>QRFJ01000948.1:242537-339835 GCA_006176705.1 Cocos nucifera | reverse complement strand
ATATATTTTTTTTTTTTCTCTTTGATCTAAATTAGATTTAGAATATTTTAGATTTGATTTTTATTATTCTAATAATAAAAATAAAATCTAGATAAATTAAATCAAATTTAATTTATCTTGATGTAGGGTAATCTTATTATCCATTGATGATCCTGTAAGCAGCGGAAGGTTCTGGATCTAGCCACGCAAGTGCCTGGCCTCTACCGGTATCCACTCAGGACTGGATCTGAAGATTCTCTTCTTCTCTATCACGTCTCCAAAAATTAGATCTGAATCTAATTTGGAGGATCTTCAAAGCACCTTTCGAAGATCAGTAGTTGTCCTTTGTAGCAGCGCAGCCTTCTAGCTTTCTGTCGCCTTTCTCTCGTCTGGATTGTACCAACTAAGATCCCAAACTCCTTTGGGCAAGGAGAGGAGAGGAAGAAGGTGGACATGGCATGGAGGCAGAGAGGAGAGGCAGCCTTAGGGTGTGGGAATTTTAATTCAATTTTAGATAGATACTCCTTGAGTTGGGCGCAGGGTCTTATTTATAGACTATGCGTGATCCAACTCCTCTTCTTCCCAACCAATCACAACCCTTTGTGAAATCAGATCTAAATCTGATTGGTGGGAATAGAGTCCCTTGGATTCCTCCTTAGATGGTGCCTAAGACCAGTCAAACTTGGTTCTTAGGAGAAGTCTAATCGAAATCCAAAAAGGAGATGGAGTCCCTATCCAACAGGGACTCCTGGGCGCCTCCAACTTGGGCACACGCCAAGGGTGGCGTGCGCCCTCCTCCTTGCCAGGTTCTGGCAGGGGGACAAGCCCCCACCAGCTCTCCAATAGGTGCATGACACATGGACAGAAGTCAAAGTATCAATGGTCAACATTTGACCAGTCAAAGGTCAACTTTTGACCAAAGTCAAAGGATGAGAAATGGCAGGTGACCAAAAATGGCAGGTATTATCTTACAAAATAAGACAACCCTTTTTCTAACCTGGACAGGCTCCAGTCAGACCAAGTGAAGGCCTCTGATCGAGCACAAACTCCTTTGGCTCAGTCAGGACAACTATTTATGATAGTAAAAGAAGAACGTTAGGTTCAATCGAGTGCTAGCATGATTTTCCTTGAACCTAATTGAATCTCATTCAGATCAATTGAACTGGATTAGTTCAATTGATGATCACCAGATTCAAACCCTTATTTGTGTGATCCCAGTTAGGTTCAGTTCTATATGGTAATGGGATATGTCATGATCTCTATCATCGACATCATCGAAACTCCTTTCGATGGATCAGAACTCTTCTGATTCGAATAGCTAGAATGATTGATCATCTAAATCATTCTAATTGCTCCCAAAATCCACCAGTGACACCTAGCAGTATATGGTGGCAACCCATCAGAGCTGAATGCGAACCTCTTGGTGCAGCTACCTGTGTGATTAAGTTCTTCTATCTTGAGCCCCGATCAGATTAGGGTTAAGGTGAACTCGTCAAACCCTAGTCTCTGTCATATGATGTAATCATTTGATTCAAGTCCGATGTGAAAATCCCTAAATAGAAACTCTTTCTATTATTTCACTCTGCCATGGCCATGGGCTTCTGGACTTGATTCTCATGATCATCATAGGGCTGCTCCTCTACCACCGAGGTAGATAGATTCCATCTTGATGCAATCCAGTTCCTACAATGAACATGCTATAGCCAACATACACCTCAGGATTTTGAATGGCTAGGAGATCGAGTTATGGTGTAGTCAAACTATAACACCCTCAAGGTGAACTATCGATGCACCTCAGAATCAAAGAACCAGACACACCACTACAGCAATCGAGTCCAGTCATTGATGAGAAGGTAGACTTTCTAATGAACTACTCGAGGTGGTCACGCTCAGTTGCCCTCATTCTTCTAACGAGTATCTGTACTCTTACTCCAGTGTCTCCACACCATAGACTTCAAGACTACATCTATCTTAAGAGAAGTGATTGTGCACCAACCTTTCAGATCAATCACCATCCTCATGATGATCCTATGGTCGGGAGCAGTTTATGAGTTAATTATAAAAATTTATATCTTAAATTTTCAACTCTTGAAAAATATGAATTGTCATTATCATTAACTCAAAGGATGTATCACAGATACTTTAAATACACACTATGTGATAGAAAATAATCCTTTTACTAATTTATAGTCAAAATTATAAAATTTTCTTAGAAGTGTAATACAAGTGTCAGCCAATCTGGCTTCTAGGGCATATATATCTAACATAATAATCTAAAAAATTAGATTTAATTATCTAATCAAAATAAATTCTAATCTAGATAATATGTAGAACTATTCTACAACTAGTTAGACATGCATCAATCATATCTCATATGATGTTTAAAATTAAATAATTTTTATTTATATTTTTTAGATGTTATTATAATAATTATAATATTAAAAAATAGTAAATAAATAGATCTAAAATATGATTTAATCAAATTAAATTAAAACATGCAAAACTATTCTATAGAACTATTCTATTCTTAGAACTAGTCATGCATATCTTTCTAATCTTAGATCCAAATCATTTAATTTTAATTTTTTTTCTGATTTTAGATCTGATCACATCTCATGTGACATCTGAAATCACTTTATTTTCTAATTAAAATAAAATTAAAATCAGATCTAAATACTTTAGAACCTTGGCTCTGATACCAGTTGAAGGGAAATCCTGATTTTCCGGATCCAGGTTCGTTCAGATCTGATCAGATCAAGAGATATATTTCAAAAATTTTTTCTCTTGATCTCAATCAGATCTTGATATGTTTTAGATCTGATTCTTTATTATTTTAATAAATAAAATAAAATAAGATAAATTAAATCAAATTTAATTTACCTTTGATTTAGGGTAATCCTATTACCCTGTTGATGATCCTGTATTGCAGCGGAAGGTTCTGGATCTAGCCACGCAAGCGCCTGGCCTCTACCGGTATCCACTCGGGTTGGATCTAGGAGATCCTCTTCTTCTCTATCACACCTCCAAAAATTAGATCTGGATCTGATCTGGAGGATCTTCAAAACTACCTTTTGAAGATCAGCAGTCGTCCTTTGCAGCAGCGCAGCCTTCTAGCTTTTGATCGCCTTTCTCTTGATCTGGAATCGCACCAACCTAAGATCCAAAACTCCTTTTGGACATGGAGAGGAAGAGGGAGAAGATGGTTTGGCATGGAGGAAGGAGGGGAGAGGTAGCCTTGGGGCATGGGAAATTTTTGAGGGTCTTATTTATAGACTAAGCTTGTGATCCAACTCCTCTTCCTTCCCAACCAATCACAACCCTTTGTGAAATCAGATCTAAATCTGATTGGTTGGAATAGAGACCCCTGGATTCCTCCTTAGAGGGCACCTAAGACCAGTCAAACTGGATTCTTAGTAGAACTCTGATTGGAATCCAAAAAGGGAGGTGGAGTCCTTGTCCAACAAGGACTCCTAGGCGCCTCCTACTTGGGCACACGCCAAGGGTGGCGTGCGCCCTTCTCCTTGCCAGGTTCTGGCAGGGGGACAGGCCCCCACCAGCTCTCCAATAGGTGCATGACATGTGGACAAAAGTCAAAGTGTCAATGGTCAACATTTGACCAGTCAAAGGTCAGACTTTTGACCAAAGTCAAAGAACAAGAAATGGCAGGTGACCAAAAATGGCAGGTAATGTCTTACAAAATAAGACAACCTTTTCTGACTTGGACAACCTCCAGTCAGACCATATGAAGGCCTCTGATTGAGCACAAACTCCTTTGGCTCAGTCAGGACAACTTATTTATGATAGTAAAAGAAGAACGTTAGGTTCAATCGAGTGCTAGCACGATTTTCTTGAACCTAATTGAATCTCATTCAGATCAATTGAACTAGATCAGTTCAATTGATGATCACCAGATTCAAACCCTTGTTTGTGTGACCCAGTTAGGTTCAGTTCTGTATGGTAATGGGATATGTCATGATCTCTATCATCGACATCATCGAAACTCCTTTCGATGGATCAGAACTCTTCTGATTCGAACAGCTAGAATGATCGATCATCTAAATCATTCTAATTGCTCCCAAAATCCACCAGTGACACCTAGCAGTATATGGTGGCAACCCATCAGAGCTGAATGCGAACCTCTTGGTGCAGCTACCTGTGTGATTAAGTTCTTCTATCTTGAGCCCCGATCAGATTAGGGTTAAGGTGAACTCGTCAAACCCTAGTCTCTGTCATATGATGTAATCATTCGATTCGAGTCCAATGTGAAAATCTAAATAGAAACTCTTTCTATTATTTCACTCTGCCATGGCCATGGGCTTCTGGACTTGATTCTCATGATCATCATAGGGCTGCTCCTCTACCACCGAGGTAGATAGATTCCCATCTTGATGCAATCCAGTTCCTACAATGAACATGCTATAGCCAACATACACCTCAGGGTTCCATATGGCTAGGAGACCGAGTAATGGTGTAGTCAAACTATAACACCCTCAAGGTGAACTGCCGATGCATCCTCAGGTCAAAGAACCAGACACACTACTGCAGCATCGAGTCAGTCATTGACGAGAAGGTAGACTTCCTAATGACTACTCGAGGTGGTCACGCTCAGTGCCCTCATTCTCTAATGAGTACCTGTACTCTCATTTTGGTGTCTCCACACCATAGACTCAAGACTCATCTACTAAAGAAAAGCGATTGTACACTAACCTTTTGGATCAATCACCATCCTCGTGATGATCCTATGGTCGGAAGCATTTTATGAGTTAATAATAATTATTCATGTCTTAAATTTTCAACTCTTTTAAATATGAATTATCATTACCATTAACTCAAAGAATGTATCATAGACACTAAATACACATATGTGATAGAAAATAATCCATTTTATTGATTTTAGTCAAAATTATAATTTTGCCCCTAGAAGTGTATTACAAGTGTCAGCCAATTTTGGCTTCTAGGGCACATATATCTAACAGGATCCTGATACTCTTATGAGGTTCTCTCCGACTGAACTGATGCTAGAAATTACTGTATGACCTGCACTACTTCTATGAGATCCTTAACCTGTTGGATCAGCAGGTTGAACTACTCCACGTCCACCATTATCACTAGTGAAGGAGCCTGGGGTACCAGAGATGGAATAGGTGCGGGCAGATCTTGATGAGATATAGCCATGGAGGTAGTAGATCACCTCATTGATGCTTTCTTGGGCGACATCCTTGTGGCACTGGTCAAAGTAAAAGAAGAGGTGGAGATCGAGAGAAAATTCTACCGAGCGCTCCTTTAAGAGCAAGCGATCAAACTGAACTGGTCCCTTTCTCTAGCACCAATTCTATTGGTGTAGAATCTAGTTGATATCGAAACTAGGCTGGAGTTAGAAAGGATGAGGTTGCCATTGGTGACTTGCAAGATAAGTCTCGATCGGAGTGGGGGGTGGCTTCGATAGGATCCTTCGATGATTAAGTCAGCTCTTCTAGCCAACAAAAAATGGAGCACTTAGGGAATTAAAGTAGAGTTTAGAGCTTAAAGAGAAAACTTATCTGGAGGATCTCTTATATAGGTGAAGCTCATAACAAACTGATGGTGATAGCCATAACTGCCTGGTAGTAAGCCGTTCGGGACCACATGGAGTTTGTTACAGAGGATAGTGTCCGTTATCGTGATGTGACAATCTATTGGGATTTCATAGTTGAAGTTTGGATGTAACAACTATTGGTGATGAAGAGCTTCATATCACAATAGTTCTGGCTTCTCTAAGGTTGCTTGCATGTTGATTGATTTGCATTAAGTTGAGAGCTATATCTACGTAGCCGATGAGGTCATTCTGGGGCATTAGTAAGGAATTCGGCTGAAAGGAGCCTGCTTGGCGACTGGATGAGGTTCGATTGGAGGGAGCCCTTTGGGCGGTCTGTAAATAGATAGTTTGAAGACAATGTTCTTTTATCAACTCTAACAGGCACATTCAAGATTCTAGATTCGATAGGGTTGAGATCTTTCACTCTTAGTAAGGCATAGGAGTTCATCTAGGGGGAAGCTCTTGAAGGAAAAATTCTGATTTTTTGGACCAGATTCGTAAAGATTTGATCGGATTAAGAGATATATTTCAAAAATTTTTCTCTTTGATCTGAATCAGATTTGGAATGTTTCAGATCTAATTTTTATTATTTTAATAATTAAAATAAAATATAGATAAATTAAATCATATTTAATTTACCTTGATGTAGGGTAATTTATTATCCGTTGATGATTTTGTAAGCAGCGGAAGGTTCTGGATCTAGCCACGCAAGTGCCTGGCCTCTATCGGTATCCACTTAGGTTGGATCTGGAGATCCTCTTCTTCTCTATCATGTCTCCAAAAATTAGATCTGAATCTGATTTGGAGGATCTTCAAAACACCTTTTGAAGATCAGCAGTTGTCCTTTGCAGCAGCGCAACCTTCTAGCTTTCTGTCGTTTTCTCTCGCCTAGATTGCACCAACTAGATCCCAAACTACTTTGGACGTGGAGAGGAGAGGGAGATGATGGTCTTGGCACGGAGGAGGAGGAGAGAGGCAGCCTTGGGGCATGGGAAATTTTTAGATTACTCCTTGAGTTGGGCGTAGGGTCTTATTTATAGACTACGCGTGATTCAACTATTCTTCTTCCAACCAATCACAATCCTTTGTGAAATTAGATTTAAATCTGATTGGTGGGAATAGAGTCCCTTGGATTCATCCTTAGATGGCACCTAAGACTAGTCAAAGTTGGTTCTTAGGAGGAGTCTAATCAGAATTCAATAAGAAGATGGAGTCCCTATCTAACAGGGACTCCTGGGCGCCTTAAACTTAGCACACGCCACCCTTGGCGTGCGCCCTCCTCCTCGCTAGGTTCTGGCAGGGGGACAAGCCCCCACCAGCTCTCCAATAGGTGCATGACACGTGGACAGAAGTCAAAGTATCAATGGTCAATATTTGACCAGTCAAAGGTCAACTTTTGACCAAAGTCAAAGGACGAGAAATGGCAGGTGACCAAAAATGGCAGGTATTGTCTTACAAAATAAGACAATCCTTTTCTGACCTTGGACAAGCCTCCAGTCAGACCATATGAAGGCCTCTGATTGAGCACAAACTCCTTTGGCTCAGTCAGGACAACTATTTATGATAGTAAAAGAAGAACGTTAGGTTCAATCGAGTGCTAGCACGATTTTTTTGAACCTAATTGAATCTCATTCAGATCAATTGAACTGGATCAGTTCAATTGATGATCACCAGATTCAAACCCTTGTTTGTGTGACCCAGTTAGGTTCAGTTCTGTATGGTAATGGGATATGTCATGATCTCTATCATCGACATCATCGAAACTCCTTTCGATGGATCAGAACTCTTCTGATTCGAACAGCTAGAATGATCGATCATCTAAATCATTCTAATTGCTCCCAAAATCCACCAGTGACACCTAGCAGTATATGGTGGCAACCCATCAGAGCTGAATGCGAACCTCTTGGTGCAGCTACCTATGTGATTAAGTTCTTCTATCTTGAGCCCCGATCAGATTAGGGTTAAGGTGAACTCGTCAAACCCTAGTTTCTGTCATATGATGTAATCATTCGATTCAAGTCCAATGTGAAAATCTAAATAGAAACTCTTTCTATTATTTCACTCTGCCATGGCCATGGACTTCTGGACTTGATTCTCATGATCATCATAGGGCTGCTCCTCTACCACCGAGGTAGATAGATTCCATCTTGATGCAATCCAGTTCCTACAATGAACATGCTATAGCCAACATACACCTCAGGGTTCCATATGGCTAGGAGATCCGAGTAATGGTGTAGTCAAACTATAACACCCTCAAGGTGAACTGCCGATGCACCTCAGGTCAAAGAACCAGACACACTACTGCAGCATCGAGTCAGTCATTGACGAGAAGGTAGACTTCCCTAATGACTACTCGAGGTGGTCACGCTCAGTGCCCTCGTTCTCTAACGAGTACCTGTACTCTCGCTCCGGTGTCTCCACACCGTAGACTCAAGACTCATCTACTAAAGAGAAGCGATTGTACACCAACCTTTCCGGATCAATCACCATCCTCGTGATGATCCTATGGTCGGGAGCATTTTATGAGTTAATAATGATTATTCATGTCTTAAATTTTCAACTCTTGAAAATATGAATTATCATTACCATTAACTCAAAGGATGTATCACAGACACTAAATACACATATGTGATAGAAAATAACCCATTTTATTGATTATAGTCAAAATTATAATTTTGCCCCTAGAAGTGTATTACAAGTGTCAGCCAATTCTGGCTTCTAGGGCACATATATCTAACAATCTCCCACTTGTCCTAAAGCCAATTGGCTACAAGTCTAAGTCCCATCTTCTCAAGGTGGGCTTCGATCTTCTGCTGGCCCAACGGCTTTGTAAGTGGGTCTGCCACATTATCTGTGGAGTTGACTCTCTTGACCTCGACGTAACCCTTCTCGAGGTAATCGCGGATGAGGTGGTATCGCCGCTCAATGTGCTTGGATTTTTGGTGAGACCTCGGCTCCTTAGCAAGGGCTATGGCGCCATTGTTGTCGCAGTATAGAGGAATGGCATCTGATGGCATTACTCCAATTTCTGCAGCAAACTTCTTGTACCAGAATGCTTCCTTCGCAGCCTCTGATGCAGCGATATATTCTGCTTCCATGGTGGAATCTGCTATCACGGTTTGCTTGGAACTCTTCCAGCTGACAGCACCACCATTGCACACAAACAGACTCCCAGATGTCGACTTTCGATCATCTATATCGGACATGAAATCCGAGTCTGTGTATCCCTGGACTTGGAGTTCTCCATTACCAAAGACCAACATCATATCCTTAGTTCTTCTCAAGTACTTAAGGATACATTTCACAGAAGTCCAGTGTTCTTCACCTGGATTTGACTGATATCTGCTTGTGACACTCACAGCATGGGCTATATCAGGTCGTGTACATAGCATGGCATACATGAGGCTCCCTATTGCAGAAGCATAAGGGATCTTGCTCATGCATTCTATTTCCTCAGGTGTGCTAGGGCACATCTTCTTGGAAAGATGAATACCATGTCTGAAGGGTATTAATCCCCTCTTAGAGTTTTCCATACTAAACCTCTTTAGTACTTTCTCTATGTACATCTTCTGTGAAAGTCCTAGCATCCTATTCGGTCTATCCCTATAGACCTTAATTCCTAGAATAAAGGATGCTTCACCTAGGTCTTTCATGGAGAATTCCTCGGACAACCATATTTTGACTGTCGTCAACATGGGAATATCATTCCCAATAAGGAGGATGTCATCCACGTACAATACGAGGAAGACAACAGCGCTCCCACTGACCTTTTTGAAAACACATGGTTCCTCTTCATTTTTGATGAAACCAAACTTTTTGATCACATCATTGAAATGAGTGTTCCAGCTCCGAGATGCTTGCTTAAGTCCATATATGGACCTTTGCAGCTTGCAAACCTTGTGATCAGTATCACTGGATGTGAAACCTAGCGGCTGTTCCATATAGATATCTTCCTCAAGATATCCATTTAAGAATGCCGTTTTCACGTCCATTTGCCATATTTCATAATCGAAATAGGCTGCAACGGCAAGCAATGTGCGGATGGATTTTAGCATAGCCACTGGGGAAAAGGTATCCTGATAGTCAATGCCTTCGCATTGACTATAACCTTTTGCCACTAGTCTAGCCTTGAATGTCTCCACATTCCCATCTGCACCAATCTTTCTCTTGAAGATCCATTTACACCCAATAGGTACTATACCTTCTGGTGGATCTACCAAGGTCCAGACTTGGTTTGAGTGCATCGAGTCAATTTCTGACTGCATTGCCTCTAGCCATTTCTCGGAGTCGATATCTGATATCGCCTCGTTGTAGGTTTTGGGATCATCACCATGAGCACCATTACCTATGAGGAACATTTTCCTCTACTTCCTCTGAAATAATACCTAAGTATCTTTCAGGGGGATGGAAAACTCTTTCCGATCTACGAGGTGGAGGAGGTAGTGTTCTTATTGGCTCAACCTGATTTGGTTCCAATTGGTCCTTAGCTCGTTGTACTTGTGAGACTTTCTCATCAAGCTTAATCTGCTTTCCAATGCCGCTATCTTGAATAAACTATTTTTCAAGAAAGATGGCATGTCGACTCACAATCACATTGTGGTCTTCTGGAATGTAGAAATAGTATCCTAATGACTCTTTAGGATATCCTATGAATCGAGCTCTGAAAGGACCTAAACTCTAACTTGTCCGCTTGTTGTCTTTTGACATGAGCCGGACAACCCCAAATTCTGAGATGACTCAGACTTGGTTTCTTACCGTGCCATATCTCATACGGTGTGGTAGGAACGGTTTTAGAGGGAACCCTATTCAGTAGATAAATTGAAGTTAACAATGAGTGTCCCCAAAGAAAATCAGGGAGGTCTGTGAAGCTCATCATGGATCGGAACCATATCCAATAGAGTCCGATTTCTCCATTCTGAAATCCCCGTTGAGTTGAGGTGTTCCTGGTGGAGTCCATTGAGAGACTATGCCATTTTTCTTGAGATAGTCTAGGAATTTCCCGGCTAAGGTATTCACCTCCTCGATCTGATCGAAGAACCTTAATGGGTTTTTCAGTTTGTTTTTCTACTTCATGTCTGAATTCTTTGAACTTTTCAAAAGCTTCAGACTTGTGTCTCATAAGATACACATACCCATACCTAGACAGATCATCGGTAAAGGTAATGAAGTAGACAAAATTGCCTCTAGCCGGCACATCAAATGGGCCGCACACATCAGTATGTACTAGGGCAAGGAGATCTGTGGCCCTTTCCCCATGTCCTAACAAAAGGGAGTTTAGTCATTTTGCCTTGAAGACAAGATTCACAAGTTGGATATGACTCGGAAAGTCAATGGACTCAATAGCCCATTTTTCTCCAATTTGTTGATCCTATCTTCTGCTATATGACCTAATCTCAGGTGCCATAGATATCTATCATTTGGACTATCCCTAGGTCATTTGGCATTCACGTTTTGCTCGATAGTTAGAATAGGTACATCAATATGTAGCTGATAAAGACCATTAATAAGGAAAACCATTTGCAATTTTATTTCTTTCATAAAGAATGTTACAATGGTCCTTAAAGAAGGTAATCACATAGCCTTCTAGTGCTAAGCATGAAACAGAAATCAAATTCCTGCTAGCTGCAGGCACATAATAACAGTCTTTCAAAACTAAGTCTAAACCAGATGGTAATCGAAGAGGGTATGTTTCCACCACCACTGCAGCAACTCTTGCTCCATTACCGATGCGTAGGATCATGTCTCCATCCCTCAGCCTCCTGCTATCCTCAAGACCCTGCATGGAAGTGCACAGATGAGCACTAGAACCAGAGTCAAGCACCCAACTGGATGCAGAAGAAATCGTAAGGTTAGACTCAATAACGAGCATACCTCCAGAAGGACCTTCCTTCTTGTTCTTCAGGGTGGCCAGGTAAGTAGGGCAGTTCCGCTTCCAATGGCCGTCGCTGTTGCAATGAAAATACTTTCCTTTGATATCGGCCTTCTTCTTCGGCTCTGCCTTCTTCTTCTTTGCTCCTTCCACCTTCTGCTTTTTCGTAGACTTCTTTTTCTTTTCCAGAAGACTTTCTTTTGGAAGAAGTCCATTCCATAGCAAGAACTGAGCCTTTAGAACCTTTCATAGAAAGCTCAGCGGTGACCAGCATATTCATTAATTCGGCCAAGGAATTTTGAAGTTTATGCATGTGGTAATTCATGATGAATTGCCCATATGCATCAGTCAAGGATTGCAGAATAATATCATTCTGCAGATCCAAGTCTAACTTCACACCGAGCTTCTCAAGCTCTTCCAAGTCCTTGATCATCATCAGACAGTGATCTTGGACTGACTGCCCATCATGCATCTTAGCCTTAAAAAGTCATTTCGTGACTTGATACTTGGCTGCGCGACTCTGTTCACCAAACATCTCCTGCAGGTGAGCCAACATTTGGCGAGCAGTCCCGATATCTTCATGTTGGCGCTGGAGCTCATCAGACATCGAGCCCAACATGTAATATCTGGCCTTATTATCTTCGTCTATCCATTTTTCCAGAGATGCTCTCTGTTCAATGGATGGACGGGCTGGTAAGGTGGGAGGGTCCTGGTCCAATACATGGGTTAACTTCTCGAAACCCAAAACTATTTTGTAGTTCTTGAGCCAATCTTTATAATTGGGTCCAGGTCAGTCTATGTGTGTCCAGGATACGTGCTAATGGGTTGGACGCAGACATTTTTCTATAGAGAGTCAAAGATTCTAGTTAGATACTGTAATTATGACTTGACCAATTTATTTAGAAATTTTATTTTTAAATAAATTAGCTCCCACTATTTTCTCGGATCCCTACACTCCCTCTGTAGAGATGCAAAAATCTCCACGATTAATGATTTCTAGTGGGTGGTGCGGTCTCACCAACTGACTCATCACCTCACCTAACAGTTATTGGTGATGGGTTAGCCAATGAGTGAACAACTCTTGTTCAATGATTCTCTAATCATGGTGCACCCAAACTTGGTCTCTAATTCATGAATCTCACCGTATCCGAAATATTGATCCACTCCTTAGTTAAGTCAGACCCACCATTTGCACAGACTGGATTCCTAATTGAGTCTCTCACCGTATCCAGAAATATTGAGCCCAACTCATCCTCCAGCCCATAGCATCCAATGCCTAATAGACATGGTTGCATCTTTCTGGTGCAACTGAGCCACTGTATCCAGCCGAGAACAATCAACCCCGGGAAGGGCCCGCACATCTACAATGGTGGAAGACCTCAGACTTAATCTTTTCTTAGGGAGAATTGATTCAGGTCTCATTAAACTAGACTTGTCATAGTCATAACAATTATGACTAACCTAGTGGCATGGGTTAGCTCGGATTATTGACCACCTCAGATCAGAACTGTGTCAACAGATATGGTTAGGTAAGTGAGATCGGTGGAAGGAATATGCCATTAACTCGTACAAGAATGCATTCAGGTCGAGTAGCTTCCAATTAAAAATCCAGTCGGTCGTATGTGCCAAACTTACCTTAGACACCAAATTGTTGAGTCAGAACCAATTGGGTTAGCCTACAATCCAGACTCTAACCTCTGAGCCTAATTAGGTCTTGCTTGATCGTGACTCGATCTTGACCCAGACTTAATCCTATTAGGCTGGTCAATTTAAGCATTGTTGATCCCATCTAACCAACTCTTGATTCGGTTTGATCAACCGCTTAGACCTAATTGAGCTACCCAAGCCCGAACCCAGTATTATGAATATGTCTTAGATCTAAAATTCTCAATTTTAGACCTAATTAATATTCCATAATCTTAATTTTTAATTAAGTAGGGTTCATAAACAAAATATGCACAATAAATCCTAGGGTTTCAGGATCTAGGGTTTTGCAGAAAGTAAGTTTTGGATTTCTGATTAAGGACGAATGTGCAGCACCCCTACACATCATAAGAACACCCCATCGGATGGGAGGAGAGGGCCTTTAAACCCTTCTTCATTCTTATGACCGGACGGCCAAGAGGAATGCCTTAATCAGGAACATGTAATACTACAAAATAGTTTTAGATCTATATCATATATCTCATATACAAATTAGATCTAATCATGGCATATTTTGCATACATCTCATGTATCGAATCATGCATATTTTTAGATCTAAATTATCTCATAATAATCTAAAAAATTAGATTTAAATTGATCTTATCAAAATAAACTCTAATCTAGATAACTATGTAGAACTATTCTACAACTAGTCTAGACATGCATCAATCATATCTCATATGATGTTTAAAATTAAATAATTTTTATTTGATATTTTTTAGATGTTATTATAATAATTATAATATCAAAAAATAGTAAATAAATAGATCTAAAATATGATTTAATCAAATTAAATTGAAAACATGCAAGACTATTCTATAGAACTATTCTATTTTAGAACTAGTCATGCATATTTTCTAATCTTAGATCCAAATCATTTAATTTTAATTTTTTCTGATTTTAGATCTGATCACATCTCATGTGACATCTAAAATCACTTATTTTTTAATTAAAATAAATTTAAAATTAGATCTAAATACTTTTAGAACCTTGGCTCTGATACCAGTTGAAGAAAAATTCTGATTTCTTGGACCAGGTTCATTCAGATTTAATCGGATCAAGAGATATATTTTAAAATTTTTTTTATTTAGTCTAAATTAGATTTGAGATATTATAAATTTGATTTTTATTATTTTAATAATTAAAATAAAATATAGATAAATTAAATCATATTTAATTTATCTTGATGTTGGGTAATCCTATTACCCATTGATGATCCTATAAGCAGTGGAAGGTTCTGGATCTAGCCACGCAAGTGCCTGGCCTCTACCAGTATCCACTCAAACTAGATTTGAAGATCCTCTTCTTCGCTATCACGTCTCCAAAAATTAGGTCTGAATCTAATTTGGAGGATCTTCAAAATATCTTTCGAAGATCAGCAGTTGTCCTTTGCAGCAGTGCAACCTTCTAGCTTTCTGTCGCCTTTCTCTCGCCTAGATTGCACCAACTAGATCCTGAACTACTTTGGGCATGGAGAGGAGAGGGAGATGATGGTTTTGGCATGGAGGAGGTGGAGAGAGGCAGCCTTGGGGCGTGGGAAATTTTTAGATTACTCCTTGAGTTGGGCGCAGGGTCTTATTTATAGACTATGCATGATCCAACTCCTCTTCTTCCAACCAACACAACCCTTTATGAAATCAGATCTAAATTTGATTGGTGGGAATAGAATCCCTTGGATTCATCCTTAGATGGTGCCTATGACCAATCAAAGTTGGTTCTTAGAAGGAGTTTAATCAGAATCCAATAAGGAGATGGAGTCCCTATCCAACAGGGACTCCTGGGTGCCTCAAACTTGGGTGCACGCCATCCTTGGCGTGTGCCCTCCTCCTTGCCAGGTTTTGGCAGGGGGATAAGCCCCCAGCGTGCGCCCTCCTCCTTGCTAGGTTCTAGCAGGGGGACAAGCCCCCACCAGCTCTTCAATAGGTACGTGACACATGGACAGAAGTCAAAGTATCAATGGTCAACATTTGACTAGTCAAAGGTTAACTTTTGACCAAAGTCAAAGGATGAAAAATGACAGGTGACCAAAAATGGTAGGTATTTTCTTACAAAATAAGACAACCCTTTTCTAACCTGGACAGGCTCCAGTCAGATCAGGTGAAGGCCTCTGATCGAGCACAAATTCCTTTGGCTCAGTCAGAACAACTATTTATGATAGTAAAAGAAGAACGTTAGGTTCAATCGAGTGCTAGCACGATTTTCTTGAACCTAATTGAATCTCATTCAGATCAATTAAACTGGATAAGTTCAATTGATGATCACCAGATTCAAACCCTTGTTTGTGTAACCCAGTTAGGTTCAGTTATGTATGGTAATGGGATATGTGATGATCTCTATCACCGACATCATCGAAACTCCTTTTAATGGATCAGAACTTTTCTGATTCGAACAGCTAGAATGATCGATCATCTAAATCATTCTAATTGCTCTCAAAATTCACCAGTGACACCGAGCAGTATATGGTGGCAACCCATCAGAGCTGAATGCGAACCTCTTAGTGCAGCTACCTATGTGATTAAGTTCTTCTATCTTGAGCCCCGATTAGATTAGGGTTAAGGTGAACTCGTCAAACCCTAGTTTCTGTCATATGATGTAATCAATCGATTCAAGTCCAATGTGAAAATCTAAATAGAAACTCTTTCTATTATTTCATTCTGCCATGGTCATGGGCTTCTGGACTTGATTCTTATGATCATCATAGGATTGCTCCTCTACCACCGAGGTAGATAGATTCCATCTTGATGCAATCCAGTTCTTACAATGAACATGCTATAGCCAACATACACCTCAGGGTTTCGTATGGCTAGGAGATCGAGTTATGGTGTAGTCAAACTATAACACCCTCAAGGTGAACTATCGATGCACCTCAGATCAAAGAACCAGACATACCACTGCAGCATCGAGTCAGTCATTAACGAGAAGGTAGACTTCCTAATGACTACTCGAGGTGGTCACGCTCAGTGCCCTCGTTCTCTAATGAGTACCTATACTCTCGCTCTGGTGTCTTCATACCGTAGACTCAAGACTCATCTACTAAAGAGAAGAGATTGTACACCAACCTTTCGGATCAATCACCATCCTCATGATGATCCTATGGTCGGGAGCATTTTATGAGTTAATAATGATTATTCATGTTTCAAATTTTTAACTCTTGAAAATATGAATTATCATTACCATTAACTCAAAGAATGTATCACAGACACTAAATATACATATGTGATAGAAAATAATCTATTTTATTGATTATAGTCAAAATTATAATTTTGCCCCTAGAAGTGTATTACAAGTGTCAGCCAATTTTGGCTTCTAGGGCACATATATCTAATAGCTCTGCTAGTCAATGATTCCTACCGTAAAATTTAATCTCGATGGTGAGACCCAACTTGAAAGAGATCTAATTGGGAAGGAGTTCGGTTAACTTCAAGCTTGGCCAAATTGGGCTATGCAGGGATTGAATGCTTAGTCACTTGCTTAGATGACTGCTTTTACTGTTCAAGTTCATCTGAAAGGAATTCGATCAAAGCTAGCTGCTTATAATAGAGAAATTTGGCTATCTTCATAACTTATCACTGAATAGAGTCGGATCGATTAGGCTTTGCTACTCAAGCCTTACTGTCAAGTGGAAAATGATCACTTTCACTATTCAAGCTCATCTGGGTGGGGTTCGCAATGCTTTGCAGGTTTTGCAGCTTACTCATGAAGTCTAGAAGATCATCTGGTTGATTGAAGGTCGGCCATCCTGGGATTACCTTGGGATCAGGTTAAACTTCGACAGGAGTGGGTTTAACCCCAATAGTACCATATCTAATAAAGTATGATTTTTCTTTTCAGCTATACTATTTAACTATGGTGTATAAGGTGGGATCCATTTAAAGAGAATCTTTTTTACTTTAAGATAGTTCAAAAATTAATGGGATAAGTATTCTCCTTCTCGATTTGATCAAAGAATTTTTATACATTTTTTAGTTTATTTCTCGACCATACTTTGATACTCTTTAAATTTATCAAAGGTTTCAAATTTGTATTTCATAAGATATACATATCCGAACCTAGATAAATCATTAGTGAACATTATAAAATAAGAGTATCCACCTTTGGCTTGCGTTGTCATAGGACTACATACATCTATGTGTACAAGTCTTAATAACTCATTTGTTCTTTCTCCGTGTCTACTAATAAGGATCAAAGAACTCTTCTTTGTATAACTTGTTAATACTAGTCTCACTAATATGACCAAGTCGACAATGCTAAAGCAAAGTATTATTAACATGTTTTCTCTTTTGTTTTCTATTTTCATCAATACGAAAAACATTGTCATTCAAAGATATAGTCGAAAGACCATTGTCAAAAATGCCACAACATATAATTTTATTAGAATATTTGATTGAGCAACCATTACTCATTACATCAATTTTATAATTTTGTTCTAGTAATAAGGGTACAAAAATAATATTTTTAATGATCTTAGATATATAATAATAATTTATTAGCTTTTAGATCTTTTCAGAAGATAATTTCAAGATATTTATCCCTATAGTTTTCACTTGGATGGACTCTCCTCAAGTGCTGTAGAGCTCGAAGTCACCCTTCTTTAATACTCTTATAACTTTCTACAGTCCCTGCAATAATTTATAGATATGAGAACTGCAGGCGGTATCTAATACTCAAGAGTTTAAAATGAAAGAATTCAATGACAATATTGTATGTATCTCATACATACCTTTCGATGTAACACTTGCTCCAGTCTTTAGAGTTGCAAGGTAAGCCTTACAATTTCTTTTCTAATGATATGCTTTGCTGCAGTAAAAGTAGGTCACTTGCCTAGAATCTTTCATCCCCTTCTTCCTCTTATTTATGCCACCTTTAGGTTTAACCTTTTCTTTGAACCCATTTTGTCTGCCTTCTTTTTGAAGATCCCATCCACAAGAAGAAGAGAAGCCTTATCCTTCTTGATATGGCTCTCTACCATCTTGAGCATATTTAACAGCTCAGGTAAGAAAGTATTCAGTTTGTTTATGTGATAGTTCATGATAAACTAAAAAAATAATTCTGAAAGTGATTGCAGGATCAAATCTTGACTCAACTCTCCATCCATAACAAAATCTAATTGACCTAATCGAGTGATCAGGTCAATTACCATCAAAACGTGATCTTATATGGATGATCTTTCTAAAATCCTAGCATAGAATAACTGCTTAGATATCTCATATCTTACAGTTCTATTTTGTTTACCATAAAACTCTTTTAGATTGAGCAACATAGACTTAGTGTCCTTGCCATCATACTGTCTCTATAACTCATTACTCATAGAGGCCATTATGATGCATTTGATAGTTAATGAATCATTTTGCCACATCTTATATGTGGCTACCTTCTCTTCAGTAGCATCCTCCCCTACCTGCTTAAGTTTAGGAGCATCAAGGATATAGGAGATCCTTTCTTGATTGAGCACAATCTTAAGATTTTTTAACCAGTCTACATAATTGGAATCGATCAATTTATTTGAATCTAATATTCCACACAGTGAAAGTGAAGAAGCTATATAGAATTTAATCTATATAATAAAGAACATTACATAAGCAAACAACTCATGATGACACACATAATTAAATTAGGTTTTTAATTTAATTGTATCTCCCATTATTTTATGGAACATTATAGCCCTCTTCTATGATGATTGAGAAATTCTAATTGATTTTCTTTGTAGGATTGAGATCCTAATTTCTCATGAAATGTCTTGTGGTTATACAACAAACCTTTTATGAGTTCAAAGATAGAAAACTCTTTCCAATTGCATTGCATGCAATTCTCAATATAATCCTGGCCTCTAAAATATTAATAGCCCTGTGGTTGCATAACAAAAAATAATGTTTTAGTTAAGTTAGATCCTTCATTTTTATATAGTCAAATTTGAATATTATTGCCCTTGTGATTGCACAACAAAGCAGTATATTCAAAAATGCCATATGCATCTTAATGCACTAAGACACTATTACGTTAGTCCCTATAATAGGTCTTGTGGTTACACAACAAACCTAATATGATTCATGATATAATAATGACCTAGCATGAAGGAAGGCCTTCATGTAGTGAATATAAAACTAAGCACTCTAATCAGGAATTAAATTAATTTAATCAACCAGGTAAGTAGAAGAGAGGTGGGAGTCCCTCATTGCTTTCCTTAGACACCAATAAGTTGGTCAGGTCAGTTAATGAAATCAATTATAAACCATATTTTCTTTACTAATTATGAACCACTTTCCTAGACACCGATCGATCAATTAGATTCAGACTAGTTCTGCTATTGGTTAATTGCACTATAACTTAATATAATTTTTTATGAGGTTTTACTGGTCTCTTTGCACATCTAATCAAATAGCATATACATAACGATCATAATATTGTATATGAAGCATTTGAATGCATTGATCAGATCAATCATGACAAATCATAGTCATTCACATTAACAAACTAGTATGCTACTTTAGATTCCATCATTCTAGGACAACCATCTACCACATAGTGGACATCCACCACTATGCTAGGGCAATCTTATAGAATGATGTGTATCAAAACCTAATCATAAATTATCAAATATGATCATATCATATTACACATCATGCTATAAAACTATAAGCATATGAACATATGATTTAACCTAATAAGAGAGGCTCTGATACCACTGTAGGGTTTGATGACTAGAGTGGAAGCATGGATTTCAAAGCATTTTTTATAATAAAATTATAAAATCAAATTCTAACCCAAGACCTTCTTATTACATTACAATCATATAACATGCATTTATAACATAATTTTAGGATATAGAAAAATACCTGAATCGCTAAACCATAATTTAAGTTTGAATTTTAGCAGAGGTTTGGCATGGATTCCACCAAGTGCCCACGTGTTCACCTTCCAATGTTAATCCACACAAGGACTTGATCAAGATAAAAAATCCTTTCATCTATTGGTTCCTAGTACTGAATTCTTCTTCCAAGACTTCTGTTGGGCAGAACTTTCTTTAGCCTTGCTTCCTTCCTACTAGCCTTCCTTCTCTCTTTCTTTCTTTTCTCCTTATTTTTCTTAGTTTTCTTTCTAGATCCTTATCCTAAAGAAGACTCTTTATCCTTATTAGGACCTTGTCTTAAAAGGAAAGGAAGAAAATAAATGGACACTTTAGGAGAGTGGTAAGAAAGAAAGGATTGGGATGAATGATCTGATCCCTAATGCACATCTGTATTTATAATATGTGTAAGGATGCCATTCAAATTTCTCATGCCCCACCAAATACCATATCTCACATCCCCATAAAAATCTCATGCCCATCTAAATATCTTAATCCATGTGGAAGCAGAGGGAATTAGATCCAAGAGTCGCTTCACGCAGAAGGACTCTTTAGAATTAATTCTTTGTTGCTTCTAAAAAGTCACGTAGTTTTATTTTTGTTTGGCACCACCAATCAAGGGTTGAGATCTGATCTCAAGACCATCCAATGGTGTTCATTGTGGGTGCCTACTTCAGATGGGGCATGGGAGATTAGAGGAGTTTTCATCCACTTGGACTCTTAGTCCAAGTGGCACCAATATAAGAGGGGGCGGCTAGGAGGCTTGCATTATCCAAATTTCAAATAATAACTGAAGTGTTTCATCTATAGAAGGACTCCCTCACGCCCTTTTAAGATCAGAAGTCCACACCACATAATTGTTACATGAAATAATATTGGATAATGATAGGAAGAATGCGACGCCAACCATTTCTTGCGCCAAAAATCCTTGTTCATAAAATATTCCTCATGCACCAAGAGAGAGACTCTTTGGCATGTGAGATGTTGAAATGAGGTGCTCAACCCTTAGTCCAATAAGTCAAGTGTTAACTTAATTAAGAACCTAAATCAGATTTGAATTAAATTGGATTTAATTAGCCCAAATAGAAGCCAAATTCGAATTCGATTCAAATGCTAGATTTAGGGTTTACAACACATGCTAGCATATTCAACTTGCAAATATGATCTAATCTAATTAGACCCTTGACCAATTCTCTTTGTGTGTGATCCATTAGATTTGACATCTAGCTAGTAGTGGATCCAGATGTAAGTTGGCCTAATTTGATTAGAAATCAATCTAACCGATTTAAGTCAAATCGAGCTGATCCGATTCGAATAATCAGAATCCTTTCTAATTGATGATCAAATTAAACTCTTTAATTTGATCAAACTCACAAGATAAGATTGACATCTAGAAATGTATCATGTCTATCTGAAAGATATAAAATTTTGATTGAAATACTAAAAATATCCTTCAATGATAAGTTACCATGTAATTAGATCCTACGATCATCTTGCATCCTGAATATGAATCTAAATATGGAATCATATCAAATCCAATCTCATATTCATATTTCTCTCAATCTTATAATAACTATTCAATTAATGAAACATTAGAAATTATTTTTAATATACATTATGCTTTAATCAAAGACTTCCTGAATTATTATTTGATTGAAGCAAGTAGGATGCGATCTTCTCTTACTAGGAATGATTGATTCCATGTTGACCTACTCACAACCTCCATATGCAATCAATCATATCTAGACCACCCTATATATGACTTAGTCATGTCTGAATATAAACCAAAATATGGATTCATCCATACAAGATTCTATGACAGTCTTAGGTCAAAGGATTACATGATGCACAACTTCCATTATGAGAAACATCTCTTGACAAGTAAGACTCCATAAGATGTTCTTACTCATAAAATGCTCTCGGCCATAGGATCATCATGAGGATGGTGACTGATCTGAAAGGTTGGTGTATGATCACTTCTTTAGGATAGATGAGTCTTGAGTCTATGGTATAGAGACATCGGAGTGAGAGTATAGGTACTCGTTAGAGAATGTGGGCACTGAGTGTGACCACCTCAAGCAGTCATGAGGAAGTCTACCTTCTCATCGATGATTGGCTCGAAGCTGTAGTGGTGTGTCTGATTCTTTGACCTAAGGTGTATCGGTAGTTTACCTTGAGGGTGTTGTAGTTTGACTACACCATAACTCGATCTCCTAGCCATTCAAAATTCTAAGATATATGTTGGCTATAGCATGTTCATTGTAGAAATTGGATTGCACCGATAGAGGATCCATCTACCTCGGTAGATGAGGAGCAGCCTTATGATGATCATGAGAATCAAGTCTATAAGCCCATAGTTATGGCAGAGTGAAATAATAGAAAGAGTTTCTATTAGAATTTTCACATTAGACTTGAATCAAATGATTAATTCATATGACGGAAATTAGGGTTTGATGAGATCACCTTAATCTTAATCCGATCGGAGCTCAAGATAGAGAAACTTAATCACACAGGTAACTGCACCGAGAGGTTTGTTTTCAATTTTGATGGGTTGCCACCATATGCTGCTAGGTGTCATTGATGGATTTTGGGAGAAATTAGAATGATTTGAATGATCCATCATACTAGTTGTCTGAATCAGAAAAGTTCTGATCCATCGGAAGGTATTTTGATGATGTCGATGATAGAGATTGCGACATATCCCATTATGATACAGAACTAAACTTAACTGGATCACAGAAACAAGGATTTGGATATGGATATCATCAATTGGACTAACCTAATTCAATTGATTTGAATAAGATTTAATTAGGTTCAAGAAAATCGTGCTAGCACACGATTGAGCCTAATGTTCTCCTTCAATAATCATTAAAGCTTATCTTGATTGAGCCAAATGTGTTTGGGCTCACTCAGAAACCTTTACTTGGTCTGGCTGGAGCTTGTCCATGTCAGAAATGGGTTGTCTTAATTTATGAGATGAATTTGAGACAATACCTGCCATTTTTTGTCACCTGCTAAATCTTGTCTTTGGACTTTAGTCAAATGTTGACCTTTGACACTTAGACATTTGCCTATGTGTCATGCACCCATAGGAGAGAACATGAGGCTTTGTCCCCCTGCTAAAAAGTAGAAATGGGGGGGGGGGTGCATGCCTAGGGAGGCATGCACCCATGAGGATTATGCCTGGAGTCCCATACAGATGGGACTCCAGGTTGCTTCATGATTTCAATTAGGTGGTGCTAAGGAGTCCTGTTTGACCAGTCTTGGCACCACCTAAGGAGGTTTATGAGGAACTTTAATTTGATTAGATCAGATGATGTCATCCCATCAATCAGATTTAGATCAAATTGCACAAAGAGCCATGATTGGCCGGGATGATATGGCACTGCATGGTGCAGCAAGATCTATATAAACCCTGTTTGCACCTAGAATTGAGCTTCTATCCTTTGCCCATGCCACAAAGTTCCTTTCCCTCCTCCATGCCACCTTTAGGTCCTCTCTCTCCTATCCACGTCCAAGAGTTCTTGGGCTCAAGTTTGATGCGATCCAAGCAAGAAAAAAGTGACATGAAAGGAAGAAGGCAGCACTGCTGCAAGAGACAATGGCTGATCTTCAAAAACCATTTTGAAGACCTTCAAGATTAGATCTAGATCTAATTTTTGGAGCATAGATTGAATAGGAGAAGATCTCTAGATCCTACCCAAGTGGATATCAGTAGAGGTCAGGTGCTTGCATGGCTACATCCAGAACCTCAAGCAAACATCGAGATCATCACAGGATAATTGGATTACCCAAAATATAGGTACAATTAAATTATATTTAATTTATTTTAATTTTATTTTATCAGATCAATAAGATCAAATCTGAAGAGTCTCAAATCTGATTTGAATCTAAGAGAAATTTTTTTGAAATATCCCTCTTGATCCAATTAGATCTGAACGAATCTGATCCAAAAAATAGGATTTTTCTTTCAATAAGATCTCCTACAACCCCGACTGGAGATAAGATCTCATCCAAGCTTCAATTTCAATAGAAGATAAGATCTCCTACAACCTCGACTGGAGATAAGATCTCCTTTCGAGCTTCAATAGAAGATAGAATCTCCCACAACCTCGACTGGAGATAAGATCTTTTCCGAGCTACAATCCTCCATGGAAGATAAGATCTCCTCTGAGCTTCAACTTCTAATAGGAGATAAGATCTCCTACAACCTCGGCTGGAGATAAGATCTCCTCTGAGCTTCAACATTCAATAGAAGATAGAATCTCCTTCAATCCTCAATAGGAGATAAGATCTCCTACAACCTTGGTTGGAGATAAGATCTCCCCCGAGCTTCAACTTGAACAGGAGATAAGATCTTCTACAACTTCAGCTGGAGATAAGATCTTCCCCGAGCTAACTTCAATAGAAGATAAGATCTCCTACAACCTCGGCTGGAGATAAGAATCTCCCTCGAGCTTCAACTTCAATAGAAGATAGAATCTCCTTCAATCTCAATAAGAGATAAGATCTCCTACAACCTCGGCTTCAACTTCAACAGGATCTCCTACATCCTTAACTGATAAGATCTCCTCCGAAACTTCAACTTCAACAGAAGATAGAATCTTCTTCAACCTTAATAGGAGATAAGATCTCCTATAACTTTGGTTGGAGATAAGATCTCTCTTGAGCTTCAACTTCAATAGGAGATAAGATCTCCTACAATCTCGATTGGAGATAAGATTTTCCCCGAGCTAGCAACCTCCATGGGAGATCTCCCTCGAGCTACAACCTCCATGGGAGATAAGATCTCTTTCGAGCTTTAACTTTAGAAGAAGATAAGATCTCTCTCAACCTCCATGGGAGATAAGATTTCCTCCGAGCTTCAACCTCAATGGATGCAGAGCCTAAAAAAGAACTTCGACAGTCATCTTTTTTGTGCTCCCTTCAAATTTCAAACTCAAGAGTAGGGGGACTATTGTTGGGAATAAACTCCGCTCCCACTGAAGTCCAGTCTGATGCTTAGCCTAATGTAACTGATAATCATAGAAGAGCTTCGATCGAAAATTCTTCAATAGCCAAACTCCTTTCGGACTTCTCCTTCAGTCAAATTCCTATAGGAGCCAAACTCCTTCTGGACTTCTCCTTCAATCAAATTTCTCTAAGAGCCAAACTCCTTCTGAACTTCTTCTTCAGTCGGATTCCTCTAGGAGCCGAACTTCTCTTTCAATCGAATTTCCCTAGAAGTCGAACTCCTTTCAGACTTTTCCTTCAGTCAGATTCCTACAGGAGCCGAACTCCTTCAGTTGGATTCTCCTAGGACCTCAAACCTTTCAGTCGGATTCCTATAGAAGCTGAACTCCTTCCAGACTTTGCCTTCAGCAAATTCTTCTAGGAGCCAAACTTCCTTTCAGACTTTCTCCTCCAAAATTCTCCTTCCAGTCAAATTTTTTCAGGAGTCAAACTCCTTCTGGACTTCTTCTTCAGTCAAATTCCTATAGGAGCCGAACTCCTTCTGAACTTATTCTTCAATCAGATTTCTCCATCAGTCAGAACTTCTTCTGGAACTTCTTCATCAATCAAACTCCATCCGAATTCTTTTAGTGGATTACTTCTAGATTTCAAGTAGTATTCCTCCTAGATGATTTTCTCTAGCCATATTCCCTTTAGGAGTCCAAACTCCTCTAGAATTGATATATATCAATGCTCTTCATCAAGCAACGCCTGCTTTTTCCAAACTTCGACTATTAAATCTCAACGAATAGATAACCCCACTACCGGAACGGTTACGATTGTCATTATCAGTCTATTACGAGCAATACCTCTCTCTGTAATAAATTTTATGTGGCCCCGAGCGGCCTATGATCGGACGGTTATGATTGTCACTATCAATCTACTCTAGACTCCATCTATAAAAAGAACTATCTAGATATGTTTTCTCTAAGCTCGCTTCTCCTCCCCAAAACTCTGCTGAATTCTTGTCTGAGCACTTCATTTCTGTTGGCCAGAAGAGCTGACTTGATCATCGAAGGATCCTACCGGAGCCATCATCACTGACTCCAGATGGAACTTTATTTTATAGGTCACTGACAGCAACCTCTTCTTTCCCAACTTCAGCTTGATCCGACATCAATCAAATTCTGCACCAACACTTTTCAAACTTGGTGGAAAAAAAAAAGAAGACTCCTCTCCCCGCCTCGGCCTACGACGGCCTCTTTCCCCTCTCTGGCTTGCGACGGCCCCCCTTTCCATCTGCTTCCCCTCACCGGCCAACCCACAATGGCCCCCCTTCCTCTCCTCCTTGCCGCCACTTGCTGTCGATCTCCACCATCGGGAGAATGGGGGTGGCATGGGTAGTTGAGGAACTAGGATGCGGTGCTGAAGGCATGGAGCAGCGGTCATGGGGGGTGCAATGCCGAAGGCACGAAGCAGCGATCGAAGGAATGCCAGAGGCACGTAGCAGTGGCCAGGGGTGGTGTGGGTGGCCGTCGGGGGAACAGAGGTGGCACGGGTGATCGAGGGACCGAGGTGCAGTGTTGAAGGTGCGGACCAGCATCCGGGGGGTGCAGTGTTGGAGGGGTGGAGTAACGGCCAGTGGGTGGTGCGACTGGCCAGCGAGTAGCGTGGGTGGCTAGTGGGTGGTGCGGGTGGCTAGGAGCAGTGTGGGCGGTTGGGGGGGCAGTGTGGGTGGCTGGAGGCAACGCAGCCGATGGGCGTTGCAAGTGGTTAGGGGGTAGCATAGGGGGTGGGGTGCGGGGGACTGGAGGGTGGCGGCACAAGCGAGTGAGGGCGGAGATGGAGGTGGTTGCTGAAGGCACATGGGAGGATGGAAAAAAATAAATAAAATAATAAAAATAAAATATTAAAAAATTATTAAAAAATATTAATAATTTATTATTTTATAAAAATAAAATATATATAAAAAGAAAAATAATATAAAAATAAATATTATAGATCGATTTTGTAACTAATTTTCAAAATTTAAATATTATAAAAAATTAATAGCAATCAATTTTGTGATCAATTTTTTACTTAAAAAAATTTAAAAATAATTAGTGACCAATTTTGTAATTGATTTTATTAATAAAAAAATATTTAATAAAATTAGCAATTGATTTTATGATTGATTTGTTAATTAAAAAAATTAAAAATAATTAGCAATTGAATTTTATGATTGATTATATTAATAAAAAAATTTAAAAATAAATAGTGACCAATTTTATGATTAATTTTTTAATTAAAAATTTAAAAATAATTAGTGATCAATTTTATGATCAATTTTATTAGTAAAAAATAGTTTAACAAAATTAGTGATTAGTTTTATGATTGACATATTAATTAAAAAAATTAAAAATAATTAGCAATCAATTTTATGATCGATTTTATTAATAAAAAAATAAAAAATAAATAATGATTGAATTTGGTAATCGATTGTTTAATTAAAAAAAATTAAAAATAAATAGTGATTGATTTTATGATTGATTTTATAAATAAAAAAATATTTTAACAAAATTAATGATCAATTTTCTAATCGATATATTAATTAAAAAATTAAAAATAATTAGCAATTGATTTTATTGATAAAAAGATTTTAAAAAATAGCGATCAATTTTATGACTAATATATTAATTAAAAAATTAAAAAAAATAGTGATTAATTTTGTGATTGATATATTAATTAAAAAATTAAAAATAATTAGTGATTGATTTTATGATCAATTTTTTAATAAAAAAATATTTTAATAAGCTTAGAGACTGATTTTGTAATAAGTTTGGAGACTGATTTTGCAATCGATTTTAGTGATCGATTTTGAAAATTAGAGTTTCATAAAATTTAAGTTATTTTTCAAATTTTTTAATCACTAATTTGGTTATAAAATTTGGCATAAATATTATTAACGATCAATTTTTAATTTTTAGCAACTGATTTTTTGGTTTCTAAAATCTTATTTTTTTGTAGACATTTGTCGAGATAGAAAGAAAGCCATGGTGAGGTGGCACGGAGTGACATCGATGGGCATGAGGAAAGTATGAGAATAGAAAAAAATTAATAAAATATTATTTTATATAATAATAAAATATTATTTTATAAAATAATAATAAATATAATATATATAATAAATAATTAAATAAATAAAATATTAAAAAAGTTAAAAAAATATTTATTATAAATATTTATTATTAAAAGTTTTAATAATTATATCCCATAATTATATGTCCCGTGCAATGTACGGATCTTCAACTAATTTATTTTTTAAATAGATAAAATTTAATTTATTATCTTTATTTTTCTCTTCTCTTTTAAAATTCTATAGAATTTCTTCGGATAGGTCAATAATTTTTTCTCATGTAAAGATATTTTTTCTTCTCACAAGAGATCCCAAGACATGTGCTTCGCAAATGAGTCTTTAGGAACGGATGAATCATTTGAAAGGATGAAAAAAATACCAAAGTGTTCAATCATATTTACCTCTTCACATGTATAAATAGGAAAATGATTATACTTCCTATAACAATGTCTTCTTCCATTTTGATAACAATTGAGAGTATTAGCGAACTACACTGATTAAGCATTTGAGAAGAGAATTATATCTGCATAAAAGAGGATTGAAAGAACTTGAATCAAATTTACTGATTTTTAATGCATCTAGATTTGATTATTTTGGGTTCAATCCTAATTCGCTTTCATTAGAATGTACTTCAATGAGAACACGAAATTGTTCATTGTATATCAGGAATAGACTACCATCAACTATTTTTATCTATTTAAGACAAATTCTACCCCAAAGAAAGCACCTTCTATAGCATGTCAAAATTTTAATTTATTTATTCAGTACATGTAGAAGTCCATTAATTAAATATTAAAAGATATTAAAATTATCTAAAATAGATTTATATCATTTTTAAGTGAAAATTTCCACACAATTTTAAAGTAGAATACTATTTTATTTGCTATCATAATTATGGCATCCTTAGATTATTATACCCTACAAAATCAAAAAAAAATGTCTAAACAAAATTTTAGTTGCTAGCGATGCTAGATGCACTATTAGTTGACCTTTTCAAGATGGATCTAGTTATTGAAAATCCTAGTCTAAGTAAGGGCACTACCATGTGGATTCAACAACTACTACAACTGCTGATAAAGAAAGAGATTTTATTTGCCATGGTAGAATTTTGTCTGCTCTTTCTGATATACATTATGATATATATTGCACCACTTTCATTACATGTGTGTTATGGGATATATTAGAACAAAAATATGGTTAAGAAAATGAAGGTCTAGAAAAGTAAATTATAAAAAAGCTTCTAGACTATTAACTGATAGATAAAAAATAATAGTGCAACAAACTCGTGAATTGCAAGCTTTAGTTCATGATATAAACGAAAAGGAAATCAATCTTAGTGAAAAATCTTTTATAACCACAGTTGTTGACAAATTACCTCCTAAGTGGAAATCTCTATCTTATCATCAAAATATAAAAGAATTTGTTAACTATAAATGGTTTATGTCACGTCTTGAACTGAGCATATGATAGTGCTGGAATTTAGGGGTTTTGCATGCAAATTTTAAAATAATTTTGAAATATAAATTGCAGCGAAAGATAGATAGATTAAAAATCCTTTTTAATCTATTCATGCAATGATCTAATCTAACACCTAAAAATCTAACATATGATGAAAATAAGAACAAGATCTAATTCCAAGAGAATGGAGATGATCCATACCTGAATCGCTCCTGCGTTTCTTCAAGATCCAGATCTGAGAATGTCTATGGTCCTAATCTAGCCGCACAAATATCTGGCCTCTACAGATATCCACCAGGATCTGTTTTGGATCGTTGTCTTCTTGTTGTAGATCCATCTTCTCCAAGACACATCACTGCCTTTAGGATTCTAGATCAACAGTTGATCTTCCTCCACAATCTCAATGCTTGAATCATGTCTTTTCTCCTTTGCTTGGCATATAACGAGATTGCCCAATCAACCTTGGACGTGTGCAGATGTGGGATACCCAACACTTGGGCTTGGGATACAGAGGAGAGGGAGAAGACGGCATGGAGATAGGGAGAGGACTCAAAATCTGAATTCTTAAAATTCTACCAAACCCTAGGAGGAGGGCCATTTTAATAGTGCCCTTCTTAGAGTCCAAATCAAACTCCAATTAGGGTTAAAAGGCAAGTCCTTATCACATAAGGACTCTTTCCTCCCATGATGATTTTCTTCCCAAGAAAACCAAAACCAAATGGAAATAGATCATGCCCAAATAGGAAAGTAGGGGTGCCCCTCTTAGTTTTCTCTTGCATGCAAGAGAGGAGGCGCATGCCCTCTCTCTGTTCTCTCCATGCTAAAATGACAGAGAGGCACGTGCCCCTATCAATCTCTACGCAACTTCCATGGGGTGTTCACCCCTGGAACTTTCATAAAGAAGAGGGGGTGTGTGCCTCCTCTAGATCTTATCCAAAGGTGGCGTACGCCCCTCTCTCCCTTCCTTTTAATCCACACCAAAAGAGAAATGCTAGGGAGAAAAATAAGGAGGCAAGGCGCAAACTTATTTGGCTTGATCCAACCCACATGGGGTGCCCTTTAAACCCAAATCCTAATAGAATTAGGTTAGGTTCAAAGCAATTCATCAACTCGATCTAATCCTTATCTAATTAGGAATCCAAGTCCAAAGAAGAATTAGGTTTAACCATGTGCTAACATGGTTCTTTTAAATCCAATAGGATTTCACCTATTGTCCAGAGATAGCAACCCAGGGGGGGGGATTGGGTTTATAAAATTTTGGTCAAATTAAACTTTAAATCTATAATGTGTTTCTAATTAATAGAACTTGAGTATTTGTGGTGGATATGCAATGCAGTAGTGAAATTAAAAGCAACTAGATAACATAAATATGTAAAGCAAGTAACGAAGGCAAGAAAAGTAAAAATACAATACAAACATATAAAAATTTTATAGTGATTCGATGCAATCCCATACCTATGTCCACTTTCCAAGCTCTTCTTGAGAATTCTACTATAATCCCTAGATTACAGTGCATTTATTTTAACCCAAGATTATAAACAAACTTAGTTGGTTTTAAATAAGGAGCACTAACCATAATCTTTATACCATCCAATTACTGGCTTGGACTAGCCTACATCCCAAGTTTTTTTTTTTTCAAAAAAATTGTAAAGAAATAAAAATACAAGTATAAGAATTCAGCATAAAAATAAAAAGAAAAAGAACTCTTTTTGAAGATTGATGGAGAGACTGAAAGATGGTTCTTGAAGCTTTGTATTCTCTCCTTTGAAGGCTGAGAAGAAGCTTGAATGGATTAGGATGATCACACTTGGAAGCTCTTTGAATTTGATGCACAAAGTTTTCTCTTTTCTCTTTTTTTCATTAGATATTCAATGAATCTCATAATTCGAATGATTTCTACTTTCAATCCATTTTTCTTCTTTTTCTTTTGATTTTTCACCTATAAATAGTCTTCATAATGGTTAGAGAGAGAGTTTGGATCGTTGGAGGGCTTGAACTAGCTATTTGGAATGAAAAGAACTCGTTCAAAAGTATAGAAAACTAATCATTGCAGCCTATCCCGACATTGGGATCAACACTTTTCTACAAGAGTCAATACTTTTTGATCTGGGGTCGACATCTTATGATTTGGGATCGACACCTTGTGCTCAGGTGTCAGCACTTGGACTATACTAAAATTCAGCTTCTATTTTTTAGTTTTAAGTAACAGAGGTCGACCCTTTCACTACGGGTCGACCCATGGGTTGATCCTTTTGTTAAGCCATACAAAAACATGATGCCAAACCATGCTAAACTTCCAATTTCAAAGGAGGATGACCTAGGGGTCGTCCTTAGGATTGATCCTTTTGCTAAAACTTGATTTTCTTCCAAATTTGACATCTAAAAAATATAAAATTGCCTTTAAAAGATCAAAATTTTTCTAGTTGCTCTTGAGGCTTTCGAAACATATTTTCTTCTAACTTGATAAAATTATAATTTTGCTCTTTTTCAAGGATCTTTATCAATTCAATTTTTTTGAAGCTCTTGACTTGATGATTTTTGTGTGGATCTTTTCTTGGATTAATTTCTTCAATTTGAATATCTGAAGAGACCTACATCCACTCATGAAATGCATGGTTAAATACTCAAATACTCAAAATTTGATGATCATCAAAATCAATCATGGAATCAACAATCTCTTTCTTTTTTATGATGGCGAAACTTTAAGTATATGCATAGAAATAAAATTTGATGTGTTTCAATAAATTGACTAGTATAAATCATGAAGTGATAATATAAATAAATATAAATGTACACTTCATGAAGGCTTTCATTTAACTTAAATTTAGATTCATAGATTTTAAAAGACTTTCAATAAGCTCCATGAAATATAGTATAAGCTCAAGCATAGTATATACTCAATAATTCTTCTCTTCCTTTTTGACAATATTAAAAAGCTCATAAAAAATAAATAAAAGAAATATCATCAAAATCAATATCAAGATATTAAATTGAGAGATGTATCAAATTCATAAAGTCAAATTAAAAAAATCATCTCTTCTTTATAAATATTTTTTTTAAAAATTAGCTTGAAGTCAAATATTAAAGACTGTCTCTCTTTTTAAATGAATATAATTTTTTAATCAATTTTTAAATATATACTTTTAAGCTTTTAGAGGAATAGAGCTTTTTAAAAGATTTGATCATAAAATCAAGCATAATATGCACTTTAATACTCAATCTTTTTTTCTTAAAAAATTTTAATCAATTAAGTTTGGAAAAGATATGTATCAAAAATATATCGAGCAAAGTAAAATAAATAGTATCAAAGCAAATACTAGTCACATTTTTAAATTTATTACTTTGAGTAAAAATTGCTTTAATACAAATAATTCATAAAAATTTTACGATGCATATCAAAAATTTAGTATCAAATTTAAATTTCTAAATAAATTTTAAAATTAAGTTTAAAAATTAATGTCTTGGAGTAAGAATATAATTTTTATTTAATTTACTTCAATCAATTATCAAGAATAATTATGCAAATCAAAATATGAAATCAGCATATTAATAATACCACTTTAAGCAATTTTTAATTATTGAGAATAAATTATTTATCTAAAACTATTTTAAATCAATAGTACTTTAAATCAAGTAAATCAAACTAAATAAACATATAAAAGCATAAATTTAGAAGACTATAAGTTTGATGGAAAGTTTAAAATTAGTAAATCTCAAAATAAGATAATTGATTGAGAATTTTAGATCAAAAGTTCATTAATATTTTCAACCAAATCAAATCTGAAAATATCTCTTCTCCTATTTTTCATAGGATTAATTTACTTTTCAACTTTCTCTCCCTCTTTAATTCAAAATAAGCATATTTCAAATTTGGATTATCAAATTAAAATATATATATATTCATTCTTTAGCATTATCTTCCTCTTTTCTTTTTCAAAATTTGTATGTTTAAGCTTTACAATTTTTGTTACTTTTTTTTCTTTCAAGTTAAGTACCTTGAATTGATTACACATTTATCTTTAATTAAGATTAATTTAGTAAATAATTTATCTTAAATAAATTCTTTCCTTTACTTTTGCAAGTAAATGCATTTTCAACTAAATAATCTTTTAAGATCAATTTATTTTCTTAAGCATTTTCTTCCTCTTTTGCACATATTTAAAGTATGCATATTGAATTTTAAATAATCAACCATCAATCAAATAATTAATCATACTCATGACACCATGAATTTTTAATGAAGATTTTGCTTTCATTGGTTTTAAAAATAGACTGTTTACAATAGGATGTCTTTAAGTATGACAACATCAAAATGACCAATCGATGTAAAGTATTTTTGAAATATTAATTGATCATTAGAAATGATGACAGTCAAATCAATCAAAATATGAATTGATAAATTGAAAAACATATAAATACTTAAATAAAAAATGAACAAATCAAGCAAAATAAGTGATTTCTTTTCAAGTTTAAAAGTTATTTCTTTCATCACAACTCAATCAAAATCAGAATAAGATTGAGTTTAAGAAATATTCCTTCCTCATTTAGAAAATACAATTTCAATGATACATTTTTTTTTCTCAAAACTATAGATTCAGAAAGAAATACTTCTCAAATTTAGTTAAGGAATAGCTTTAAGCTTTAAAAATTCTAGATAAATAGTTTCTTTCAAAACTAAGAATTTAGATATATCATAATTTTTTTTAATGAAAAATATCTCTTTCTTTTCTTAAGTAGTATCAATCAATTTGAGGCATATAAATACCAATCTTATAATTTATTCAAGGTATAATATCAAAAATATAATCATGCAATCTAGATTATACGCAAGATATTTTCTTCAAATAAATCTTTCTTTTAGAAATATTAAAAATTAAGTTCAAAAAAGATAAGATATATTTATAATTTATCACAAACAATAACATAGCCATGAAAATTTAGATTTGAGACATAGCATATAATTTTTTTTTGTCAAAAGATAATACGATGGAATTCTAAAGAAAAAATAGATTTTTGAAATCAATTGAACTAAAATTTAGATCAAACAATAATTTTCTTGAAAAATTTGATACCACTTAAGGGTTAGAGGAGATTAATTTTCAAATTTATCTATTGAAAGTAAATTCTATTTGATATCAATGGAACTAAAATTCAAATCAATTAATGATTTACTTAAAAGTTTGATATCACTTAAAGATTAAAAAAAAATCAATTTGCAAATTTAGCTTGATACTAGATATTTTGAAATAGCAACTTTTTTTAAAAAAAATTAATACCGATTGTTTTAGTTTTGAAGTGATAAAGCTACATTGATTCAAATCAAATAATTTTAAGAATTTAAAAATGATAAATTAATTTAAATTGATATCAGTAAATCATTCAAGTCAAATTACGAATAGATTTTCTATTATTCTTGAAAGGTCATTTCATCCCTTTTCTTATGAAATATCAGATAGTTAAGTTTAGAAAAGATATGAAATTTTTAATTTTATCTCAAATGATATAATATAATCTATGCAAAACTAGATTTGAGACAAAACATTATTTTTTTTGCCAAAAAAAAGAAAGAAAATTTAAGACAAAAATAAACTATTTGATACCAATTATAAGAATTATGATATCGATTATTTTATAATTCAGATGAAATAGTAAACTTCTTGATATCAAACATGAAAAATAATTCAATTTTAGATATACAATATTTTAAAGAGAAAAGATGACATCTTTGAAAGATCTTCTCCAATTTGATACCCATTGAGTTGAATAAATCAAGATTTTCTTAAGAGATTTGATACCACTTTAAGATTGAAGAAAAATTAATTTTAAAATTTATTTCTTGAAAATAATATGAATAAAATATGAAAGCATATTTTCAATTCAATTTGAAATCAAGTATGAAAGGCATTCTTCAAGTTTGGAGATAAAATCGATTGAGGTTAAAATGAGAGAAATCTAGATATTGGCTCTATGTATTGATCTAACTATGAAATTTCATATTCTTAGGGTTTAACCTAAAATGCAATACAACTTAATACATCAAGCATTTTAAATTTTATAATTGATGTTGTATCTTTAAGTATTTATTTCATATAAATTTTTATTAGAATTTTAATAATTTAACATTTTATGGAAGAATGTCAAACTTAGTTTTACTTGCATGTTCAGCAATTCAAAAATATTCATATCCAATTAAGCATTTTTTAATTTAAGTTTATCAATTGAGAAATTGATATAGGGAAGCTATTATATCATGTTGAATTTCAAGATAATTTTAATTCATATCATAACATGATATATAGAGAAAAGCATTTTGATATTTAAAAAATCAAAGCATTCAAATCATCAAAATCAATCAATCATACTAATCTTACTAAATTATGAAAAAAATTTCAAGCAAGTAAACATAATATGAAATCATATTAAGATCAATATATTCAATCAAAATAACTTTAACAATCATTGATGGTATGATGTGAGAAAAAGTTTAGATTATACCATACATCAATTCCAATCCCTTTTCATTTTCAAGGCATCCATAAAAATTTTCTTCCTTTTATTTTATTTGGATCCTTGGTACTTCTACAAAATCACTTAATGATTTTTGGTACCCAAATCATCTTGGATCTATAGGAGTTAGTATTCAAGATTTCTTTTGGAACTCAAATTTGTTTAATCAAGGTTTGGCTAATTCTTTTAAAATTATATTTCAAAATTTTATAGTCAATTTGATTACATTTAAAGCATTTAATTGAATAATTTTCAGTTGAAGCTTTGTTGAGCATATTTTTGTCAAACTTTTATTTTTTTATTGAATCATAACCAATTCCAGGTTTGTCAAAAATAGCTCTTTTCTTTATTTAAAATGGCTTGAAGCTTTGGAGATTCAATTATAAACTTTTCAATCATAGACTTCAAGTTTTCAATCTCTTTCTTTAGTTTATCATTTTCTTCTAAAAATAATTTTTCAGATTTATTCTTTTCTTTAGCAGAAAATCTTAGTTTATTAAGTTCTTCTTTCAACTTAAGATTTTCTTCAATCATAGATTTTTTAGATTTTAAAAATCATTCTTTTTCTTTAACTGAGAATTTTTCAAATTTAACTATATTCTCTTTTTTCTTAGTTAGAGTTTTAATTTGCTTTAAGAAATCTTTCTTTTCTTTGGCCATATTTTTCATAGTTTCAAAAGATCATCTTTTTCACTCAAAATTTTATCTTTTTGTTCGGCCAAAAAAAGATTAGATTTTCTGAGCTTTTTGTTTTGTAGCCTTATCTTTTTATGTTCATCCATTAACTCATTAAAGGCTTCATATAATTCATTAAAAGTGAATTCAGTGGAGTGTTCATGATATACCTCATTATTTTGAGCCATGAGGCAATAGCTTACTATACCTTCCTCCTCTTTCTCATTCTCTTCTTTGCTTTGCTTTCCCTTTATCAATGCCTTCTTTTTCTTTTGTTTCTTATTTTTCTTTTTCTTTTCATCCTTATGAGCCATGAGGCATATGCTGGGGTGAGCTTGATTATCCTCTTGGAAGCTTGGTTCTTCTTTTTGATTGGCTCCCTAAAAAATTATTTCTAATTTTTTTTATATTTGATTTGCTGAAATATATGAAGAAATTTCATTAAATACATTTACATCTAATAAACAATAAAGTAAATTCATTGCCTTAGCATTCATTTGAATCACTTCTTTATCATGAATCAATGCATTGGATGTGTATAGGCCATTGATTATAATTTTTCATAAATTATAGTCATGTGCTTGAATAAAGATTTTTATCCTAGCTTTTCAATAGATAAAATTTGAGCCATTAAAAAATGAAGATCGATCAATAAAATGACCTTCATTAAAAAATGATTTCATTTTGGATTGCCAAGATCTTTGGCTCTTGATAGTTAGGTTAATAATTAATAACAGAGCACCTGCTCTGATACCACTTATTGCCTAAAGATAGCAACCCAAGAGGGGGGATAAATTGGGTTTATAAAATTTTAGTCAAATTAAACTTTAAATCTATAATGTGCTTTTAATTAATAGAACATGAGTGTTTATGGTGGATATGCAATGCAACAGTGAAATTAAAATCAACTAGATAACATAAATATGTAAAGCAAGTAACGAAGGCAAGGAAAGTAAAAACACAATACAAACATAAGGATTTTATAATGGTTCGGTGCAATCCTACACCTATGTCCACTCCCCAAGCTCTCCTTGGGAATTTCACTATAATCCCTAGATTACAATGTGTTTGTTTTTACCCGGATCACAAACAAACCTGGTTGATTTTGCTGGGCTCACCAACCACAATCCTACACCGATAGTTTTTTTTGATTCACTATCAATCTAGTTGATTTTAAATAAAAAGAACCAACCATAATCTTTACACCATGCAATTATCAGCTTGGACTAGTCTATATCCTAAGTTTCTTTCCTCCAAAGAAACTTATAAAGAAATAAAAATACAAGTATAAGAATTCAGCACAAAAACAAAAAGATAAAGAACTCTTTTTGAAGATTGATGGAGAGGATGAAAGATGGCTCTTAAAGTTTTGTATTCTCTCCTTTGAAGACTAAGAGAAAGCTTGAATGGATGAGAATGATAACACTTGAAAGCTCTTTAAATTTGATGCACAAAGTCCTCTCTTTTCTCTTTTTTTTAGATATTCAATAAATCTCATAATTTGAATGATTTCTACTTTCAATCCATTTTCCTCCTTTTTTTTTTTGATTCTCCATCTTTAAATAGTCTTCACAATGGCTGGAGAGAGAGTTTGGACTGTTGGAGGGCTTGAACTAGCTGTTTGTAATGAAAAGGATCCATTGAAAAAGTGTAGAAAACTAGCCATTGCAGCTTGTCCAGACATTAGAATCGACACATTTTCTACAGGGATCGACACTTTTCAATCTGGGATTGATACTTTATGATTTGGGGTCAACATCTTATGCTCAGGTGTCAGTACTTAGACTACATTCAAAAATTCAGCTTCTATTTTCTATTTTTATGCAATAGAGATCAATCCATAGGTCGACCCTTTCACTAGGGGTCGATCCATGGATCGACCCTTTTATTAGGCCATACAAAAACATCGTGCCAAAGCATGCCAAGCTGTCCATTTCAAAAGAAAATGACCTAGGGATTGTCCCTAGGGTTGATCTTTTTGCTAAAACTTGATTTTCTTCCAAATTTGACATCTAAAAATGTGAAATTACCTTCAAAAGATCAGAATTTTTCTTTAGTTGCTCTTGAGACTTTCGAAACATATTTTCTTTTAACTTGATGAAATTATAATTTTGCCCTTCTTTAAGGATTTTATCAATTCAATTTTCTTGAAGCTCTTGACTTGATGATTTTTGTATGGATCTTTTCTTAGATTAATTTTTTAAATTTAAATACCTAAAAAGACCTACATCCACTCATGAAACACATGGTTAAATACTCAAACACTCAAAGTTTGGCAATCATCAAAATAAATCATGGGATCAACATCACCAAATCCTAATCCAATTGGAACTTCATAAGTTCAATTGATCAATCTAAGATGAATCCCTTAATGTATGATCCTATAGATTTAATTCTATGAGATATATCATGATCTCTATCATAGCATCATTGAAACTCCTTTCAATGGGTTAGAATAATTTCAACTCACACTCAACAAGGATCATCGATCTAGAATAATCATAATGAGTTCTCGCAATCTACCAGTGACATCTAGTAATATATAGTGGCAATCCAGTTGAACTAAAAATAAAATATCTAGGTATAGTTATCATGTGATTCAGCTTTTCATCGAGAGTTTCGACAGGATGCAGGTCATGAAAACTCATTAAACCCTAAGCATCTATCATATGTTAGACTTAATTAGCTTGAGTTCAATCATGAATCCCATGAAAAATTTTTTCATTATCACCTTGCTATAGCCACAGACTTATGGACTCAGTCTCTTAGATCGCATAGGACTACTCCTCAGCTACTAAGATCGATAGATCCCCTATAAGTGCATACCCTACTTCTAGAGCAAACCCAGTACAGTCAATGAACACCACAAGGCCCCAAATGGCTAAAGACCATGTTTATATATTGTTAAACTATAACAATCTCACTATGAGCAGTAGGTACTGCAAGTCTGAGAACTATTCACAAAATAACAATATCGAGATAGTCATTGATGAGTAAGTAGACATCCAAGTGACTTTTCGTTCTTGGTCATGCTCAATACCGTTATTTTCTGATAACCACTTGCACTCTTGCCCTAGTATCCCTACACTATAGACTTGAGATCTATGTACTCGAAAAGCAAGCAATCCATGCATCAATCTTAATGGATCAATCATCATCTCCATGATGATTCAACGATTGAAAGCTATTTAAGAGTTAATCTATAATAACACATGTCTCAAATTCTCAACTCTTGAAAATATGTGTCATTGTCCATTAACTCCTTGGATGATTCATAGACATATTATACATGAATAGATAAAAAAATATCTAGTTTATTAATTTCAATAAATCAAGTATAAAAATATGATCTAGAAAAATATAATGCGCCAGCCAATAATTAACTTTTTAGATCATACATCTAACAAACTTCCACTTGACCTAAAGTCAATTGGTCATATATCTAAGACCCATCTTCTCAAAGTGGGCTTCAGTCTTTTCTTGGCTCAACTACTTTGTTAATGGGTCTACCACATTATCCATGGAGTCTATTCTTTGCACCACGACATATTTTTTTTGAGGTAGTTGCATATAATGTGAAATGCCACTCAATGTGCTTGGACTTCTGATGAGACCTAAGATTCTTAAGAAGGGATATGGCACCATTATTATCATAGTATAGGATGATGGCATCACTCCGAGCTCCACAACAATCTTTTTATATCAGAAGACTTTCTTTGCAGCTTTTGATGTGGTGGTATACTCAGCTTCCATGGTAGAATCAGCAATGATCGATTGCTTGAAACTCTTCTAACTTGTAGAACCATCATTGCAAAGAAACATATACCATGATGTAGACCTTCTATTATCAAGATAAGACATAAAGTCTGAATTGGTGTATCCCTCAACCCACAATTTAGAACTTCCTCACAAGACCAAGAGTAAATTCTTAGTCCTTCTCAAGTACTTTATGATGTTCTTCACAGTAGTCCAGTGCTCTTCACTAGATTTGACTGATATCTACTCGTGACACTCACAACAAGAGTTATATCAGGTCGTGTATAAAAAATGGCATACATGAAACTTTCTATGGCTTAAGCATAAGGGATTTGACTTATGCGCTCAATCTCCTTAGATGTGCTAGGGCACATCTTCTTGGAAAGATGAATGCCATGTCTAAGAGGTAGTAGTCCCCTCTTAGGGTTCTCTATGCTGAATTTTTTTAGCACTTTCTCTATATACATTTTCTATGAAAGGCCAAGCATTCTATTCGGTCTATCTCTATAGATCTTAATTCCTAGAATATGAGATGCTTTTTCTAGATATTTCATGAAAAATTCTTAAACAACCAATTCTTGATCGAGGTCAGCATGAAAATGTCATTCCTAATAAGAAGAATGTCATCTACATACAATATGAGGAATGTGACAGCCCTCATACTGATCTTTTTGTAAACATAAGGCTTCTCCTCATTCTTGATAAAATCAAATGATTTGATTGCATCGTTGAAATGAGTGTTCCAACTCCAAGAAGCTTGCTTTAATCCATAAATGGATCTATGTAGCTTATAGACTTTGTGATCTTTATCACTAGAAGTAAAATCCAATGGCTACTCCATATAGATATCTTCCTCAAGATATCCATTAAGGAATGCAATTTTCACATCCATCTACTAAATCTCATAATCATGATAAGTTGTAATGGTAAGTAGTGTGCAAATAGGTTTTAACATAGTTATAGGCAAAAAGGTATCTTGACAGTCAATACCTTTGCATTGACTATAACCTTTCATCACTAGCCTAGCTTTATAGGTCTCTACCTTACCATTTACACCTATCTTTTTTTTGTAGATCCATTTACATCCAATGGATACAATAGCTTTAGGTGTATCCATTAAGGTCTAGACCTGATTCAAATGCATTGAGTCAATTTATGACTTCAATGCATTCAACCATTTCTCGGAGTCGATGTCTGACATCATCTCATCATAGGTTTTAGGATTAATTACTTGATCCCTATCTTCCATGAGGAACACTTTCTTTACATTCACTGTAAGTATATCCAAGAATCTTTCAGGAGGATGGAAGATCCTACTAGATCTACGAGATGGTAGAACCACTATATCTACTGATTTATTATTAGTGGATTCAACCCAATCTACAACTGGCTACTCTTCAGAGACTTTCTCTTCAAGCTTAATTAGCCTCCCACTACCTCCATCCTGAATAAACTATTTTCTCAAATACGTGGCATGCCGGCTCACAATCACATTGTGATCCTCTATAAAATAAAAGTAATATCCTAATGACTCTTTAAGATACCCTATGATGAGAGCATTTTCTAATTGAGCCTTTAAACTTGTTTACCATTTCTCTTTTGACATAGACTAGACATCTCCAAATCTGGAGATGACTTGATTCGATTTCTTACTATACCATATCTCATACAATGTGGTAGAAATGAATTTAGATAGAACCCTATTTAAACTATAAATAAAGGTTTGTAGGCCATATCCTCAAAGAAATATAGATAGATCAGTGAAGTTCATCATGGACTAGACCATAGCCAATAGAGTCCTATTTCTCTTTTTCGATACTCCATAGAGCTGAGACATACGAGGAGGAGTCCACTGTAAGATTATGCCATTATTCTTGAGATATCTCAAAAAATTTTTACTAAGATATTTTCCTCCTCAATCTAATAAAAAATTATTAAGATTTTTTTTATTTATTTTTCTACTTCATGTCTAATTTTTTTGAACTTTTCAAAGGCTTCAGACTTGTATCTCATAAGAAACACATATCCATACCATGAATAATCATCGATAAAGATGATGCAGTACTGATAACTACTTCTGACCTGCACATCAAATGGCCCACGTACATCAGTATGTACCGGGGCAAGTAGTTTAGTGGCCCTTCCCCATGTCCTGCAAAGGGTAACTTAGTCATTTTTTTTTGAAGGCAGAATTCACAAACTGCGTATGACTCAGAACTCAGTGAGTCAAGGATCTGATTCTTTTCTAGTTTGTTAATCCTATCCTCTCCAATGTGACCAATTTAAGGTGCCACATATACATGGTTCAAGTCATCTCCCAGTCTTTGTATCCTACGATTTTCTCTAATTGCTCATTGATGTTTATAAATGCATCGGCATGTAAATGATAAAGACTGTCAATTAAAAGAGTGCTTAGAATTAATTTATTTCTTAAATAAATAAAATAAAAGTTTTTATTGAAATTGAATTCATAATTCTCATGCTAGTACAGATACGAAAATTATATTCTGGCTAGTTATAGGTACACAATAACAATCTTTAAGAATTAATCTAAATCTTAATGATAATCAAAGAGGGTATGTTCTAATGGTGACTGTAGCAATCCTTGCTCCATTATTAATGCATAGGACCATTTATCCTTCCTTCAACCCTCTACTTTCTACAAGATCCTACATAGAAGTACATATATGAACACTTGAACCAGAGTCTAATATCCAACTAGAAGTAGAGAAAACTATAAGGTTAGATTCAATAACGAGCATATTGGACTTTCGAAGATGCATCTGTACTTTATTTCTTTAGTCTCTCCAGGTATAGTGGATAGTTCCTCTTTCAATGGCCATCAGCATTGCAATGAAAATACATTTCTTTGCTAGAAGCAGCCTTGTTTAGAGTGTCCTTCTTTGGCTTGTTCTCCTTTTTCTGCTTCTTTGCAGGCTTATTCTTCTTCTTTCTAGAAAACTTTTTCTTGGAGGAAGATGCCTACACCATAGCAAGAACTAAGCTCCTTGAACTCTTCAAGGTACCCTTAGTAGTAACCAACATATTGACCAACTTGGGCAAGGTGCAGTCTAACTTGTTCATATGGTAATTTACTATAAATTGACTACGTGCACTAGTAAGAGATTGTAGGATCAGATCCACCTGTAGCTCCTTCTACATAGTTAGATCAAGCTTCTGAAGCTCTTCTAGGTTCTTGAAATTGTCAAACAATGATTGTAGACCAACTATCCATCGCACATCTTCGAGTTAAAAAATCTCTTATAAAGGAAAAGTAGGGTAGTTCCATGCATTCTCTTTTAAAATTTTACAGTAGAATATGTTAGATTAGATAATTTAATCTAAATTACATACAAGAGATCGAATCTAAGCTACCTTGCCTAGGACCTTTAACATGATTTATGATATATAAAGATCTAAAAAATAAGTTCTTGGATTGATCACATTGATGCCCTAGATCAGGTCTAACCATTAGAACTGATCTAGTCCTTTTAATGAGTTCAGAACCCATTACCTTTATGGAATCGATAAACACAACTATTGATCTCAAAGATCTGAAGCTCTTGAGGGTTGCTTGCAGCCGCACAGGATGTCCAGCCTTTACAAATCATCCACTCGAAGCTCTGATCTGATCCGCCTTTCCAGGAGTACTAGCTCGCACGAAAGGCTGCTTTATAGTTGATTTGCCTTCTTCTTTAAAATCTCTGAATACTTTCAGATCTCAAGAAGAACCTTTAGAAAGATTTGATGGTGGAAGAAGAGGGAGGAGAACTAATTTCTCTCTAAGATTTTTCCTTACAAGAAAACTAGATCAGATCTAGGTTTCTCTTACCCAAGAGGAACTAGTTTCCTTTAGATCTCATGCCAAGGGAGAAGACCACCCAAAACCTTATGCCCAAAATCCCAGAACCCTTCTTTGGTCACCCAAAACTTAGAGAAATCATATCTCCCACATCCAAGATGGCTCTTATATCGAGAAGGGGATAGGGTTGATGAGTCATGGACTGGTTTGAATCAAATTCAAACTATGACTCATCCCTATCTCAAATTGAATTCAAAGCAAATCTAAATTCCATTCAATCCTCATCCAAAGGTTCTTAGAGTGGGTGACAGCCAAGGTATTGGCATGGGAATTCTTCATCCAAAACACTTTTGGCATGGAGAAAGAGATGGCATGGGAAAAAGCCATGGCACATGGGTGTAGTCCAATCTAATTGGACTCTATGTTTAAGTTATTTTGTTCCAACCAGATTAGACCCAAATAAATAAGAGTGAACCTAATCTAATTAGATACCTTATGGTCTTAATTAATTCTTAATTAATTAAGCCAAAGATTTGATCAAATTAGAAAATATACATCCTTGGCGATTAGGTTATCTCATAACCTAATTGGGTCAAACCTAATTGAATCCAATTCAATTAGATTTTATCCAATCCTTAATGCTCAATCAAATTGAGCTAATTAGCAATCTAATTGCTAACTAATCCTCCTATAACTCGTTAACCCTTGGTGAATTAATTCATTACAACTTTTGCACAAGGTTAATCATCAATTGAATTGATGATTAAACCCTAAACAATTCTCAATAATTTATCAGCCACATGATCAGTCTAAAACTACATTTGAGTGTGATCCCATAGGTTCGAACCTAAGCTGATAGCATAAAAATATTTCTTATACATACTAATTGAAATAACCATCTAGTAATGGTATGCGATGTTCGGATAGATCAAATGTATGCTAAGCAACATCCAAAAACCTAAAGACATATGGTTACCGTATAATTCATCCCTTTGATCTCAAGCGCTCAGGAAGACTTAGGATTTAACTATCAACTATAAATGAGTCATCTACATTGCAAATCAATCTTTCATATCCATCACATTGATTGCCCTAGTCGAGATCTTATTAAATTGAAATATAGTGATGCACTATCTCTAATTTTACTTGGAGGGATTAATTCCATCTTGACTCGTGCACCAAATTAATAAGTACTTGTCTACACCTAGAAATCTTTCATCACTAAATTAGAAATTCAGTTAGTCCAGCACTAAAGTACAGTGAGTTGCTTGTAAGTCACTATTACGATCTAAGGTCTAAGGAACACTTATACTCATAGTCTTCGGATACACTCTTCATAGTAGAGTGCTCCAAAATAGTCATGTTCAATATAGATGTACCCCTACATCTCATCTGTATGCCATACCAGTATCTCCAAACTTCTTAGTTAAGAGGACAACCAACCCATATGGCATATAATGACCTACATTCAATATAACTATCATCCTTGTAATAGTATATTATTTGATCACGAATAAATTTAAGGACTAAATGATAAATCCTCCTTTATTAACTTTATATAGTCCTAAGAACTTCATCATATCATAGGAGTTTATTAGAAGATGTACACTAGGTGATGAATCAACCAAAATAACTTTTATTCATTTATAATTCATATACATTTACAATGAGTATAACCATCTACAGCTTAGATGATTGATTTTAGGATACATTTTCCAACATCTTAGACACTTTGAAGCGCATGGTTCGGCTCTGCTCACTATACAACTCTTGTAGGTAAGTGATCATAGCCTTGACAGTAGGCATGTGCTCGTGCTGACTCTACAACTTATTTGACATCAAAACCAGAATGTAGCACTTGACCCGAATAGCATCATCCATCCACTTATCCAGTGCTATCCTTTGTTCAGCACTCGGACGACTTGGTAAAGTAGGAGGGTCCTGATTAAGCACATAGCCCAACTTCTCTGAGCTCAAGATAATCTTAAGAATTTCTAAACCAGTCCCTATAGTTTGGCCAATTAGTCAATTGAACTCTAGAATGCAAGCTAATGGTTTGGAGGTCGACATGGTTAACTACGAGATTAGAGATTTAAGTTAGATAGTTGTATTTAGATTTTAAAATTTATTTTAGAAACTTTAAGAAATAAAATAGACTCCCACTTTTCTCACAAATGTCTCATACTCTATTGTGGAGATGTGAAAATTCCTATATGCTAGTATTCCTAGTAGGTTCTGTGGTTCCACCGATATGTGTAGATCTTACCATGCTTGATTATTGGGCCATGCTATACCGATGAGTAGACAATTATTATCCAATGCTTCTCAAGCATAATGTAGCGATACATCTCTAAGTCATGGAGCCTCAACGTGCCTGTTTATTAGTCCAATCCTCAGTTAAGTCAAACCCACCATAAAATGTATAAGCAAAGCCATCATTAGGTCCTTTATCATGTCCAATTATTAAGCTTAACCCCATTATTACGTAGCAATATCTCATGTTAATAGGATGGTTGTATAACTGAACCACAGTATCCAGCCAAGAACAATCAGCACTAGTAAGATGCCTGCACTCCTATAAAGGTGGAAGACCTAGGACTTAATATTTATGAGAATGTTTGGATTCAGGTCTCATCTAAATTAAGTCAGCGTAATCTCATGTCTAACTGACCAAGTTCAGATCAGCACAATCTCATGTTTGACTAACCTACTCGGCATGGATGAACTCGAATGACTAAGCAACCTTATTCAAGACTTAATCGACCAAGTTGGCCAGATAAGTGAGATCATTAGGAGGGTTGCAAATACTTGTTGAAAATTATGTCCTAAAATCAATCATGTTGCTTGTAGATGATTGAGATCATTTTTATAATTATATATGAATTATATATTAATAAAAGTTATTTGATATTTTTTATCATAAGGTTGTACATCTTCTTAATCGAACTTCATTATTATGATGAAAATTCTTAGAACTACTTCTTATATGATAAAGAAAAATTTATCGTATGGTTCTTAAACTTGTTCGTGATCAAATGATACATTATTAATAAGGATAATAATTATATCAAGTATAGATCATTGTGTGCCAATGGATTGGTTGTCCTTTTAACCAAGAAGTATAGAGACACTGGTATGACATATAGGTGGGATATAGATTTGCACTAAACATGACTATTTTAGAGCACTCTATTGTCAAAAGTGTTATTCGAGGGGACATGGGTATAAGTGTCCCTCCGATATGAGATCACCATAGTGACTTGCAAGCAATTCATTGTACTTTGGTATTAGATTTTTTAAATTTTTAATTCAATGATGAAAAGTTTCTGGGTGCAGTCAAGTACTTGTTAAGTCGGTGCATGAGTCAATGTGGGATTAACCACTCTAATTAAAATTGAAGAGAATGTCTCAATATGTTTCAATTTAGCAAAACTTTAGTTAGGATAATCCTTGTAAGGAGTCACAGGATTGAGTAGGTTGAAATACAATTAGGATGTAATGATCAAGAGTTGACAGTAAACTCTGAAGTCATTCTTAGAATTAAGGATCAAGGAGATGAATTATACATTAACCATATTCTAGTAGGTTATGAATGTTGCTTTACTACATTCGACTCTATCCGAACGTCGAGTACCATTGCTAGATGGTCACTTTGATTGGTATAGAAAATTTATTCTTATACTACTGACTTAATGTTCAAACCTATAGGTTCACACATATAAAAATTTTGATCTGATCATATGATTGATCAATGATTATGAATCATGGAAGGGTTTAATTATGAATGTGATTGATGAGTGATCACTATCGTAGGTGGTCAAAAATAAAATCTAACTCACTACTATATAGATAGGATGAGTCGGGATCGTATTAATTACATTTAAATAATTCATTAAAAGCAAGATTAAGATTAATTAAAAAACTACTTAAATTAATTAAAAAAGTAAATAAATAGCAAATTAATTAAAGTGGAGTTACAAGTATGGAGATGGATTCTCAGGATCTCAATTGATCTCTTATCTAATAGCTGGTATTTTTTTTAATATACTGTAATTGATATCTAATCAATAAAGATATAACCCATCTTAGAGGGCATGGCCTGTATCCTTAGATCATAGTCCATTCATCAAAGTTATAGACTAGTCTAAATTGAATTAGATATAATAAAAAAAATTAATCTAAATATAATTTATCCCAAGAGCATGAACCATATCCATAGATCATGGCTTGTCCCAAGAGTCATAAACATTCTAGATCAATCTTATAAAGACACAAAGATTTTATAAATAAAAATAATCTTTATTATAAATTAAAAGAAATATAAAAGATGAAAAATAGAAAATACCATCAAAATAAGATTATAATGATCTCCGAGAATAAGTTAATCAGCCAGCCATCGGGATGCTTCTCGTTGAAATTTTCATCCCGAAACCTGAGGTCTTACTTCCAACAACTTGGAGGAGGGATCAAGAATAGGAAGAAAATATTTTATGGAGAAGTAAGTTCAGGTTTTTGGTTTAGAAATTTGGAAGAAGAAGAAAGAAGGGAGAAGAGTTTGGAGAAAGAAAGAAAGAAAGAGAGAGAGGGAGAGCTGAGAGGTGGAACAACTGCTTAGGCCATGGAGGCCACTATTGTGAGAAGAAGAGGGGCGACTGGTTATGTAGAGGAGAGTTTGAGTGAGAAGCGGAGAGAAACCACACGAAAAGAGTCCTATTTGGGACTCTATTTCTTTGTGAAGACTTGCACCTCAAGCCACGCTGCGTCCGAACCCGTCTGTGTGACCGCCCGCTCACGAACCGCTGAAATCACGAACATGCCCACCTCAGGCACCCACGATCAGCCGCACGCCCGCTAGCTCCCATAAAGAAAAAACCAACTAGCACCTCTTTTATCAAAAAAACTATAAAAAGAAACTTTTATTTTTTTATAATGACATATGCATCCTTTTTGGATTCCTAGCATGGTATCTTCATTTTCTATAATATTGTATGCATCTTTATTTTAATTTAAATCCATTTTGAGTCTGATTTGCTCCAAATTTTCTTCGTTGTGATTCATAAATTAAGATCTTTTTATCAATGATCCTTTTTTTGCAAAAAAAGATAAAATATTAATTTTTAAAAAATAAAGATAAATTAATTTATAAATTAATACTTTTAAAATATATTTAATGTGTTTATCTAACCTCCAACTTGAACTTTATTCATCCTTGAGTAAAACAAATTAATTAGCAATATATATCAACTTAGCCTTAAATTAAAAATAAGGTTAGACACTCTTAAAGGCTGCTGATACCTGGCCAGACTATTAAAGAGGTACATCATCAGATTACTAATTTGACTCAATTAGTGGTTGAGTGTTAGTCATAAAATTTTTTAAAGATCTTCTTTTACCAACTCCCTACTTTATGCTTTAAATCTTCTAACTTGATGTGAGATGGATTTATTATCTTTTTAGTCTCCTTATTATCCACTTTATTATTATTATTATTATATATATATATATTTGGTATCTTGCATTCCCATCTTTTGATGTGAACCACAATGCTTACTTAGGCGAAAAGGCTCGGTTACTCAGTGGAACAATGCTAAACCTTCCTTTTTAATTTGCATTGCCCATCTTGTGACATGAACTACAATGCTTACTTAAGTGAAGGGGCCCGGTTACTCAGTGAAAAATTAATATTTTTTTATAATAGAGTTTAAGAAAGATTTTTACATATTTCGATCTTTTCATCCAACTTTCATGAAGTAGATTCCTTATTGAGATCAATAAGAAGAAGATTCTAGAGTCACTCTTAAAATTTGGTCTGGTCTAAACCCTATCATTCATTAGATTTTTTTAATAATTTACTTCTCAGTATCTCTAAAATTATCTAGATCATTAATCATTCATTAATTTTGGATGCCTAATAACTCTTAATCAAAATAAAGTTTGGGTATATAAAGCTAATTATCATACTTGAGGACTCACAATTTTTAAAGTTAGTTATTCTCCCCTCAAACTTAATTTCCATTGCCCTCAATGGAAGAAGAGAAAAACAAAAATATTTATCAAGAATGGGTACCACCTGATTTGTTGTTTGCAAGTTGTTCATTATACTCTATCAGGTTCATACAAGATGTTTTGATGATGTACTCCCCCCAGCATAGGCTAATCATCTTTATTAGTTTCCTACAAGAATAGAAAAAACTAGAAACTTGAAAGAAAAAAAATGATGGATTGCCTCCACTTGTCTAATACATTTACTGATGTACAAGAGCTTAAAGGTGACAGGCTTGATCATATGATTAGCACATTTGATGGATTTGATCTAGTTATTGGTGGAAGCCCATGTAATAATCTTTCAGATGACAACCACCATATTCATGATAGACTATAGGGGTTGTGATGCATGCAAATCTATCGCTATGGCAAGTGCACCAATCGATCAAGTAACAAAGTTTATGAATAGAATATCATCCCTAGAGGATTAAAAAATAAGTACAGAATATCATCCCTAGAGGATTGAAAAATAAATACAGAAAAACTCTTTCCTAAGCTTTATTTAGAGAATTGATTTATAAGAAATAAAAAAAATAAGAAGAAATAAAAAAATAATTAATAAATTATAAGAAGATAGAGAGGGTATAATTATTAGGGTTGGATTCAAAAGCAATAGGTTACTCAAGCAATTGGTTCACCAACTCAGTCAATACAATATTCAAGCAATCATGCAAATTAGGTTAATTTTGTATCATGTGATGGTGGAGTCTTCTAGGATATTCACTATCCTTTGGTCAAGGTATAGCAAAACTATCAATATTTATTAACTATCCTTTGGTTCAGACATAATTTAAATAAATACTGATGTATTAATCTCTATAAAATCCTCTAATTAAAATATGCTGCATCCAAAGTGTACTAAAATTCCTGCATGCATATGAATTCTAATTCAATTCATGATATAAGGTATATAAATCAAGAAGCATCGTCATAGACGTACTTGGTCTGTATCATCTATGTCCATCAAATCAATTAGAAGATGGTCAGTAATCTAAAAGCATTAAGCATAGATTTATACACTCCTCATGAATAAAATAATACTAAAATTTAAATCATATTGAATATTGTATCAAAAGAGTGGCTACACCTTAGCCTTAGTAAAAGAAATTTTAGTTCATGGCAAAAGGATCAAAAATAGTAAATAAAATAAAAAGCATGAAGAAATTCAAACAAAAATATATTTGTTGTTGAAATTGCCATCCGTTGCTCTTGGCGTAGAGAATTTGATGAAGAAGAAGAGAGATGCTTGCTTGATGCACTGGTCATCAAAAGAAGAAACACGAAGAAAGAAGGAAGAAAAGAAAAGAAAAATAAAGAAAAAATAAAAAGAAAAGCTCTCTCTTCTCTTTTTCTTCCTCTCTCTATTCTCCTAACTATTCCTCTACACTCTGTCTCTCTTTCTCTTTAAAACTAAACTCTCCTAGGTTCTCTCTAAAAAAATATTCTCCTCTTCAAACTCTTGGCAACGGGCCTTTAAATAAGCTAAAAGGTGAATTCTAGGTAGAAATCCTGAAGAAACTTGATTTAAAACTCCTTGGATAACTTAAATTGAAACCCCAAATAAATCTGGCCACTGCATGGCGATCAAAAGGCTTAAAAATCACTCTAAAAACCCTATGAATCTCCTAGAATTGATCAAAATAAACCTTAGCCATCAGATCAGCCTTGATCAACAAATTTGGGCCATCAGGATGAATCTCACCTGTTGGATCCCGATAGGTTGCTATGGATGCCGTCCATCAGCGCTTCAATCGGAGCCGTTGGATGAAATCCCAATGCCAGCAGCCATCAGATCATGAATTGGGCTTGGGTAGATCGGTTGCAAGCTAGGTTCATCATGGACTATCGCATTTGCCAGCGAATCAGTGCATATGCCATCATGTGAAATTCCCATCATGCCCCTGGCCAGGTTACTATAGCGGTCCACCGTACACCATGATGATTTTGATGTCTTGCTGACGTTAGATGGGTTTATTTGCGCCGGGCTATTTGTAGTCAGGCTAGGCCAACTAAGCTAGTTTTTCAAACTGGTTTGGTCTGAACCAGTGGGCTAAATTTTTTTTAATTTCTTTTTCTTTTTTTCATTGAAAATTGATTTTGGAGCTAATTTAACTCCATTTTTCTTCAAACTTATTTCATCTAGATCAAAAAATTGAGCTCTTCCTATTGACAGCCTTCTTTCCTACATAAGATCAATAAAAATATTAATTTTTTAAAATTAAAATAAATTATTTTTTAATTTAATACTTTTATTAGTATATTTTTAGCACTTATCACATCTTCCAACTTAGTCATTGCTTTTTTCTTAGCAATGCTTTATTTATCACCATGTTTCAATAAGATCATCCATCACAAAGATAGATCTAGAATTAAAGATCAAAAAGTTTAGATAATACCACTAAGTATTAAGTTTTAAAAGCAAATTTTGTAGTCAGTACAATCAGAAACTTCCTTAAAGTACATCTAAAGATCTATAGCACTTGTGCTAGTGATGATTAACTTAGTATTTGGGTGTTAATTTAAAGGATAAAAATATCTTCTTTCATCACCTATTTTGATTAATTTTCTATACATTCTCAAGTTAAGCTCATAAATTAAGGTAGCTTTCACACTGCCTCCCTTTTTTTTTTTTGTGTGTTGAGCATCATGGCCTTCCCTCCATCATTTGACATGAACCTCTACACTTGACCTAGGTGCAGAGATCTAGTTTCTAAGCTTCAAGCAATTCACATATACTCTATCTTTTGCACTTTTATTTCAGTAGGTAGCTCTTCCTTAAATTCAAGTTTTTTTTATTGGAATGTATATTAACCACCAATTTTTAGTAATAATTGAATCCTCAATTGGCCATATAATCAACATCTACTTTGTCTTGTTAGTGTGCATGTACAATTAGAAATGCCATATAATCAGCATCTACTTCTTAGCTCGCTACATTCATTAGCAAATACTTCTAACTTTATTACTTTTTCTAGTCTATCTTGCTCAAGATTTTCTTTCTTGACACATGGTTAAATTTTTTTTTTTTTTTTTAAAAAATTTCTATCCTCCAACTTATTCTACATTGTCTCAATAGAGAAAGAAAAAATAAAGGATGCAATAAGGGACAGGAGAGAATATACCTAATTTAATGTACTATCAGTCCAGACTGATTCTTTGAAGCTTTGAAATTTGGCTTAAGCTCTCATTGATTTTTCTCTATAAAATTGAAAACACACACAAAAGCAGTAAAAGAGCAATAAGAAACTATGAAAAAATTAAAAAAAAAGGATCAAAACTAAAAAGAAAAGAAACAACTTATCTAGTAGTTCTAATTTATGGTCTTCAGCTTAACTTTCTTGGAGCTCTAAACTAGATCAATCTAGTGCCACTTCAATAGGTATGCTTTCATGTTCGGTCAAATCCTCTTTCAATTGGATACTGCTAGCTTTACTAGTCTCAAAGCTATTTTCTATAGAATTCTCATATACTGATTTATCAATAACATCAATTCAAAAATAAGTTTGATTATCATCAGGATGTTTAGTATTTTTAAAAATATTAAAAATTACTTGTTCATTTTAGACTCTAAGAATTAATTTTTCTTATTGAACATCTATTAAAGCTTCTCCAGTAGCTAAAAAAGGTCTCCCTAAGATAAGGGATATATTAATATCTTCTTCCATATCAAGAACAATAAAATTAATAGGAAGAATAAACTTGTTTACCTTTACAAAGATATCCTCTACTATACCTATTGGATATTTAATAGATCTATCAGTTAGCTGAAGGGTGATAGTGGTAGGCTTAGGTTCTCCTAGACCCAACTTCTTGAAAATAGAGAAAGGCATGAGATTAATACTTGCTCCTAAATCACATAAAATTTTATCAAAACTACAATCACCAATAATGCAAGGAATAGTAAAACTTTCTAGATCTTTTAGCTTTTGTGGTAATTTATTTTGAAGCATTGTTGAGCACTCTTCATTTAAATTTATTCTCTCATGCTTCTTTAGCTTCTTTTTATTGGTTAGAATTTCTTTAAGAAACTTAGCATACCTGGGCATCTGAGTGATAGTATCTATAAAAAAATATTAATATATAAATTCTTTAAAATATTAAAAAAGTTAGAAAATTCTTTATCTGAATGTTGTATTTGTCTTTTTAGAAATGGTAGTGGTGGCTTATAGGGCTTCACATTTGGATCTGCAAATTTTATTCTAGGGGACCATCCATCTATTGATTATTTCGATGACTGATAAATTTTGGTTGGCTACTTTGTAGTTTTATTTTCAGTATTTTTGTCCTGATGTGGCTCCTCCAGCTCTTTACTGCTTCTTAGGATGATGGCATTGACTTGCTCCCTTGGATTGGTCTCCATGTTGCTAGGTAAGGATCCCCGTGATCTTCCAGAGATTATTTTTGCCATTTGTCCTACTTGCATCTCCAAGTTTTGAATTGCTGCTGCTTGGTCTTGCCTGAGTTTGGTTTTCAAATTTCTTATGGCCATTTCTTGATTTTGCATGAATTTTGTCTCCATATTTTTCATAGCTGCTTCTTGGTTCTACATAAATTTAATTAGTAGCTCCTCCATGTTGGACTTCTTTTCGCGTACTTGGAATCTTGGTGGTGGTTGCTGTGCTACATTTTGATTACTCCATGAAAAGTTTGGATGCTGCCTCCATCCTTGATTGTATGTGTTGGAGTAGGGATTGTTTTGCTGAGGCCTGAAAAAACTACCAAGATAGTTAGCTGTATCGGGAGCTTTAGCAAAGGGATTACTTGTCTAGCATTCGTGATGCTCTATACATGCATAGCTACTCCCTTCATGTTGTTGAGTTCAGTCCGAAGAGTTGCAATCTCAGCTCTCAAAGTTGGGATGCTATCTACTCCATGCACAACTGTTGGTCTTCTCGGCATCATGCGATCTACTTGCTATTAATAACTATTTGATGCCATCTCATCGATTAGATCAAAGGCTTCTTCCTCCATTTTGTGATTAATGGTACCTCCTATTATTGCATCAATCATAGAACGATTAGTAAAAGATAAACCATTATAAAAGGTTTATACCTATAGCCATACGGATAATTGATGGTGTGGACATCTCAGCAGTTCCTTGAAATGCTTCCAAGCCTCATATAATGACTCCATCTCCATCTGTACAAAAGAAGTAATATCATTATGCATCTTTGCAGTCTTGAAAGGTGGAAAGTATTTGGCTAAGAATTTCTGGGCTAAGACATCCTAAGTAGTGATAGAACCTATAGGAAGAGAATGAAGCCAATTTTTAGCTTTATCCCATAAAGAAAAAGAAAATAGCCTTAATCTAATAGCATCATCCGACACCTCATTAATTTTGAAGGTATCATAGAGTTCAAGAAAATTAGAAATATGGGCATTTGGATCATCCTGCATGTATCCACTAAATTGGATAGTTGATTGAATTATTTGGATCATCATCGATTTTATTTCAAAATTGTTTGCTCGCATAGGTGATCTCCTGATGCTCGAAGCTGCATCGACTATAGATGGTGTGATGTAATCATTTAATGGATGATGTGCCACTCGAATAACCTTTTGTCATCCCTCTGCTACCATATCTAATTCCAGATTGATGTCGTTAGAGTCTTCGATTGCCATGTTTCTTTCTTGATTTAGTCTTCTAATTATTCTCTCAATTTCTGGATTAAAAGATAGTAAATCACTATATCCAGTACATGCCATGCACCAAACACAAACATAAAAATAAAATAAAAATTAAAAATAAAATTTTAAAGTAAAGCAAGGATCAAAATTTTAATATTATTTTAGATACAATTTCTGGCAATGATGCCAAAAACTTAATGCATACAAATCTATCACTATGATAAGTGCACCAGTCGATCAAGTAATAAAGTGTATGAGTAGAGTATCATCCCTAGAGGATTAAAAAATAAGTACTGAAAACTCTTTCCTAAGCTTTATTTAGATAATCAATTTATAAGAAATAAAAAAAATAAGAAGAAATAAAAAATAATTAATAAATTGCAAGAAGATAGAGAGGATATAATTATTAGGATTGAATTCAAGAGTAATAGATTACTAAGACAATCGATTCATCAACTCAGTCAATACAATATTCAAGTAATCATGCAAATTAGGTTAATTTTGCATCATGTGATGGTGGAGTCTCTTAGAATATTCACTATCCTTTAGTCCAGGCATAGCAAAACTATCAATATTTATTAACTATCCTTTTGTCTAGGCATAATTTAAATAAATATTGATGCATTAATCTCTATAAAACTCTTTAATTAAAATATGCTAGTCCAAAGCGCACTAAAATTCCTGCATGCATATGAATTCTAATTCAATTCATGATACAAAGTATATAAATCAAGAAGTATCGACATAGACATACTTGATCCGTATCATCTATGTCCACCAAATTAATTAGAAGATGGCTAGTAATCTAAAAGCATTAAGCACATATTTATACACTCCTCATGAACAAAATAATACTAAAATTTAAATCATACTAAATATTATATCAAAAGAGTGGCTACACCTTAGTCTTAGTAAAAAAAATTTAGTTCATGGCAAAAGGATCAAAAATAATAAAAAAAATAAAAAGCATGAAGAAATTCAAACAAAAATATGTTTGTTGTTGAAATTGCCGTTCGTTGCTCTTGGCATAGAGAATTTGATGAAGAAGAAGAGAGCTGCTTGCTTGATGCACTGGTCATCGAAAGAAGAAACACAAAGAAAGAAGGAAGAAAAGAAAAGAAAAATAAAGAAGAAAGAAAAAGAAAAAAATAAAAAGAAAAGCTCTCTCTTCTCTTTTTCTTCCTCTCTCTATTTCCTTAACTATTCCTCTACTCTCTATCTCTGTTTCTCTTTAAAACTAAACTCTCCTAGGTTCTCTCTAAAAAAATATTCTCCTCTTCAAACTCTCAGCAAGAGGCCTTTAAATAAGCTAAAAGGTGAATTCTAGGGAGAAATCCTAAAGAAACTCGGTTTAAAACTCCTTGGATAACTTAAATTGAAACCCTGGATAATTTTGGCCGTTGGATGGTGATCAAAAGGCTCAAAAACCATTCTAAAAACCCTATGAATCTCCTAGAATCGATCGGAATAAACCTCAACCATTGGATCAGCCTTGATCAACAAATCTAGGCCATCGGATCATGCTGATGGAGCTTTAGATGGTTAGTTAGAAATCAGGATGAATCTCACCTATTGGATCCCGACTGGCTGCTACGGATGCCGTCCGTTAGCGCTTCAATTAGAGCCATCGGATGAAATCCCAATGCTAGCAGCCATCGGATCATGAACTGGGCTTGGGTAGATCGGTTGTGAGCTAGGTTCACTATGGATTGCCGCATTTGCCAGTGAGTCAGCACGTGCACCATCGTGTGAAATCCCCATCGTGCTCCTAGCCAGGTTACTGTAGTGGTCTACCATACAGCACGATGATTCTGACATTATGTTGACGTCAGATGACTCTATTTACGCTGGGCTTTTTGTGGTCGGGCTGGGCCGGCTGAGCTGGTTTTCTAAATCAGTTTGGTCTGGACCGGCTAGCTAAATTTCTTTTAATTTCTTTTACTTTTTTTCTTTGAAAATTGATTTTGAGGCTAATTTAACTTCATTTTTCTTCAAACTTGTTTCATCTGGACCAAAAAATTAAGCTCTTCCTATTGTCAACCTTCTTTTTTATATAAAATCAATAAAAATATTAATTTTTTAAAATTAAAATAAATTATATTTTAATTTAATACTTTTATTAGTATATTTTAGCACTTATTAGGTTGCTATAGTTATAGCCTTGCTTAGCATTTAGGAGGTAGCAACTCTATAGAGGGTAGGCATGACTATAACCATAGCAACCCTGTCCATCATGACTATGGTGGTTGGTATTTAAAAGATTACTACATGAACATCCACCAATAACCAGATCAAATCTACCAAATATGTTAATCATATGCTCGAGCCTATCACCGTTAAGCTCTTGCACATCAGCATGGTCTTGGATTAGTAGAGCCTCTAAAGCCCTTGTAATTGTCTGCCATGAATTGATCCCCATATAAGTATGAATGCTTGTAATTTGGCATAAATCCACATCTCAGGCCCGTATTTGCAATGCAGCCTATTGCCCAGAGGTTGCAACCCAAAAGGGGGGAGCGTGAATTGGGTTCTTATAAAATTTTAGTCAAATTAATTTCTAAATAAGTATGTGCTCTAAATTAAATAAATTGGAATATTTATAGTGAATATACAATGTGTAGTAGTGGAATTAAAAATAATAAGATAATACAAGTATGTAAAGCAAATAAGTAAAGTAAGAAAGTAAACCAAGCAATCACACCATAAAGACAAAAAGATTTGTAGTAGTTTGGAGCAACCCGCTCCTACGTCCATTTTTCAAGCTTTTCTTTGAGAATTTTACTATAATCTACCATTGATTACAGTGTGTTTATTCTTCCAAGCTCACAAACAAATCCAGTTGGTTTTCAACAGGAGCACCAACCAAAACCTTACACCATTAGTTTCTCAGGCTCATTAACAATCCTATTGATTTTTCGGGCCAACCAACCAAAATCTATATAATATCTAATTATGGGCTTGGACTGGCCTAATTCTCAAGTTTCTTTCTCCTAAGAAAAATTATAAAGAAAATAAAAATACAAGATACAGAAGTTCAGCTCAAAAGAAAAATAGAAAATATAAATCCTTTGAAGCTCAGAGAAGTTGCTGAATGTATGCTCTTTTGAAGCTTTGCTTCTCTTTAAATGATGCTTGAGAGGTTGTGCTAAATGCTGGAGAAGATATCTCTTAATAGTCCTCTAAAAACTATGCACTTATTCCTCTCTTTTCTTCTTTCTCAAGAATATTCAATGACCTCACTCAAATCTGAAAGTTTTTTCACTTGTTCCCTCTTAATCTTTTCTTCTCTTGCATCTTCCTTTTATTTTCCACAAGTTTTATGGCCTTTGGACTCATTTCTAGCCATTTACAGCCGTTGGAGATCAAAAATAAGCGTTGAAAAAAGTTTTGGGCAAAAACAGACTTTTGCAGAACTAGCTATTAAAGGATATCAGTCTTCATCGAGCTAGCTCGATGCTGCTTCAAGCTGGCTTAAGCTGTAGAACTTTAAAAACCAGTTTTCTATCATCCTGAGAGAGCTGGCTCTGATCCAATTCAAGCTGGCTCGAATAGTAGAACAAAAATATCTTTTCTACCATCTTGAGAGAGCTGGCTTGGATCCAAATCGAGCTAGTTTGAACAGTAGAATAGAAAAATATTTTCTTCTATGCTGAGAGAGCTGGCTTAGATCCAAATTGAGCTGGCTCGATTGTGTGCCAAATCAAATTATCAATCCTATTTAATGCCAAAGCTTGCTCGATTCTTGGATGGGTCGGCTCTAAACTTTTCAAATTTATTTTTCTTCATTATTTAACCTTCCAAACTTAAATTTCTTGATGCTAAATCTTTCAAATAATATTTATTTATTTTTTTTCTTTATAATGAGCCATCTAAATTTATGAAAAATTCTTCTTTAAAGTACTTTGGCTTGACATCTTGAGAGGATTTCTTCCAAAGATAATTTCTTCAATATGAGCATTTGAAAAATCCTATATTCAATTTTGAAATGCATGATTAGTAATATTTTTACTCAATAATTTATGATCATCAAAATCATATCAACAATCTCTTCTTTTTTGATGATGATAAAACTTTGAGTATATGCACAATAATAATGAATAATGTATTTCAATGCATTTTCCCAATATGTATCTGGAAGTACTAGATCAAATACAAGAATGCACACTTCATGAATGTTCTCAATTATTGTTTAGTTCATTGTACATATTTCATATACTCATTTCAAATTAATATCTCAATTCAAATCAATGAGTATTAAAATTTCAAACATCAAATTAATGAGCATCTGAAGAATTGATTCATTAAGCATATACTTAACATTCCTCTTCCTCTTTTTGATAGCATCAAAAAGCTCATGGAAAGGTTGAATAAAAATCATCAAAATCAATAATATATAAGAATATATTAAAATGAGAAATGTATTAAATTCAAAAAATTAATTCAAATGAATCCTCTCTCCGTTGAAAAACATTTCTTTCCTTTTCAAAAATTAACTTGAATTCAAATATCAAAGCCTCTCTCTCTTTTTGAATAAATATGATTTTTTAATCAGATTTTCAAATATGCACTTGTAAGCTTTAAGAGGAATAGAGCTTTTCAAAAAATTTGAACATGAAATCAAGTATAATATGTACATCAAAATTCATTCTTTTCTTTTCTTAATGAAAATTCATCATTTAAATTTACAAAAGACATGTATCAAAAATATATCAACAAATCAATGATAGTATCAAAGCAAATGAGAGTTACTTTTTCAAATTTATTTCTTAAGTAAAAATTACTTTGATTTAAATGATTTTAAAGAATTTTCAAAGTACATCAAAAGTTCTTTATTATATTTAGATTTTAAAATGAGTTTCAAAATTAGAAGTGTGTATCAAATTCAATTCTTGGAGTAAGATTATATTTTAAATTTAATTTAACTTTAATTAATTATCAAGAATGATTAGACTATGAAATCATGCTTATCAAGTTGAATAGATACATGAAAGCTCAATTTAAGAAGATCATAAAATAATTGATTGAGAATTTAAACTAAAATTTATTTTTCTCAATGCAAATTAATCAAAATTTTTAATTAAATCAAGATAAAAAGCATTTTTCCCTCTATTTTAGAGATACTAAGAATTCATTTTTCTTTTAATATTTCAATAACATTATCTCCTCCTATTTTCATAATTGTAGCTAGATTATTTTATCTTTCAACTTTTCTTTTCTTTTTTCTTTCAAATCAAGCATATTTAATATGAATTTAACTACTAAATTTTAATTTTCTAAATTTGAAAGATATTTTTAATTTTAAAGATCTTTTTAATTAAATGATCATTTTTTAAAATATTTTCTTCCTCTATTTGAAAGCTTGCAGAAAATTTAGACTGAATTTCTTTCTCCCTTTTTGAAAGAATCAAAAATTTATGTCGAATTAAGATAAAATAAAATAATATATTTTTTTAAATTTAAATCAAACTTGGCTAGTTTCAGAAATGTGTTTCAGTTAGATTTTTGAACAATATAAATCTAACAGCACTTCTCCCAATTTCCAAAAATATGGATGCAAAAACATTTTCTTAAACTCAGTTAGAAAAATTCTTTGAGCTTTAAAAATTTAAAAGGATAGAGCTTTTCATTATTAAGAATTTTGAGTATCAAAACTAAGCATAATATATGTTTATTTTTTTATTTTTAGAAATTTTTTTTTTTTTTTTAAAAGCGGTATCAGTCCATCAAGTTTAGAAGAGATATATATTTTTTGAATTTATCTCAAATGGTATCACATCAAAAGTATATCAATACAAAATAGATTTGAAACATAATATTTAATTCTTTTATCAAAAGTAATGCAATAAAGTGCAAGATAAGAATGGTCTATTTGATATCAATTATTGAAGTTTTTGATCAAAAAAAATAAATCAATTAAATTCAAATCAAATTATTTTGATAAATTATTTTTAATTGATACCAATAGATCATGCAAAATCAATCATAGAGAGATTTTCTATTTTAATTCAGATCTTTCTTTTCTTAAGAGATATCACTTAATTAAGTTTAAAATATATATAAAATTCTTTGAATTTATCTCAAATGAAATCATATTAGCTAAACAAAATCAAATTTAAGATAAAATATTCTTCTTTTTTTATCAAAAGATAAAGTGATGAAATTTAAGGCAAGAATAAATTATTGGGTACCAATTATAAGAATTATGATACCAATTGCTTTAAGATTCAACTCAATTGACAATTTTCTTAAAAAATTTCTTGATACCAATTAAAGATTTAAAAGAAATATGTGTTAAAATCATTTTTTTATGATAATTAAATTTATTTATCAGAGTCAAAATATTTCAAGTTCAACTTGATACCAATTATTTTAGTTTTAAGTTGATAAAGATGAATCGATTCAAATTAAACAATTTTGAGGATTTAGAATAATAAATCAATCAAATATAGGATAAATAATAAGCTATTTGATACTAATTAATTAAAACTAAAATTCTCTTTAAATATTTATCTTTAAAGATAAATGATAGCTTTCCTAAAATATTTTGCTTGATATCAACTTCAAAGTATTTTTCAAATTTAATTTTCAAAATCAATCAATCGGAACAAAATATGAATGATCATCAATAAATTTTTTTTTAAGATAAGAAAAGACAATCAAATCAATGATCAAGAAAGATATTCAAATCAATTTAGAGGATAAAAAATCAATCAATTGGGGGTATGATAATCAATCAAATCAAATAAGACTAAATCAAAATTAGTTCAAGAGAAAACTAGATAAAGGCTCTATGATTTTAGTTTAACTAGAAAATTTTTTAAATCCTTAAAGATCAAACCAGGATGCATTGTATATCAATACATCAAGCACTTGATTTTATGATTGAACATCTTATCTTCAAGTACTTATTCTTTGCAAAATTTTAGAAGAATTTTGATAATTTAGCATCTTATAATTTAAATTCACTAATTATAAAATTGATATGGGAAGGCTTAAAATATCATGCTGAATTTTTAAGATAAAAATATTTCATTCATAACATGATATGTAGAGAAGAGCATGTTAATTTAAAAATTAAAATATTTAAATTATTGCAAGCATCAAAATGAATCATACTTATCAAAATATGAAAGGAATTATCAAATGCATACATATTAACAAATCATCAAAGTCAATTCAAATAATTATTGATGATATGATGTAAGAAAGATCTAAAGTTTACCAATCATCATCCATCCTAGTTCATTTCCAAGGCATCCATCCAAAGAAATTTTCTTTTTTTATTTCATTGGATCCTTAGTGTACCTACAAAATCATTTGCTAATCTTTGGTACCCAAGTCATCTTGAGTCCATAGATGTTAGAGCATATGGTTTCTTTTGGAATCCAAATTTGCTTAACTAAAGTATGGCCAGTTCATTCAAAATTACGTTCTAAAATTTTATGGCCTATTTTGTTATATTTGAAAGATACTATTGAATCGTTTTTATGTAAGTCTCTAGTAATCAAATTTTTAGTATGTTGCTATTTTTTTGAAGAATTAAATTTAGTTTCTATTTTATTGAAAATAATCTTATTATTACTTATCATAGATTTAAGATTTTGAAAGCTAAAGATAAAATTTTCAGTTATGGATTTCAAAATCTCAGTCTTTCTTCTAAATTTTTCATTTTCTCCCAAAAGTTCTTTCTTTTCTTTTCGAAGATTTTCATTTTCTTCTAGAAAAAAATTTAAATTTTCATATTCCTTTTTTAGCTCAATATTTTTTTAACTAAGAATTTTTTAGATTTAACTATATTCTCCTTTTTCTTAGTTAGAGTTTTAATTTATTTCAAAAAATCTTTCTTTTCTTTAGCCATGTTTTTCAAATTTTTTAATAGATCTTCTTTTTCACTCAAAATTTTATTTTTCTCTTCGGCCAAAGATAGGTTAGATTTTCTAAGCTCTTTGTTTTAAATCCTTATCTTTTTATGTTCATCCATTAGATCATTAAAGGCTTCATATAATTCTTCAAAAGTAAAATTGAAAGAGTTATTAATATTTACCTCATCATTATTGGCCATAAGGCAAGAATTTATAGCACTTTCTTTCTCTTTCTCATTTAGTTCTTTTTTGACTTGCTTCCTCTTAATTATTACTTCCTTTCTCTTTTGTTTCTTCTTCTTTTTCTTTTTTTCATCCTCATGGGCTATGAGGCAAAAATTGGGATGAGCTTCCTTCTCTTCATGGGGGCTTGATTTTTTTTTCTGATTTGCTCTTTCATAAGTTATTTTTAATTTCTTTCATATTTGATTTGCTAAAATATATGAAAAAATTATATTAAAGATATTTATGTTTAATGAACAATAAAGTAAATTCATTACCTTAGCAGTCATTTGAATCACTTTTTTATCATGAATCAATACATTGGGTGTGCGTAGGTCATTGATTATAATTTTTCATAAATTATAGTCATGTACTTGAATGATGATTTTTATTTTAGTTTTTTAATGTATGTAATTTGATTCATCTAATAGTAGAGGATGATCAACAAAATGGCCTTCATTAAAAAGAATTTTATTTGGATTACTAAGATCTTTTACTCTTTAATTACTAGATTAACAATCAAATATTAGAGCACCCACTTTGATACCAATTATTGCCCAGAGGTACCAACCCAAGAGGGAAAAGGGTGAATTGGGTTCTTATAAAATTTTAGTCAAATTAATTTCTAAACAAGTATGTGCTCCAAATTAAACAAACTAGAATATTTATGGTGAATATGCAATATGTAGTAGCAGAATTAAAAGTAATGAGATAATACAAGTATGTAAAGTAAATAAGTAAAGCATGAAAGTAAACTAAGCAATCACACCATAAAGACAAAGAAATTTAAAGTGGTTCGGAGCAACCCACTCATACGTCCACTCTCCAAGTACTCCTTAGGAATTTCACTATAATCTATCCTTGATTATAGTGTATTTATTTTTCCGAGCTCACAAACAAATTTAATTGGTTTTCAATAGGAGCACCAATCAAAATCTTACACTGTTAGTTTTTCGGGCTCACTAACAATCTAGTAGATTTTTTGGGCCAACCAACCAAGACCTATACAATGTCCAATTACGGGCTTGGATCGGCCTAATCTTCAAGTTTCTTTCTTCCAAAAAAACTTATAAAGAAAACAAAAATACAACATATAGAAGTTCAGCTCAAAAGAAAAATAGAAAATATAATTCTTTCGAAGCTTGGAGAAGTTGCTGAATGTATGCTCTTTTGAAGCTTCACTTCTCTTCAAATGATGCTTGAGAGGTTATGCTAGATGCTGAAGAAGATATCTTTTAAAAGTCCCCTAGAAACTATGCACTTATTACTCTCTTTTCTTCTTTCTCAAGAATATTCAATGACCTCACTCAAATCTGAAAGTTTTTTTCACTTGTTTTCCTCTTAATCTTTTTTTCTCTTATGTCTTCCTTTATTTTTCATAAGTTTTATGGCCTTTGAACTCATTTCTAGCTATTTATAGTCATTGGAGATCAAAAATGGCCATTGGAAAAAGTTCTAGGCAAAAATAGACTTCTATAGAACTAGCCGTTAAAGGTTGTCAGTCTTTGTCGAGCTGGCTCGAGCTGTAAAATTTTAAAAACTAGTTTTCTATCATCCTGAGAGAGCTAGCTAGGATCGAATTTGAGATGACTTGAATAGCAGAATAGAAAAATATCTTTTCTACCATCCTGAGAGAGCTGGCTCGGATCCAAATCGAGTCAGCTCAATTGTGTGCCAAATCAAAGTATCAATCCAATTTCATACCAGAGCTTGCTCAATTCTTGGGTAGGTTGGCTCTAAACTTTTCAAGTTTATTTTTCTTCATTATTTAACTTTTTAAACATGAATTTCTTAGTCCTAAATCTTTCAAATGATATTTGTTTCTCTCTTTTATTTTCTTTATAATGAGCCATCCAAATTTATGAAAACTTCTTTTTTAAAGTGCTTTGGCTTGACATCTTGAGAGAATTTCTTCCAAAGATAATTGAAAGATATAAAATTTTGATTGAAATACTAAAAATATTCTTCAATGGTAAGTTATCGTGCAATTAGATCCTGCGATCATCTTGCATCCTGAATATGAATCTAAATATGGAATCATATCAAATCCAATCTCATATTCATATTTCTCTCATCTTATAATAACTATTCAATTAATGAAATATTAGAAACCATTTTTAATATACATTATGCTTTAATCAAAGACTTCTTGAATTATTATTTGATTGAAGCAAGTAGGATGCGATCTTCTCTTACTAGGAATGATTGATTCCATATTGACCTACTCACAACCTCCATATGCAATCTATCATATCTAGACCATCCTATATATGACTTAGTCATGACTGAATATAAACCAAAATATGGATTCATGCATACAAGATTCTATAATAGTCTCAGGTCAAAGGATTACATGATGCACAACTTCCATTATGAGAAACATCTCTTGACAAGTAAGACTCCATAAGATGTTCTTAAGTCAGATCAATTCAATGAACTCATTTTCTAATGAGCACCCATATCGTTATATTAGTATTTTATTACTATAAAATGAGGCTACGACAACATTTACTATATATTATAGTAGTTTGAAAACTACTACCACAGAGTCTACAACAGTGGTTATAAAAAACTACTGCCATATGTCTAACCTATGATAGCAGTAAAAAAAAACTACTACTATAGGACATCTATAATAATGATTAAATATAACCACTACCATATATCTGACCTATAGTAGTGGTTATGGCTAATCGCTATAATAGGATCCATATATGGTAAGGGTTACTCAATAGCTGCCATAGTGATCTATAGCAGTGGTTAAGCTTGACCGCTACCATTGGTCTGACCAACGACAGTAGTTATGTGTAACCATTGTAATAGGTTTGACACCTATAGCAGCAGTTAGCCATAATCGATGCTATAGATCACCTATGGCAGTGATTTTTCTTAATCAGTATCATAGATCCAGATTATTATGGTGGTTATTAGTAATCGCTACTATATCCTTTTTTTCATATTTTTTCTCTAAATATAGTATAATTCTAAAATTTAATGTTCATCTTCACCATTCATTATCTAAATAATTATCATTAGAGTATTATGTCAAAAGACTACCTTGATTCGATAGCCTTAGCTTCATCGATTAGTAAAGTTCGATTTCAGTGATCACGAACGATGGCATGAAGATCTGATAGATGAAGGCCACTGATGAAGGGAAATCCTGATTTTCCGATCCAGGTTCATTCAGATCTGATCAGATCAAGAGATATATTTCAAAATTTTTCTCTTGATCCCAATCAGATCTTAATATGTTTTAGATCTAATTCTTATTATTTTAATAAAATAAAATTAAAAGATAAATTAAATTTAATTTAATTTACCTGATCTGGGTAATCCTATTACCCTGTTGATGATCATGTTTGTAGCGGAAGATTCTAGATCTTAGCCACGCAAGCGCCTGGCCTCTACCGGTATCCACTCAGGTTGGATCTGGAGATCCTTTTCTTCTCTATCACACCTCCAAAAATTAGATCTGGATCTGATCTGGAGGATCTTCAAAACTCTTTTTGAAGATGAGCAGTCGTCCTTTGCAGCAGCGCAGCCTTCTTAATTTTGATCGCCTTTCTTTGATCTGAATCGCACCAACCAAGGTCCAAAACTCCTTTTGGACGTGGAGAGCAAGGGGAGAAGAGACTATGGCATGGAGAAGGAGGGGAGAGGCAGCCTTGGGGCGTGGGGTTTCTCAATTGAATTGCTTCGAATCTGAGTTGGGCGCAGGGTCTTATTTATAGACTAAGCTTGTGATCCAACTCCTCTTCCTCCCAACCAATCACAACCCTTTGTGAAATCAGATCTAAATCTGATTGATGGGAATAGAGACCCCTGGATTCCTCCTTAGAGGGTGCCTAAGACCAGTCAAAGTTGGTTCTTAGAAGAACTCTAATTGGAATCCAAAAAGGGAGATGGAGTCCTTGTCCAACAAGGACTCCTAGGCGCCTCCAACTTGGGCACACGCCACCCTAGGGTGGCGTGCGCCCTTCTCCTTGCCAGGTTCTGGCAGGGGGACAGGCCCCCACCAGCTCTCCAATAGGTGCATGACATGTGGTCAAAAGTCAAAGTGTCAATGGTCAACGTTTGACTAGTCAAAGGTAGACTTTTGACCAAAGTCAAAGAACAAGAAATGGCAGGTGACCAAAAATGGCAGGTAGTGTCTTACAAATAAGACAACCTTTCTGACTTGGACAACCTCCAGTCAGACCATATGAAGGCCTCTGATTTGAGCACAAACTCCTTTGGCTCAGACAGGACAACTTATTTATGATAGCAAAAGAAGAAGAACGTTAGGTTCAATCGAGTGCTAGCACGATTTCCTTGAACCTAATTGAATCTCATTCAGATCAATTGAACTAGATCAGTTCAATTGATGATCACCAGATTCAAACCCTTGTTTGTGTGACCCAGTTAGGTTCAGTTCTGTATGGTAATGGGATATGTCATGATCTCTATCATCGACATCATCGAAACTCCTTTCGATGGATCAGAACTCTTCTGATTCGAACAGCTAGAATGATCGATCATCTAAATCATTCTAATTGCTCCCAAAATCCACCAGTGACACCTAGCAGTATATGGTGGCAACCCATCAGAGCTGAATGCGAACCTCTTGGTGCAGCTACCTGTGTGATTAAGTTCTTCTATCTTGAGCCCCGATCAGATTAGGGTTAAGGTGAACTCGTCAAACCCTAGTCTCTGTCATATGATGTAATCATTCGATTCGAGTCCAATGTGAAAATCTAAATAGAAACTCTTTCTATTATTTCACTCTACCATGGCCATGGATTTCTGGACTTGATTCTCATGATCATCATAGGGCTGCTCCTCTACCACCGAGGTAGATAGATTCCATCTTGATGCAATCCAGTTCCTACAATGAACATGCTCATAGCCAACATACACCTCAGGGTTCCATATGGCTAGGAGACCGAGTAATGGTGTAGTCAAACTATAACACCCTCAAGGTGAACTGCCGATGCATCTCAGGTCAAAGAACCAGACACACTACTGCAGCATCGAGTCAGTCATTGACGAGAAGGTAGACTCCCTAATGACTACTCGAGGTGGTCACGCTCAGTGCCCTCGTTCTCTAACGAGTACCTGTACTCTCGCTCCGGTGTCTCCACACCGTAGACTCAAGACTCATCTACTAAAGAGAAGCGATTGTACACCAACCTTCCGGATCAATCACCATCCTCATGATGATCCTATGGTCAGGAGCAATTTATGAGTTAATAATGATTATTCATGTCTTAAATTTTCAACTCTTGAAAATATGAATTATCATTACCATTAACTCAAAGGATGTATCACAGACACTAAATACACATATGTGATAGAAAATAACCCATTTATTGAATTTTAGTCAAAATTATAATTTTGCCCCTAGAAGTGTATTACAAGTGTCAGCCAATTCTGGCTTCTAGGGCACATATATCTAACAATCTCCCACTTGTCCTAAAGCCAATTGGCTACAAGTCTAAGTCCCATCTTCTCAAGGTGGGCTTCGATCTTCTGCTGGCCCAACGGCTTTGTAAGTGGGTCTGCCACATTATCTGCGGAGTTGACTCTCTTGACCTCGAACGTAACCCTTTCTCGAAGGTAATCGCGGATGAGGTGGTATCACCGTTTGCTTGGAACTCTTCCAGCACAAACAGTCACACAAATGACCAGATGTCGACTTTCGATCATCTATATCGGACATGAAGTCCGAGTCTGTGTATCCCTGGACTTGGAGTTCTCCATTACCAAAGACCAACATCATATCCTTAGTTCTTCTCAAGTACTTAAGGATACATTTCACAGAAGTCCAGTGTTCTTCACCTGGATTTGACTGATATCTGCTTGTGACACTCACAGCATGGGCTATATCAGGTCGTGTACATAGCATGGCATACATGAGGCTCCCTATTGCAGAAGCATAAGGGATCTTGCTCATGCGTTCTATTTCCTCAGGTGTGCTGGGGCACATCTTCTTGGAAAGATGAATACCATGTCTGAAGGGTATTAATCCCCTCTTAGAGTTTTCCATACTAAACCTCTTTAGTACTTCCTCTATGTACATCTTCTGTGAAAGTCCTAGCATCCTATTCGGTCTATCCCTATAGACCTTAATTCCTAGAATAAAGGATGCTTCACCTAGGTCTTTCATGGAGAATTCCTCGGACAACCACATCTTGACTGATGTCAACATGGGAATATCATTCCCAATAAGGAGGATGTCATCCACGTACAATACGAGGAAGACAACAGCGCTCCCACTGACCCTTTTGAAAACACATGGTTCCTCTTCATTTTTGATGAAACCAAACTTTTTGATCACATCATTGAAATGAGTGTTCCAGCTCCGAGATGCTTGCTTAAGTCCATATATGGACCTTTGCAGCTTGCAAACCTTGTGATCAGTATCACTGGATGTGAAACCTAGCGGCTGTTCCATATAGATATCTTCCTCAAGATATCCATTTAGGAATGCCGTTTTCACGTCCATTTGCCATATTTCATAATCGAAATAGGCTGCAACAGCAAGCAATGTGCGGATGGATTTTAGCATAGCTACTGGGGAAAAGGTATCCTGATAGTCAATGCCTTCACGTTGACTATAACCTTTTGCCACCAGTCTAGCCTTGAATGTCTCCACATTCCCATCTGCACCAATCTTTCTCTTGAAGATCCATTTACACCCAATAGGTACTATACCTTCTGGTGGATCTACCAAGGTCCAGACTTGGTTTGAGTGCATCGAGTCAATTTCTGACTGCATTGCCTCTAGCCATTTCTCGGAGTCGATATCTGATATCGCCTCGTTGTAGGTTTTGGGATCATCACCATGAGCACCATTACCTACGAGGAACATTTCCTCTACATCCTCTGAAATAATACCTAAGTATCTTTCAGGGGGACGGGAAACTCTTTCCGATCTACGAGGTGGAGGAGGTAGTGTTCTTATTGGCTCAACCTGATTTGGTTCCACTTGGTCCTTAGCTCGTTCTGCTTGTGAGACTTTCTCATCAAGCTTGATCTGCCTTCCAATGCCGCTATCTTGAATAAACTATTTTTCAAGAAATATGGCATGTCGACTCACAATCACATTGTGGTCTTCTGGAATGTAGAAATAGTATCCTAATGACTCTTTAGGATATCCTATGAATCGAGCTCTAAAGGACCTAAACTCTAACTTGTCCGCTTGTTGTCTTTTGACATGAGCCGGACAACCCCAAATTCTGAGATGACTCAGACTTGGTTTCTTACCGTGCCATATCTCATACGGTGTGGTAGGAACGGTTTTAGAGGAAACCCTATTCAGTAGATAGATTGAAGTTAACAATGAGTGTCCCCAAAGAAAATCAGGGAGGTCTGTGAAGCTCATCATGGATCGAACCATATCCAATAGAGTCCGATTTCTCCATTCTGAAACCCCGTTGAGTTGAGGTGTTCCTGGTGGAGTCCATTGAGAGACTATGCCATTATTCCTTAAGATAGTCTAGGAATTCCTGGCTAAGGTATTCACCTCCTCGATCTGATCGAAGAACCTTAATGGGTTTTCCTAGTTTATTTTTCTACTTCATGTCTGAATTCTTTGAACTTTTCAAAGGCTTCAGACTTGTGTCTCATAAGATACACATACCCATACCTAGACAGATCATCGGTAAAGGTAATGAAGTAGACAAAAAATTGCCTCTAGCCGGCACATCAAATGGGCCGCACACATCAGTATGTACTAGGGCAAGGAGATCTGTGGCCCTCTCCCCATGTCCAACAAAAGGGAGTTTAGTCATTTTGCCTTGAAGACAGGATTCACAAGTTGGATATGACTCAGAAGTCAATGGACTCAATAGCCCATTTTTCTCCAATTTGTTGATCCTATCTTCTGCTATATGACCTAATCTCAAGTGCCATAGATATCTGTCGTTTGGACTATCCCTAGGTCGTTTGGCATTCACGTTTTGCTCGATAGTTAGAACAGGTACATCAATATGTAACTGATAAAGACCATTAATAAGGAAACCATTTGCAATTTTATTTCTTTCATAAAGAATGTTACAATGGTCCTTAAAGAAGGTGATCACATAACCTTCTTGTGCTAAGCATGAAACAGAAATCAAATTCCTGCTAGCTGCAGGCACAAAATAACAGTCTTTCAAAACTAAGTCTAAACCAGATGGTAATCGAAGAGGGTATGTTCCCACGGCTACTGCAGCAACTCTTGCTCCATTACCGATGCGTAGGATCATGTCTCCATCCCTCAGCCTCCTGCTATCCTCAAGACCCTGCATAGAAGTGCACAGATGAGCACTAGAACCAGAGTCAAGCACCCAACTGGATGCAGAAGAAACCATAAGGTTAGACTCAATAATGAGCATACCTCCAGAAGGACCTTCCTTCTTGTTCTTCAGGGTGGCCAGGTAAGTAGGGCAGTTCCGCTTCCAATGGCCGTCGCTGTTGCAATGGAAACACTTTCCTTTGCCATCGGCCTTTTTCTTCGATTCTGCCTTCTTCTTCTTTGATCCTTCCACCTTTTGCTTTTTCACAGACTTCTTTTTCTTTCCATAAGACTTTCTTTTGGAAGAAGTCCGTTCCATAGCAAGAACTGAGCCTTTAGAACCTTTCATAGAAAGCTCAGCGGTAACCAGCATATTCATTAACTCGGCCAAGGAATTCTGAAGTTTATGCATGTGGTAATTCATGATGAATTGCCCATATGCATCAGTCAAGGATTGCAGAATAATATCGTTCTGCAGGTCCAAGTCCAACTTCACACCGAGCTTCTCAAGCTCTTCCATGTCCTTGATCATTGTCAGACAGTGATCTTGGACTGACTGCCCATCACGCATCTTAGCCTTAAAAAGTCATTTTGTGACTTGATATTTGGCTGCGCGACTCTGTTCACCAAACATCTCCTGCAGGTGAGCCAACATTTGGCGAGCAGTCCCGATATCCTTCATGTTGGCGCTGGAGCTCATCAGACATCGAGCCCAACATGTAATATCTGGCCTTATTATCTTCGTCAATCCATTTTTCCAGAGACGCTCTCTGTTCAACAGATGGACGGGCTGGTAATGGTGGGAGGGTCCTGGTCCAAAACATGGGTTAACTTCTCGAAACCCAAAATAATTTTGTAGTTCCTGAGCCAATCTTTATAATTGGGTCCAGTCAGTCTATGTGTGTCCAGGATACGTGCCAATGGGTTGGACGCAGACATTTTCCTGTAGAGAGTCAAAGATTCTAGTTAGATACTGTAATTTTGACTTGACCAATTTGTTTAGGGATTTTATTTTTAAACAAATTAGCTCCCACTATTTTCTCGGATCCCTACACTCCCTCTGTAGAGATGCGAAAAATCTCCATGATTAATGATTTCTAGTGGGTGGTGCGGTCTCACCAACTGACTCATCACCTCACCTAACAGTTATTGGTGATGGGTTAGCCAATGAGTGAACAACTCTTGTTCAATGATTCTCTAATCATGGTGCACCCAAACTTGGTCTCTAATTCATGAATCTCACCGTATCCGGAATATTGATCCACTCCTTAGTTAAGTCAGACCCACCATTTGCATAGACTGGGTTCCTAATTGAGTCTCTCACCGTATCCGGAATATTGAGCCCAACTCATCCTCCAGCCCATAGCATCCAATGCCTAATAGACATGGTTGCATCTTCCCGGTGCAACTGAGCCACTGTATCCAGCCGAGAACAATCAACCCCGGAAAGGGCCCGCACATCTACAATGGTGGAAGACCTCAGACTTAATCTTTTCTTAGGGAGAATTGATTCAGGTCTCATTAAACTAGACTTGGCTTAGTCATAACAATTATGACTAACCTAGTGGCATGGGTTAGCTCGGATTATTGACCACCTCAGATCAGAACTGTGTCAACAGATATGGCCAGGTAAGTGAGACCGGTGGAAGGAATATGCCATTAACTCGTACAAGAATGCATTCAGGTCGAGTAGCTTCCAATTAAAAACCAGTCGGTCGTCTATGCCAAACTTACCTTAGACACCAAATTGTTGAGCCAGAACCAATTGGGTTAGCCTACAATCCAGACTCTAACCTCTGAGCCTAATTAGGTCTTGCTTGATCGTGACTCGATCTTGACCCAGACTTAATCCTATTAGGCTGGTCAATTTAAGCATTGTTGATCCCATCTAACCAACTCTTGATTCGGTTTGATCAACCGCTTAGACCTAATTGAGCTACCCAAGCCCGAACCCAGTATTATGAATATGTCTTAGATCTGAAAATTCTCAATTTTAGACCTAATTAATATTCCATAAACTTAATTCTTAATTAAGTAGGGTTCATAAACAAAATATGCACAATAAATCCTAGGGTTTCAGGATCTAGGGTTTTGCAGAAAGTAAGTTTTGGATTTCTGATTAAGGACGAACACGCAGCACCCCTACACATCATAAGAACACCCCATCGAATGGGAAGAGAGGGCCTTTAAATCCCTTCTTCATTCTTATGATCCGGACGGCCAAGAGGAACGCCTTAATCAGGAACATTCAATACTACAAAACAATATCAGATCTATATCATATATCTCATATATAAAGTAGATCTAATCATGGCATATTTTGCATACATCTCATGTATCAAATCATGCATATTTTCAGATCTAAATTATCTCATAATAATCTAAAAAATTAGATTTAAATTGATCTTATCAAAATAAATTCTAATCTAGATAATTATGTAGAACTATTCTACAACTAGTCTAGACATGCATCAATCATATCTCATATGATATTCAAAAATTAAATAATTTTTATTTGCTATTTTTTAGATGTTATTATAACACTTATAATATCAAAAAATAGTAAATAAAAAGATCTAAAATATGATTTAATCAGATTAAATCAAAAATATGCAAGAATATTCTATAGAACTATTCTATTCTAGAACTAGTCATGCATATCTTCTAATCTTAGATCCAAATTATTTAATTTTAATTTTTTCTGATTTCAGATCTGATCACATCTCATGTGACATCTAAAATCAATTATTTTCTAATTAAAATAAATTTAAAATCAGATCTAAACAATTTAGAACCATGGCTCTGATACCAGTTGAAGGGAAATCCTGATTTCCCGGTCCAGGTTCGTTCAGATCTGATCAGATCAAGAGATATATTTCAAAAATTTTTCTCTTGATTCCAATCAGATCTTGATATATTTCAGATCTAATTCTTATTATTTTAATAAAATAAAATTAAAAGATAAATTAAATCAAATTTAATTTACCTGATCTGGGTAATCCTATTACCCTGTTGATGATCCTGTTTGCAGCGGAAGGTTCTGGATCTTAGCCACGCAAGCGCCTGGCCTCTACCGGTATCCACTCAGGTTGGATCTAGGAGATCCTCTTCTTCTCTATCACACCTCCAAAAATTAGATCTAGATCTGATCTGGAGGATCTTCAAAACTCTTTTTGAAGATGAGCAGTCGTCCTTTGCAGCAGCGCAGCCTTCTTATTTTTGATCGCCTTTCTTTGATCTGAATCGCACCAACCAAGGTCCAAAACTCCTTTTGGACGTGGAGAGCAAGGGGAGAAGAGACTATGGCATGGAGAAGGAGGGGAGAGGCAGCCTTGGGGCGTGGGGTTTCTTAATTGAATTGCTTAGAATCTAAGTTGGGCGCAGGGTCTCTTTTATAGACTAAGCGTGATCCAACTCCTCTTCCTCCCAACCAATCACAACCCTTTGTGAAATCAGATCTAAATCTGATTGGTGGGAATAGAGACCCCTGGATTCCTCCTTAGAGGGTGCCTAAGACCAGTCAAAGTTGGTTCTTAGAAGAACTCTAATTGGAATCCAAAAAGGAGATGGAGTCCTTGTCCAACAAGGACTCCTAGGCGCCTCCAACTTGGGCACACGCCTAGGGTGGCATGCGCCCTTCTCCTTGCCAGGTTCTGGCAGGGGGACAGGCCCCCACCAGCTCTCCAATAGGTGCATGACATGTGGTCAAAAGTCAAAGTGTCAATGGTCAACGTTTGACCAGTCAAAGGTAGACTTTTGACCAAAGTCAAAGAATAAGAAATGGCAGGTGACCAAAAATGGCAGGTAGTGTCTTACAAATAAGACAACCTCTTGGTAGACCATATGAAGGCCTCTGTTTGAGCACAAACTCCTTTGGCTCAGACAGGACAACTTATTTATGATAGCAAAAGAAGAACGTTAGGTTCAATCGAGTGCTAGCACGATTTCCTTGAACCTAATTGAATCTCATTCAGATCAATTGAACTAGATCAGTTCAATTGATGATCACCAGATTCAAACCCTTGTTTGTGTGATCCAGTTAGGTTCAGTTCTGTATGGTAATGGGATATGTCATGATCTCTATCATCGACATCATCGAAACTCCTTTCGATGGATCAGAACTCTTCTGATTCGAACAGCTAGAATGATCGATCATCTAAATCATTCTAATTGCTCCCAAAATCCACCAGTGACACCTAGCAGTATATGGTGGCAACCCATCAGAGCTGAATGCGAACCTCTTGGTGTAGCTATCTGTGTGATTCAGTTCTTCTATCTTGAGCCCCGATCAGATTAGGGTTTAGGTGAACTCGTCAAACCCTAGTGAACTCGTCAAACCCTAGTCTCTGTCATATGATGTAATCATTCGATTTGAGTCCAATGTGAAAATCTAAATAGAAACTCTTTCTATTATTTCACTCTACCATGGCCATGGATTTCTGGACTTGATTCTCATGATCATCATAGGGCTACTCCTCTACCACCGAGGTAGATAGATTCCATCTTGATGCAATCCAGTTCCTACAATGAACATGTCATAGCCAACATACACCTCAGGGTTCCATATGGCTAGGAGATCGAGTAATGGTGTAGTCAAACTATAACACCCTCAAGGTGAACTGCCGATGCATCTCAGGTCAAAAAACCAGACACACTACTACAGCATCGAGTCAATCATTGACGAGAAGGTAGACTCCCTAATGACTACTCGAGGTGGTCACGCTCAGTGCCCTCGTTCTCTAACGAGTACCTATACTCTCGCTCCGGTGTCTCCACACCGTAGACTCAAGACTCATCTACTAAAGAGAAGCGATTGTACACCAACCTTCCGGATCAATCACCATCCTCGTGATGATCCTATGGTCAGGAGCAATTTATGAGTTAATAATGATTATTCATGTCTTAAATTTTCAACTCTTGAAAATATGAATTATCATTACCATTAACTCAAAGGATGTATCACAGACACTAAATACACATATGTGATAGAAAATAACCCATTTATTGATTTTAGTCAAAATTACAATTTTGCCCCTAGAAGTGTATTACAAGTGTCAGCCAATTCTGGCTTCTAGGGCACATATATCTAACAACTGATGGATCCAAAAATCTACAATGATGATTTTGATAATGTTTGTAGCACACTATCAAAATTTTATTTTAATCGGACATTGTTATCATGATCAATTTAGTACGGAATGGTTCTGACCATTAAATAAGAAATAAGTGATCAAAAGGCCAAACAACGTCTGATTATGAGATAATTATTTAGATAAATAATCTTTACTATAATTTTAATCATTTTGTTATAATTGTAAGATTAGGCCTTGTCCTGATCTCAAATGAGGAGCATCAAGATAAAGGGATGCCAAGTGTTGGTGCCCCACCTTTGACCTAGTCTTGCACCAAAAAAGGGGAGCGCATGCCCCCTCATTTTCTTTTGGGTGTGCACTCTCTAGAAAGAGAATATCTAGGGTGCATGCCCCATCCTGGTGTGCACTCCTTATGGATATATATGAAGAGGTTGGGAGATTGGCTCATTTAAAATATTTTGAATGGGTCAAATGGAGTTTGAAATAGTTCAAACTTAGGAAAGAGAACCCCTGGCACCAATGACCTTATCTAGATAAGGTGACGCCACTTTTCCTCTCATTTTGTATGATAAAATGAGAAAAAAAATCTGATAAGGGGCGTGGGGGTTTAAGGAGCATCATTCTATTTTAACCAAATTGACCCAATCAATTACTTAAAGCCCTAGGACTCTTAGGTCTCCTGTTTTGTCTATAAATAGGGACCTAGCTAAATATTTTAGCCATTCCACCACCTAATGCCTAGCCTCTGATCTTCTCTTCCATTCCTCCTCTCCCTTCTCTTCTCCCTCTTCTCCACATCCAAGAGTTGGGCCCATTCAGTTCTCGAGTATTGAGGTGCTGACAGCGCAAAATCAAGTCATCGAGTTTTCGATCGTGTGTCGATTAGATCGCTGCTAGAGATCAGATTGAAGGCACACCAAGGAGATCCAGGTGTTGATTTTTAGAGATCACATCCTAAAGAATAAGACCTTTAGATCTAACCTGAGTGGATACTAGTAGAGGTCGGACGCGTGCATGGCTCGAGTCAGATTTCGGGATAACAACAGATCATCGTAGTGAGTAAAGCATTTATTCACAAATCAGGTGATATTTTTAATATCTAATTTTATTTTTTTGTTTTACTTTTATATAATTATATTTGAGAACTATCAAATCTAATTGGATCAGCAAAAAAAATTTTAAATTCTGCTGCTTAACTTGATCTGATCAGGTCGATCTTATAATTTCTTCAATTGGTATCAGAGCCAAGTTCTAGTTCTAGATCTAGATTAGAATAGATCTAAAATTTATTTTGATGAGATCAAATCCATTTTCTGATCTTACATGAGATATAATTAGATATATTACATGAGATGTAATTTTAAAATAGATATATTACATGAGATGTAATTTTAAAATAGATATATGAGATGTATGCTAAGCATATGTAGAATAGATCTGATATCATATATGCGATATATGCTAGATTTAGTTCTTGTAGTAGTAGAATTTTTTTTTGATTGGGTCATTCCTTTTGACCATCTGGTCATAAGAGTAAGAAGGATTTAAAGGTCCTCACTTTCCATTTGATGGAGTGCTCTTATAGCATGTTCATAACTACATCATTGGGTAGGTTCATAATTAATTATTTTTCTAAACAACTTTTAGTAATTTAATATTATCTCGAAATCTAATCAGTAGGCTTTGGCCTCCACTAAAATGATCTGATTAGGTCCAACCATTAACATGATCACATTGGGTGCATCTAATCAACAAATGATCAGGCTCGACTTTGGCCGGCCAACCTAACCACCATTAGAAAGATATGCCCAAACGATCTTTTTATGAATGATAATTCCATTAGTTAATAAACACCAGACCTTTGGACCTCCAATGATTATTAAACTAATGGATCCATTATCACTAAACTTAATGGGAGGCTCTGACCTAGTTATCATATAACTATATCATTTTTAAGGATCTAATAATTTTAGAAGATTTTACTAAGTCATTTTAAGATGAGGAGAGAAAAATTAACTAGCCAATTTCAATCCTCCTACTAACTTTACTAAGTCAGATAAAAAAGGACCTAAATTAAGCTTGTATTAGGAGCACCTAAATCAGTCACATTAATTTACCTAATTGACATAGATGAGCCCATCAAGTGATCCAATCAAAATCTAACTCACCAAGATGGCCAGGTAAGAGAGATCAGTGGAAGGGATATGCCATTAACTCGTTAAAGATCGAAACAGTGCGAGTAGCTCCCAATTAAAAATCACTGATCAAACTACCAAACTTATCTTAGACACCATTTGATTTATTAGTTTTGATTTGACCAACCTAGTAATTTTAAGTTCGACCACGTAGCCACGAATCAAATCCATTTGGTCCTCATTAAAGGCATGGACTTGACCAACTACAACTATTATAATTGAGTCTAAAGAGTCCTTGACCTAATCTAATTCAACATTTAGTTAGATTTGATTAATTACTCTAATTCAGTCCATTCTTTAACTAACCATAGGTCTAACCCATTTAATGGACCTAATTCATCTAACCCAATAATCCATATTTTATGATTAATAACTTAGGATCTTTAATTCATAATTCTAGATCCTAATTTATTTTACTTAATTCTCAATTAAGTTTTTGGACTATGGGTAGGGGTTTGGCATTTTGAAAATATTTTTTAAAATTTTGAAAGGTTCTATACAACATAACACTGTTCACTAAATGGGTCGACTCATTTCAAAAATGAGTCAGCTTATTTCATAAATAGTACTAGTTATAGGTTTTATGTACACTACATAAAAAATAATCATGAATCTAAATTTAGATCTAATTTAATATATTCATGATTAAAATTTAGATAAAATTAATTGAATTTTTTTTTTGCCGTTTATCTTTAGGAATGAGTTCACGATGGCACCCCTACCATCATAAGAGATCCCCATTGAATAGGAGAAGATGGCCTTTAAACCATTCTTATCCCTTATGATCGGATGACTTGGTGGCTCATTCAAGCTTGATTACTAGGCTACTTGAATAAAGTACATATCTAATATGAAAATTTTTAAATTCTAAAGCATATATATATCATATTTAATGAACTTGGCTCTGATACCACTGAAAGTTTATAGTGCAGGGTTTCTAGCCTTATTTTTGAAACTTTTTTGAAAAATTATTAAATATAGTAAAAAATATAATTAATCTAATTAATTATAAGCTATTGATCATATCAAAAAATTCTATACATAGGATCTAAATATGATTTACAGGCTTTAAATTTAAAAACTAAATTGATAGCAACAAACTATTTACCACTACTTTACGTGTTCAGAATACGATACCTTGCACGAGTAGTCGATCACCATAATCTGATCATCGTTAGAGAGGCCCACTCATCAAGATATTACCACACAATGTGTTTAGCCTTTGTGGATCATCCATACGAGGCTCCTAGTCCCGATCGGCTCATCCTGAGTGCTAGCTTGACGTCCAAAAGCTTCAATGGTTGATTTCGATCGAACTCCTTTGATCTTCATCTATGGACTCTTTGGATGCTCTGGGTCATTAATAGATGTAGCAAAGAGGTAGAGGAGGTCCTCCTGAAATTTTGGTGGGCTCACGATACTCGTAGCTCACCAACTCTCTTCCCGAACCCTAGGATGAAACCCTAGGGTATGCACTCAGAAAACCCTGCACCCACTTCTATCTCTCTATATTTTTCATGGTATTTTTTTTGAATTTTTCCATGCAAAAGGGTCAGCTCATGCACTCTTTTTCTCACTCAGTAAGAAGTTGGCACACCCAGGGAGAAATCAAATTTAAAGTATTCTTTTTCAGCATTCACAACGTGTGGAAGGATGAGATCAAGTTGGTTTTTGATTCAAATTCAAACTTGATTTGAATTTAAGCCAAAAACCACTTGATCTTATCCATTTTGGGCATGAGAAAGGGAGGTGTGTTCCTTCCCTTGTGCATGAAAAAACTTCATGAGAAACTTTTCTCATGGAGTAAAGTGGGTGCAAGAATGAGAAGGGATAAAGCCAAGTGGTTACACATTTGAATTCAAACTCTCTTTGAATTCAAATGAAAACCAACTTGGTTTTATACACAAGGGGTGAGGTAAAGTAGGGTGTGGGCTCCCTTTGTGCATGAAAGAAGCCATGAGAAACATCTTTCTCATAAGAAAAAGTGGGCGCAAAATAGGGTGGCACATGGGAAGAGAAGACTAGTCAAACTAGTCTTGAATTTAAACTCATCTAATTGAACCAACCCAATCTAAATTGGCCAGGCCCAATTAGATTAGATTAAATCCAACCAATTTAGGCTTAATTAAAATTAATTAAATTTTAATATAATCAAGAATTGATCAAGCCCAATCCCTGATCAAATCAAAGATCAAACCTCCTTGACGATTAGGTCATCTCATGACCTAATCGGGTCAAACCCAACAGAATCGAATTCAATTGAACCTGATCCAAAAATTAATACTCAATAAAATTAAGTTAATTAATAATCAAATCATTAATTAAATCTCTCATAAATGTAGAGTCCAAATTTGGTGGGTAATTGGGCAACAAAGTCCATCGATATGAAATCCTGATTGAAGAGTTCCAAACTAGTGGGACTCTTGACCCCGATGCCCAAAATGAGTGAAACTCATGATCACAAAGTTCAATCTCTTGATAATAGAGTTCTAGATAAGTAGGACTTAGAGTCCTAGCCTAGAAGGACTCTTGGCCAAAGAGTCGTAGTCCAGTGAGACTCTTGACCATAGAGTCCCAATCCGATGGGACTCTTCACCAGCCATTAGATCAGGTAGGAATCTCTAATATGTATGACTCCATAGGTTTGAACCCAAGTCGGTAGCATAGAAATCAATCTTATACTAATCGAAGTGACCATCTAGCAATGATACCCAATGTCTAGATAGATCGAATAGTCGCAATCACAATATTCAGAACCTATGCAAATATGGTTACCGTATAATTCATTTTTTTGACCTCTATGCATAGGATGACTAAGAGTTAAACTATCAATCCTAAAAAGTACATCCAAATCATGTCTTATAGTAATTAGTCCCATGACTCCTCATAAGGACTATCATAACCAAGGTTTTTGCTAAATTGAAACATAATTGAACACAGCTCCTAAACTGGAGTGGTCAATCCCATCTTGATTCATATACTGACTCCTCAAGTACTTGACTGTGCTAGAAATCTTTCATCATTGAATTAAAAATTTAGATAGTCTGACAACAAAGCATACCGAATTGCTTGAAAGTCACCATGGTGATCTTAGGTCGGAGGGACACATACCCATATTCCATCGGAACAAATCTCAATAGTAAAAAAGCTATAAAATTGGTCATGTTCAATGCACATGTATCCCTATATCTCATCTGCATGCCATACCAGTGTCTCCACACTCCTTGGTTAAGAGGATAATCAATCCATATGGCATACAATGACCTACATTCGATAAACATTATCATCCTTAGTAACAACATATCATTTGGTCGCGAGCAGATTTAAGGACTAAATGATAAATCCTCCTTTGTCAATTCTAAATAGTCCTAAGGACTGCACCATAACATAGGAGTTCATTAAAAGATAAAAAAATTTATGATGAAAAATACCAAAATAATTTTTATTTATTTATAATTCATATATAAATACAAGAATCAACACAACCATCAACAAGCTGATGATTGAATTTGGAACACCATTTCCAACATGGATGCCCCCCTAATGTCTTTGTTTCAAATCCCTAAAAGTTAAGGATTGACCTAGTCTTCCTAAATAAGAGGGCCGCCTCCTATTTAATTGCTATTGGCATGATATCCCTAAGAATTTTTCTTTTAGAAAGCTAGAAAGAGAGGGAGAAGGGTGTGAAAGGTTGGGTGCCTACTTCCTAGGGCATGGAGATTTCATTAAGACATCAATTGTTGTTGTCTTATAGAAACAAAGGTAAGAGAATATTGTCTTCTCTTAAAGGCTTGTTTCTAAGCTTCTTTTGTCTATGTTTTTTAGAGATTTTTCCATGGAAAAAATTAAAGAGAAAGAAGAAAGGGCGTGGGTGGATGCATGCTCCAATAGTTGGGGCATTGAGGTTTCTTTTGGACATGAATCATTCATGTCCTGGTGAGAAGAAAAGAAGAGAAGATGGTCTTCTCTTAAGATTTTTTTGAGAGATCTTTTCTTCTTATTATTTGGAAGATTTTTTCATGAGAAAAATCAGAGAGAAAGAGACCTCAAGCATGAAAAATTTTTAGAGGAGAAGGTTTCTCTTATCTAGGCAAAAAGATCTATTTAGGACATCAATGGTTGATGTCCTAAAAGAGAAGATATGTCTTCTCTTTGGATATCTTCTTAAGATTTTTCTTATCTTCTTTTTGGAAGTTCCAAGAGTTGGTTCTCTCCTTTATTCTTTCTCCTAATTTTCATCTTTTGGAGTATCCAAGAGATCCGAAGATAATTTTTTAGATCGACCATCAGGAGGGATTCGCGAGAAGCTAGCACTTCGAGCGGATCTTCATTCGATGAACCTCTAATCAAAGTGGCGACTTCATGTGGACATTCTATAGAGGCTGGACATGCTGTGTGGCTCTAAGCAACAAAAACAACATTGGATATCAACTGCAGTGTTCTCGATCCATGCAAAGGTAAGAGATTCGATCTCTTCTTGACCTAGATATGATCTAGGATTTCTAGAATAGTTCTTGATCTATGGTATTGATATGATCAGTACCAACCTAATTTATTTTTCAAATTTATGATTGCATGTTGATATATCATGGATTCTAGATATAGGATTTAGTAATTAGATCACATGCATTATTAGATTAAATAGTTTAATCTGTATCTTCCGTTGTGTCTTGTTTTGAAAAAGTTTCGAAATATATGCATGAAACCTTGCATATTTTCCAATAGTGATGTTAGAGCATCTAGGTTCTTTTATGACATGATCATGCATGCTTTAAAATAAATCTAAAAATAAAAATTAAAGATCGTACATGTTGACATAAGGTTATCCTGTTGTATGGTTAACCCCTTATAATGAAAAGATTGTCCTAATATGTGTTGATCTGAATTTTTTGAATCATGAATAAGTTAGATATGATCTAAGTAAATTTATAATTTATTTTTTTAATTTTAAATTTAAAATAGATAGATATTAAATCTATTTTAGATTATTTAGATTAGATCTAAATAATATCGAGTCATACATACTGATTATAAGATTATCCTGTTGTAAGATTTATCCCTTACAGTAGAGAAGTTATCTTAGTATGTGCTAATCTGAAAAACCTAGATCATAAATATATTAGATAAGATCTAAAATAATTTATAATTTATTTTTAGATTTTAAATCTAATATTGATTGGTTTATGATCTGATTTTGATCATTTAGATAAGATCCATTTGATGTGCTTCATATTTAGATCTACATCCTCATATTACATATGCTCGATATGTAGTTTTATTTTTGAATCTAGAATTTATATATTCGATATATATTATTTATAGAATTAAATTTAGAACTTACTTTCTACAAGATCCTAGAGTCAAAACCTTAAGACATGATCTAAATATTGAAACAAATTAGATCTAAATCTATGAATTGAATGTGATTAAATATAAATTATTTATAATTTAAAAATATTTTAAAATTTAAAATCAGAAATTAGTTTTGAGGTTCCAAATCCGAACCTATAAGCCTTGAACTTAATTGAGAATTAAGTGAATGTTTAGGATCTAGGTTTGTGATTTGAAGATCCTAAATTATTTTCATAAAATATGGGTTCAGGATAACGGATTAGCTTTGATCAAGTCATTAACTGGGTTAGACCTAGAGTTAGATTTGTTTCCCAACTAGATAACCCAAGGGAGAGGGGTGAATTGGGTTTTTAAAATTTAAAGTATATGCAGAAATAAATTGTTGAATGCTTGGTGAGGGAGTTATGAGAGCAATGAGAAGTAAGAGAAATATACACACACACAAATAAGAAACTTTTATAGTGGTTCGGTGCACTCTCAGCACCTACGTCCACTCTCCAAGCAAAACTCTTGAAAATTTTACTATAATCCCTCAAGATTACAATTAGATAGTTATTTTGGGCTCACTATCCCAAACCAAGTTGGTTTTCTCTTAGGTTCACTAACCACAACCTTTACAAATCTCAGTTAAGGCAATTCATACCAACAGATGAAAAACCCCAAATTTTAGCCCCTACTAAAACCTAGTACACAAAGAGTAAAAATGAATTTTTACAACATGAAATACTCCTTAAATTAAGCTAAAATATTATGGATGCAATTCGTTATTTGCCTCCTTGAATGCTAAAAGTTATTGCACTTGAGGATGCTTTAATGCTTGAGAGAACTTTGATAGAGAAGATTAGCTCATTGAAAACTGGGCATTCTTATATTTCTCTCATTTTCTTTTTGTTTAAAGAATATTTCCTCTTATTTTATATATCAGACCCACTTCCACTATGCTTGATATGATTGAAATACAAAGATAGGCTAAATCAGATCGTTAGAGATGAAAACTAGCCATTGAGAATGGAAAAAGAAAGTCTGAAACTATCCATTGAAAATCTATCACCAAGTTTTGAGACCTCTCAGTTTGTCTCAAGATGTCTCACTCGACTTTGAGACCTCTTAGTTTGATCAAGAGATATCTCATTCTCAGGTGCTCGAAAATCATCTTTTTGAAAAAAATCTACCACTTGAGATTGTTGACCCCATGATTGATTTTGATGATTGCCAAATTTTAAGTAATTGAGTATTTAACCATGTATTTCATGAGTGGATGTAGATTTTTTTAGGTATTTAAATTGAAGAATTTATCCAAGAAAAGATCTACACAAAATCACGAAGTCAAGGACTTCATAATTTTTTTTTTTTAAGTTTCTGACTTAAAGGTGTCGACCCCAAGGCTAAAGGTATCAATCTTTATCCTAAAATAAGGTAAAAAATTTAAGTTTTAAAGTTTAAAAAGTTAAAGTGTCAAGCCCAAAAGCAAAGATGTTGACCCCAGGCTTCTGGCATGGACTGGCACATAAAGGGGACGACCCTAGAAAGGACTCCTATGCTAGAGGACGACCCCAGGATCGACCTCTATTGCATAGAACAGAAGATAGAGAGCAAAAATCCTTCAAATCCCAAAGAAAAAGTGTCGACACCTGAAGAAAAGGCATCGACCCTAATATCGGGATAGGCTGCAACAACTAGTTTTTTGCACTTTTTCAATAGGCCATTCTCCACTCCAACAGTTCGTCCAAGCTTGTTAATAGCTAAAACTCACTTAATAGTCACTCTTAAGTATAAAAATAGTGAGAAAATATTTTGGATTAAGAGATTAAGGATTAAAGAAAAAACTATTCAAGAAAAGGGAGTTACATTGAATATCTAAAATTAAGAGAAAAGAGAGAGATTTGAGCTTCAAATTTAGAGAAAATTTAAGAGTCATCTTCCATAACACGTCAAGCAAGTCTCTCAACATCATTTGAAGAGAAGAGAAGCTACCAAAGAGCACATATTCAGCATCTTCTTCGCACATCAAAAGAGTTCATATTTGCTATTAGTTTTGAGCTAAATTTTTATAGTTGTATTTTTTATTTCTTTACAAGTTTTTTTAGAAAAAAAAATTTTGGGTGTAGGCTAGTCCAAAATGGTAATTGGATGGTGTATAGATTTTGGTTGGTGAGCCTAGAAAACTAATCGGATTGATAGTGATCCCAAAAAAACTATCGGTGTAGGGTTGTGATTGGTAAACCCGACAAAATCAACTAGATTTGTTTATGATCCTAGGTTAAAACAAATGCACTATAATCTAGAATTATAGTAAAATTTTCAAGAAGACCTTGGAGAGTGGACGTATGTGCGGGAATGCACCGAACCACTATAAAATCTTTGTGCCTTTATGTAGTGCCTTCTTCTTTATAGTTTTACTTATCTTGCATGCTTTAAATTACTAATTACTTAATAATTTGAATTAACTCTTGCTTAAGTTCATTTACACTTGATTCTATTGCATACACTAGTTAATTTTATTGAATTAAATTAAGTTAAGTAAAACACATACTTGTGTAGAGTTAAATTTGGCTAAAAATTTTATAAACTCAATTGATCCCTCCTCTTGGCTTGCTACCTTTGGACAATAAGTGGTATCAGATTAGGTGCTCTGTTATTAATTGTTGACCTAACTGTCAAGGTTAAAAGATCAAATGGCAACACCTAATGGTGTTTTCTTTATTGAGGGCTAATCCACTTCTAGACCATCTTTATTTGATGGCACCAACTACATCTATTAAAAAAATTAAAATGAGAATTTTCATACAAGCTCTAGATTATGATTTTTGGAGAATCAAAACTAGAGAACCACACACACCCATAAAAGTTATAAATGGTATGATTGTTTCCAAATTGGAAAAGAAATGGGATCAATTTGACAAAAAGATGGCTTAAGTAAATGCAAAAGCCATCAATGTACTTTATTATTCTTTAGATGTGCATGAGTTCAATAGAATATCATATTACACATCGACTAAAAAAATTTGGGACATGTTAGAAATAACTCATGAAGGAACAAGCCAAGTTAAAGAATCTAAAATTAACTTGCTTATTCATAAATATGAAATATTCAAAATGAAAAAAAACATGAGACTATTTTTGATATGTTTACCAAATTTACTAAAATTATAAATACTTTAAATAGCCTAGGCAAAACTTATTCTAACTATGATCTTATTTGCAAAGTGCTTAGGTCTCTAGCTAAAGATTGGGAAGCTAAGGTGACGGCAATACAAGAAGCAAAGAATCTCATCAAGCTATCCCTAGAAGAACTCATGGGTTCTCTTATGACCCATGAGATGCATATGGCTTAAAAGGAAGAAGAAGAGGAGCCATGAAAAATTAGAACCATCGCCTTCAAGTTTACTTCAAATTATCAAGAAAGCAATGAGTCAGAGGACAAGGAAGAAGAAGATGATGAGGGCATGGTGCTTTTTTCAAGAAAATTTAAAAAGTTTCTCATGAAGAAACAAGAGAAGAAAATTATCACAAATAACCAAATTCACCCCAAAAGATGATGAAGAGTGCTTTACTAAGGCTTTGGAAAAGTGGTGACTCATCAAGCTCGGATGAGAAAGAGGAAAATGAGAATCTTTGCCTCATGGCCTTGGAGGATGAGGTAAATTCTAAAAACTCATCCAATTTTATCTTTGATGAACTACTTGATGTCTTTAATAAACTAATGTATGAATTTAAAATGTTAAGGTAGAAAAGTAGGGAGCTTAAAAAGAATAATTTCAATTTAATGGAAGAAAAGAAGGCTTTAGCTAAAGAAAAAAAAATCTGATTAAATCTAAAAGTTCTTTAGATAAAGAAATTCTTGAGCTTAAAAAGAAAAATGATTTTTTAAAATTTTTCCTAAAAAAAAAAAAAATCTTTCAATTGAAAAGAAAGAGCTCTTCGAAGAAAATAAGAAATTAAGAAGGGAAGTTGAGGTTTTGAAATCTATAGTTGAAAAGTTTTCAATTAGCTTTGAAAATCTCCAATCCTTGGTAAAAATCAATGGAGCTGTTTTCAATAAAATAGAAATCAGTTTTAATGCTTCAAGAAAATGGCAAAATACAAAAGATATTTTTACAAGAACTTCCATCAAGGATCATTCTTTTAAGTATTTTAAATGTAATCAAATTGGCTACAAGATTTCGGAATGCAACTTTAAAAGAATTGGCCATACCTTGATAAGACCAATTTGGGTTCCAAAAGAAATCTTGAATACTAACTCCTATGGACCCAAGATGACTTAGGTACCAAAAATTTTAAAGGAATCTTGTAGGTTTGCCAAGGATCCAATGCTTTTAAATGAAGAAAACATCTTTATTTGGATTCCTTGGATATCAAGATAATGGGTGATGACCGTTGGTACAATCTAAATCTTTTTTTTTATCATACCATCAATGATTGTTAAAATCTTTTTGATTAAATGAATTCTTTGATTAACGTGCATGCATATAAAATTTCTTGCTTGAAATACTTCTTATATTTAATTGATTGATTTTGATGCTTGTAATGAATTCATATCATGTTGTGAATGTTTAGATTTTAAAGAATAATATGCTCTCCTCTATATATCATGCTATGGTTAAAATACTTTAACTTGATATTCAACATGATATTTTAAGACTCTCCATATCAATTCTATATTTGATGAATATAAACCTAGAAATGTTTAATTCCTTTAATTGTTAAGTTTTCAAGAGAAACTAAGTTTAAATTAAATTCAATTGAATTTCCCCCATAAAATATTAAAGTATTAAATTTACTCAAAATTATTGACATAAAATAAATATTCAAATATAAATCATCTCCTTATAAAATTCAAATATTTGAAACTGCATTGCATCTTAGTCGTTTCTAAGGTTTCAAGTCTTTCCTAGTTGAAACCAAACATATAAAGCCTATATCTAGAGTTTTCCTTCTTAATACTCCTAATTTGATTGATTATCACATCCTATTTGGTCAAATCATTGAATCTCACATTTAGTTTGAATATCATCCTTAACTCCCAAATCAATTGAATTTCTTTTTGGGAGTAAATTTAATTAAATTCTCCTAATATGGATCCTTTCTAATTGTTTCTTAATCAAGATGTCGACCCTAAACCATGTAGGTATCGACACTTGAGCTGAAAAATCCTCCTGGAATTGTTCTGGAAAGGTGTTGACACCTTACACTAAAAGTGTCAATCCCTTCCAAGGTGTTGACACTTTTTAAGCAAAGTATTGACCCCTTTTATGGGATTGGGTCTTTTAGAAAAGAAGTGGGTCTTTTAAAAAAAAATGAATCATCCCTGCCCTATTTTTTTTTTTTTTGTTCGCACCTATGAATAGGGCTCTCTGAACCCCTCTCTATCCCATCTAAACTTTCCAAGACACTTTCCCATTCTCTCCTTCCCGTATTTAGGAAGATGGCACCATGTGTGAAGTAGATCGTGCAATAGAAAATGAGACCCCATACCAGTTCTCCAAGCCCTAGGGCATCCAGTTCTCTATCCCCTATCCGTGAACAGTGTTCCAAGCACCGTGCTGAGCAAAGGTCACCTCCTCCCTCTCCGATAGCTTCATCTCCACCGTCTGCAACATCATCTCCTCCTGTAGCTCCATCTTCGAGAGCCACTCCCTCCCATTCAACCGCAGTCTCACGGGTTGTTTCAATAGGTAGAAAAGTAGACTTCAGATTCTTAGAAGAAAATGAATTTGATTTTGGAAGGAAACTTAGAAATTTAGGATGGAAATTCTTTTGCTCCTGGAATGTTTTGACCTACCCAAATCTAGTCAGAAAATTTTATTCAAATTTGAAGAGTGGAGATGGGATCATTGAATCCAAGGTGAAAGTAGTTTTAATTATTTTTGATAGTGAAAAGTTAGAAAAAATTTTGAGGATGAGAGCTAAAGAGAGCCAAATTGATGATGAACTTGAAAAGAGATCAGAAGGGCTTAAATATATTTTAGGAAGAGAGTGTTAGATATATGTGCCCTAGAAGCCAGAATTGGCTGACACTTGCAATACACTTCTAGGGGCAAAATTATAATTTTGACTATAAGGAATAAAATGGATTATTTTCTATCACATATGTGTATTTAGTGTCTGTGATACATCCTTTAAATTAATGGTAATGATAATTCATATTTTCAAGAGCTGAAAATTTAAGACATGAATAATCATTATTAACTCATAAAATGCTCCTGACCATAAGACCATCATGAGGATGGTGATTGATCCGGAAGGTTGGTGTACAATCGCTTCTCTTTAGTAGATGAGTCTTAAGTCTATGGTGTGGAGACACCAGAGCGAGAGTACAGGTACTCGTTAGAGAACGAGGGCACTGAGCGTGACCACCTCGAGTAGTCATTAGGGAAGTCTACCTTCTCGTCAATGACTGACTCGATGCTGCAGTAGTGTGTCTGGTTCTTTGACCTGAGGTGCATCGGCAGTTCACCTTGAGGGTGTTATAGTTTGACTACACCATTACTCGATCTCCTAGCCATATGGAACCCTGAGGTGTATGTTGGCTATAGCATGTTCATTGTAGGAACTGGATTGCATCAAGATGGAATCTATCTACCTCGGTGGTAGAGGAGCAGCCCTATGATGATCATGAGAATCAAGTCCAGAAGTCCCATGGCCATGGCAGAGTGAAATAATAGAAAGAGTTTCTATTTAGATTTTCACATTGGACTCGAATCGAATGATTACATCATATGACAGAGACTAGGGTTTGACGAGTTCACCTTAACCCTAATCTGATCGGGGCTCAAGATAGAAGAACTTAATCACACAGGTAGCTGCACCAAGAGGTTCGCATTCAGCTCTGATGGGTTGCCACCATATACTGCTAGGTGTCACTGGTGGATTTTGGGAGCAATTAGAATGATTTAGATGATCGATCATTCTAGCTGTTCGAATCAGAAGAGTTCTGATCCATCGAAAGGAGTTTCGATGATGTCGATGATAGAGATCATGACATATCCCATTACCATACAGAACTGAACCTAACTGGGTCACACAAACAAGGGTTTGAATCTGGTGATCATCAATTGAACTGATCTAGTTCAATTGATCTGAATGAGATTCAATTAGGTTCAAGGAAATCGTGCTAGCACTCGATTGAACCTAACGTTCTTCTTTTGCTATCATAAATAAGTTGTCCTGACTGAGCCAAAGGAGTTTGTGCTCAATCAGAGGCCTTCATATGGTCTGACTGGAGGTTGTCCAAGTCAGAAAAGGTTGTCTTATTTTGTAAGACATTACCTGCCATTTTTGGTCACCTGCCATTTCTTGTTCTTTGACTTTGGTCAAAAGTCTACCTTTGACTGGTCAAACATTGACCATTGACACTTTGACTTTTGACCACATATGTCATGCACCTATTGGAGAGCTGGTGGGGGCCTGTCCCCCTGCCAGAACCTGGCAAGGAGAAGGGCGCACGCCACCCTTGGCGTGTGCCCAAGTTGGAGGCGCCTAGGAGTCCTTGTTGGACAAGGGACTCCATCTCCTTTTTGGATTCCAATTAGAGTTCTCCTAAGAACCAACTTTGACTGGTCTTAGGCACCCTCTAAGGAGGAATCCAGGGGACTCTATTCCCACCAATCAGATTTAGATCTGATTTCACAAAGGGTTGTGATTGGTTGGGAAGAAGAGGAGTTGGATCACAGCTTAGTCTATAAATAAGACCCTGCGCCCAACTCAAATTAATGAATGATTGAATCATAATTTTCCATGCCCCAAGGCTGCCTCTCCCCTCTTCCTCCATGCCAAACCACCTTCTCCCTCTCCTCTCCACGTCCAAAAGGAGTTTTGGACCTTGGTTGGTGCAATCCAGATCAAAGAAAGGCGACTGAAAGCTAGAAGGCTGCGCTGCTGCAAAGGACGACTGCTGATCTTCAAAAGAAGTTTTGAAGATCCTCCAGATCAGATCCAGATCTAATTTTTGGAGATGTGATAGAGAAGAAGAGGATCTCCAGATCCAGCCCGAGTGGATACCGGTAGAGGCCAGGCACTTGCGTGGCTAGATCCAGAACCTTCCGCTGCAAACAGGATCATCAACGGGTAATAGGATTACCCAAATCAAGGTAAATTAAATTTGATTTAATTTATCTTAATTTTATTTTATTTATTAAAATAATAAGAATTAGATCTAAAATATCTCTAGATCTGAATTAGATCAAAGAAAAAAATTTTTGAAATATATCTCTTGATCTGATCAGATCTGAACGAACCTGGATCCGGAAAATCAGGATTTTCCTTCAACTGGTATCAGAGCCAAGGTTCTAAAAGTATTTAGATCTAATTTTAAATTTATTTTAATTAAAAAATAAGTGATTTTAGATGTCACATGAGATGTGATCAGATCTGAAAATTAGAAAAAATTAAAATTAAATGATTTGGATCTAAGATTAGAAAATATGCATGACTAGTTCTAAAATAGAATAGTTCTATAGAATAGTCTTGCATGTTTTTGAATTTAATTTGATTAAATCATATTTTAGATCTATTTATTTACTATTTTTTGATATTATAATTATTATAATAACATCTAAAAAATAGCAAATAAAAATTATTTAATTTTAAATATCATATGAGATATGATTGATGCATGTCTAGACTAGTTGTAGAATAGTTCTACATAATTATCTAGATTAGAATTTATTTTGATTAGATCAATTTAAATCTAATTTTTTAGATTATTATGAGATAATTTAGATCTGAAAAATATGCATGATTCGATACATGAGATGTATGCAAAATATGCCATGATTAGATCTAATTTGTATATGAGATATATGATATAGATCTAAAACTGTTTTGTAGTATTGCATGTTCCTGATTAAGGCGTTCCTCTTGGCCGTCCGGTCATAAGAATGAAGAAGGGTTTAAAGGCCCTCTCTTCCCATTCGATGGGGTGTTCTTATGATGTGTAGGGGTGCTGCGTGTTCGTCCTTAATCAGAAATCCAAAACTTACTTTCTGCAAAACCCTAGATCCTGAAACCCTAGGATTTATTGTGCATATTTTATTTATGAACCCTACTTAATTAAAAATTAAGATTATGAAATATTAATTAGGTCTAAAATTGAGAATTTTAGATCTAAGACATATTCATAATACTGGGTTCGGGCTTGGGTAGCTCAATTAGGTCTAAGCGGTTGATCAAACCGAATCAAGAGTTGGTTAGATGGGATCAACAATGCTTAAATTGACCAGCCTAATAGGATTAAGTCTGGGTCAAGATCGAGTCACGATCAAGCAAGACCTAATTAGGCTCAGAGGTTAGAGTCTGGATTGTAGGCTAACCCAATTGGTTCTGACTCAACAATTTGGTGTCTAAGGTAAGTTTGGCACATACGACCGACTGGTTTTTAATTGGAAGCTACTCGACCTGAATGCATTCTTGTACGAGTTAATGGCATATTCCTTCCACCGGTCTCACTTACCTAACCATATCTGTTGACACAGTTCTGATCTGAGGTGGTCAATAATCCGAGCTAACCCATGCCACTAGGTTAGTCATAATTGTTATGACTATGACAAGTCTAGTTTAATGAGACCTGAATCAATTCTCCCTAAGAAAAGATTAAGTCTGAGGTCTTCCACCATTGTAGATGTGCGGGCCCTTCCCGGGGTTGATTGTTCTCGGCTGGATACAGTGGCTCAGTTGCACCGGAAAGATGCAACCATGTCTATTAGGCATTGGATGCTATGGGCTGGAGGATGAGTTGGGCTCAATATTTTGGATACGGTGAGAGACTCAATTAGGAAATCCAGTCTATGCAAATGGTGGGTCTGACTTAACTAAGGAGTGGATCAATATTTTGGATACGGTGAGATTCATGAATTAGAGACCAAGTTTGGGTGCACCATGATTAGAGAATCATTGAACAAGAGTTGTTCACTCATTGGCTAACCCATCACCAATAACTGTTAGGTGAGGTGATGAGTCAGTTGGTGAGACCGCACCACCCACTAGAAATCATTAATCATGGAGATTTTTGCATCTCTACAGAGGGAGTGTAGGGATCCGAGAAAATAGTGGGAGCTAATTTGTTTAAAAATAAAATTCTTAAATAAATTGGTCAAGTCATAATTACAGTATCTAACTAGAATCTTTGACTCTCTACAGAAAAATGTCTGCGTCCAACCCATTAGCACGTATCCTGGACACACATAGACTGACCGGACCCAATTATAAAGATTGGCTCAGGAAACTACAAAATTATTTTGGATTTCGAGAAGTTAACCCATGTATTGGACCAGGACCCTCCCACCTTACCAGCCCGTCCATCCACTGAACAGAGAGCATCTCTGAAAAAATGGATAGACGAAGATAATAAGGCCAGATATTACATGTTGGGCTCGATGTCTGATGAGCTCCAGCGCCAACATGAAGATATCGGGACTGCTCGCCAAATGTTGGCTCACCTGCAGGAGATGTTTGGTGAACAGAGTCGCGCAGCCAAATATCAAGTCACGAAATGACTTTTTAAGGCTAAGATGCGTGATGGGCAGTCAGTCCAAGATCACTGTCTGATGATGATCAAGGACATGGAAGAGCTTGAGAAGCTCGGTGTGAAGTTAGACTTGGATCTGCAGAACGATATTATTCTGCAATCCTTGACTGATGCATATGGGCAATTCATCATGAATTACCACATGCATAAACTTCAAAATTCCTTGGCCGAATTAATGAATATGCTGGTCACCGCTGAGCTTTCTATGAAAGGTTCTAAAGGCTCAGTTCTTGCTATGGAATGGACTTCTTCCAAAAGAAAGTCTTATGGAAAAGAAAAAGAAGTCTGTGAAAAAGCAAAAGGTGGAAGGAACAAAGAAGAAGAAGGCAGAGCCGAAGAAAAAGGCCGATGTCAAAGGAAAAGTATTTCCATTGCAACAGCGACGGCCATTGGAAGCGGAACTGCCCTACTTACCTGGCCACCCTGAAGAACAAGAAGGAAGGTCCTTCTGGAGGTATGCTCATTATTGAGTCTAACCTTATGATTTCTTCTGCATCCAGTTGGGTGCTTGACTCTGGTTCTAGTGCTCATCTGTGCACTTCCATGCAGGATCTTGAGGATAGCAGGAGGCTGAGGGATGGAGACATGATCCTACGCATCGGTAATGGAGCAAGAGTTGCTGCAGTAGCCGTGGGAACATACCCTCTTCGATTACCATCTGGTTTAGACTTAGTTTTGAAAGACTGTTATTATGTGCCTGCAGCTAGCAGGAATTTGATTTCTGTTTCATGCTTAGCACAAGAAGGCTATGTGATTACCTTCTTTAAGGACCATTGTAACATTCTTTATGAAAGAAATAAAATTGCAAATGGTTTTCTTATTAATGGTCTTTATCAGCTACATATTGATGTACCTATTCTAACTATCGAGCAAAACATGTGAATGCCAAACGACCTAGGGATAGTCCAAATGATAGATATCTATGGCACCTGAGATTAGGTCATATAGCAGAAGATAGGATCAACAAATTGGAGAAAAATGGGCTATTGAGTCCATTGACTTCCGAGTCATATCCAACTTGTGAATCTTGTCTTCAAGGCAAAATGACCAAACTCCCTTTTGTTGGACATGGGGAAAGGGCCACAGATCTCCTTGCCCTAGTACATACTGATGTGTGCGGCCCATTTGATGTGCCGGCTAGAGGCAATTTTGTCTACTTCATTATCTTTATCGATGATCTGTCTAGGTATGGGTATGTGTATCTTATGAGACACAAGTCTGAAGCTTTTGAAAAGTTCAAAGAATTCAGACATGAAGTAGAAAAATAAACTAAAAAATCCATTAAGGTTCTTCGATCAGATCGAGGAGGTGAATACCTTAGCCGGAAATTCCTAGACTATCTCAAGAAAAATGGCATAGTCTCTCAATGGACTCCACCAGGAACACCTCAACTCAACGGGGTTTCAGAATGGAGAAATCGGACTCTATTGGATATGGTTCGATCCATGATGAGCTTCACAGACCTCCCTGATTTTCTTTGGGGACATTCATTGTTAACTTCAATTTATCTACTGAATAGGGTTTCCTCTAAAACCGTTCCTACCACACCGTATGAGATATGGCACGGTAAGAAACCAAGTCTGAGTCATCTCAGAATTTGGGGTTGTCCGGCTCATGTCAAAAGACAACAAGCGGACAAGTTAGAGTTTAGGTCCTTTAGAGCTCGATTCATAGGATATCCTAAAGAGTCATTAGGATACTATTTCTACATTCCAGAAGACCACAATGTGATTGTGAGTCGACATGCCATCTTTCTTGAAAAATAGTTTATTCAAGATAGCGGCATTGGAAAGTAGATTAAGCTTGATGAGAAAGTCTCACAAGTACAATGAGCTAAGGACCAATTGGAACCAAATCAGGTTGAGCCAATAAGAACACTACCTCCTCCACCTCGTAGATC
>QRFJ01000948.1:186957-241537 GCA_006176705.1 Cocos nucifera | reverse complement strand
TTTGTGACAAATTATATTTTATCCTGAAAGATTCAAATTGACTTGTGCCAAGAAAATTCAATTCCATCCTTTGATTCACATATGCTTATTACTTTTGATCTGCTTGACTATATTACCACACTTCTTTGAAAAATTAATAGGAGTTAACTTGGAGTTAATTTGCAATATTTTTTATGCTACAAACAAGCTAAATTTAACACTCCTTCAAACTTGAGACTCATTTATAGATGTAAAAATAATTTTAAATTCTATCATATGAGAGACTTTCAAAATTGGAACATCATTTGCTAAATTTTTTTTATTCGATACATTCGAGCTACATACCTTTTCCAAGTTGAATTATTAGAATTCTTTTAAGAAAAGAAAAGAATAACTATCATGTTCACTTATTTATTTTTAAAAAAAAAAATCTAATTTTTAAACCTAAGTTGAAAGTCTACTTTAGTGGTATCAAATAAAATTTTTGCTTTATCCCTTAAATATCTTGATAAAATTAGGATTCAAATATTTTTGAATGGGGGAGAGTGACATCAATATGAATTTGATATCCTATATGCTTATGTTTTATGTTAAATATCCATGAAGTTTAAATTTGATACTCTCTTGAACTTGATTTAAATTTTTTTTGATTTTGATGAGACATCTTTGATCCTTTCCATAAGCTTTTTGATGTTATCAAAAAGAGAGAGAGGACTTGTTGAGTATATGTTATGCTTGAGCTTATAATATAATTCATATTAATGTCTGAAACATCTAAATTTAAGTTAAACGAGAGCCTTTATGAAGTATGCATTAATAATTATGTATATTATCACTTCATGACTTATACTAGTAAAGCTTTTGAAACGTATTAATTTTATTTTTATATATATACTCAAAATTTTGCCATCATCAAAAAGAAGAAGATTGTTGACCCTATGATTGATTTTGATGATTGCCAAACTTCTAGTATTTGAGTATTTAACCATATATTTCATGAGTGGATGTAGATCTTTCCATATACTTAAATTGAAGAATTAATCCAAGAAAAGATCTACACAAAATCACCAAGTCAAGAGCTTCATAAAGAAAAATTTTTGAGTTTCTGACTTGAAGGTGTCGACCCCAAGGCTAAAGGTGTCGACTCCTATCTTGAAATGAGGTAAAAATTTTAAATTTTAAAGTTCAGGAAGTCAAAGTATCAACCCTAAAAGCAAAGGTGTCGACCCTAGGCTTCTAGCATGCTCTAACATGGACTGGCATGTAGAGGGAATGACCTCAGGAATGACCCCTGTGCCAAATGACGACTCTAGAGCTGATCTCTATTGCACAAAATAGAAGACAGAGAGCAAAAATTCTTTGAATCCCAGGAGGTGTCGACACCTGAAGAAAAGGTGTTGACCCTAATGTCGGGACACGCTGCAATAATTAATTTTTTGTACTTTTTCAATGGGCCATTCTCCACTCCAACGGCTAGTCCAAGCTTGCTAATGGCCAAACTCACTCAATAGTCACTCTCAAGTATAAAAATAGTAAGAAAAATATTTTGGATTAAGAGATTAAGTATTAAAGAAAGAAAACTATTCAAGAAAAGAAAGTTATATTCAATATCCAAAAATAAGAAAAAAGAGAGAGATTTGAGCTTCAAATTCAGAGAGCATTCAAGAGTCATCTTTCACAACACATCAAGCAAGTCTCTCAGCATCATTTGAAGAGAAAAGAAGCTACCAAAGAGTACATATTCAGCATCTTCTCTGCACATCGAAAGAGTTTATTTTTGCTATTAGTTTTGATCTAAATTTTTATAGTTGTATTTTTTTATTTCTTTTCAAGTTTCTTTAGTAGGAAAGAAACTTGGGGTGTAGCCTAGTTTAAGCTGGTAATTGGATAATGTATAAGTTTTGGTTAATGAGCTTAGAAAATCAATCGGATTGATAGTAATCCCAGAAAAACTATCAGTGTAGGATTGTAGTTGGTGAGCCCAACAAAATCAACTGAATTTGTTTATGATCTTGAGTTAAAACAAATGCACTATAATCTAGGACTATAGTAGAATTTCTAAAAAGACCTTAGGAACTAGACGTAGATGTAGGGTTGCACCAAACTACTATAAAATCTCTGTGCATTTGTGTTGTGCCTTCTTTTTTATAGCTTTACTTATCTTGCATGCTTTAAATTGCTAATTACTTAATAATTTGAACTAAATCTTGCTTAAGTTCATTTATACTTGATTTCATTGCATATCCTAATTAATTTTATTGAATTGAATTAAGTTAAGTAAAGCACACACTTGTGTAGAGTTAAATTTGGCCAAAAATTTTATAAACCCAATTCACCCCCCTTCCCCCCCTCTTGGATTGCTATCTCTAGGCAACAAAGATGGAGTCCTCTTGCTTCTGATGGAGAAGTCTCATCCAACTCTATGATCTCTCGAGATTCTTCAAGATGTCTCAATCTTAGAGAGCAGAAATGATGTTTTTATTTTTTGAGATCGAGATGTCTCAAGTTCAACTCGAGACTTCTTGAACCTATGCCAGAAGCCTGTTCCACCATGCCAAACACCACGAGAAGTCTCATAAATTTTTGGAGATGTTTCAAAAATGCTCCAAGATAAGTTTTTAGGAAAATTTGCTACCAAATAAGAGATTTTGATCTTGAATTAAATTTTACTTTATATCTTATTTTGGTTAAAGAGCTCTCTTTCTTCTGATCTTTAGAATACTAAAAAAAATTTATCAATAGTCTTGTGCGTTAATGTTTGGTCATTATCAAAATCACTTAGGAGAGTCAACAAGATTAAATATGGACCAAGTTAAGAAATTGATCAAACCTAATTAATAGTTAATTAAGATTAGATCTTTTTTTTTTCAATAGATCAATTCAATAGTTGTAGTTGATCAAAGTCCATACATCTAATAAATGGATGTTGATCATAGCTCCATGGTTGAGCCCAAGTCTTTAGGTAGACCAAATCAAAGTTGATAAACCGATTGGTGTCTAAGGTAAGTCTGGCATTTTCAGATCGATGGTTTTTAATTGGCAGCCAACTTATCTGGCCATTTCTGATGGTGTCTAAGGCAAGCCTTGGTAGACCCTCCCACCGATCTCACTTATCTGATCAATGTGATTAATCAGTCTTTGATTAGATTTCTCATTGATTCGTGCTAACCCATGTCATATAGAAAATTAGTGAGACTGATTTTATTCAGTGAGACTAATTTAGGTACCCATGGACCATAATTGATCCTAGTCCTTATGAAAGACTTGAGAAGTCAGTGGAAGGATTTGACTTTGTAAAGCTAGTGGGAGGAATTTGGTCCATGTCTTCTCTATCATCAAATTTTTAATAATTTAAATTCTCTAAAATTATTAGGTCATTAAAATGATAAAGTTATAGGGATAACTGAGTCATAGCCTCACATTAAGTTGGGTGATAATAGATCCATTAACTCAATAATCATTGGAGGCCCAAAGGCCTGATCCTTATTGACTAATGAAATTATCATTCATAATATGATAACTTGAAAGTGTCTCTCTAATGGTGGTTAGGTTGACCAACAAAAGTTGGACTTAATCATTTGTTGATTAGATGTATAAAGTATGGTTATGTTAATGGTTGGACCTAATTAGATTCTTGCAATGGAGGCCAAAGTCTACTGATTAGAATTTTGGGCAAAATTAAATTACTAGAAGTTATTTAAAGAAAGAATTGATTAAAGAACCTATCCATAGATACACATGGGTTGACTGGTCAAAATCGGGCTTGTGTGTAGTCTATGTAGATTCTAATACTTATTAGAAAATTAAAGTAATTTCTCAAATTGAAAGTAGAGGCTATCAATTCATACAAAATAGTAGAAAAATCTTTAGACTAAAGTCCAAGTCTTTAGGCTTAAAATAATTCATATATATTAGATTATTATTCTCTTTTCTTTTGATTTGGCTAAACCCTAATTGCTCTGATCACTATCAGATAGTGATGTATTATGGGATCTAACTTCGATAATTAGTATCGAGAGTTGAATTTAGTTCAGTAGTATGAATGGGTTCATGCCGGGGCTTCTAAGTTCGATAAAAATAAAAGATCTAAGACTAACCCAAATTAGGCAGATTGCATCTACTATTAGAAGTATGGTCATAAGAAGAAGTATTGTCATGAATATCTTGCTTTTCTTAATCCCGATAGGCTAAACAAGAGAAAGGAGCAAAGAGTTGCTCATCAAGGATGTTAAATGATAACATCTTGTAATTTCTCTATACATAATTCTACTACTTGTGTATTAGATACCGGTAGTCTTATGCAATTCATTGCAAAGACTCCAAGTAAGTAAAAAGTTTGAAAATAATAAGAAATTCTTGAATGTCTAGGATAGAAGTTCTATTCCAATCCTAGCTTTAGAAATTGTTGAACTAATTTTTAATATAAATATTGTCATTTAGAGTGACTGTCACTAATATCCATCATTTATAATGAATGTGATCTTTGATGGCCTTTTGGCCAAAGATGATCATCATTTATAAATAAAATGAGATTATTATGATATTATTATGAATAATATTATAATAATGCATGAATAATAAAAAAATAATATTTAACGTTTACACAGCCTGTTAAGTGTAATGTACACATCCAATAAATGCCCTAAGTTAGATAATGTCATGGTGTCTACCTTTGGCATTATAGGCTTAGTTATATTAATGAGAACAGGATAAACATGTTAGCTTTAGAGAAAAATCTTGACATCAATGATTGTGAATCATTACTAAAATATGAGTCTTGTCTTTTTGGTAACATGACAAAGTCATCTTTTACTAGAAAAAGTGAATGAGCTGATGAAGTTCTAAGTCTTATACATAGTGATGTATATAAACCTATGAACTTAACTACTAGAGAAGAATATCAATATTTCATTATGATTATAGATGACCTATCTTGGTATAGGTACATCTTGCCTAAATTATTTGAAATGTTCAAATGATTCCATAATGAAATAGAAAAATAAACTAGAAAAGATATTAGAACTCTTCGATTAGATTGAGGAGATGAATACTTATTCAATGAGTTTTTGACATATCTAAGAGAGAATAGGATTCTCTCATAATGAACTCCTTTCAAAATACCACAGGATAGTGGTGTATGGAAAAGAAAAAATTGAACTTTGTGAGGTATAGTTCGATCCATGATAGGGTTAACTAATCTGCCTGCTTCAGGGCTATACCCTTGAGACTACTTGTTTTACTCTAAAAATTATTCCAAGTAAATCTATCGTAAAGACTCTATATGAGATATGGACCGGATGTAGACCTAGAATCTCTTACCTTCGGGTTTGGGGTTGTTTGATAAACATTAAATATTTACACATAGATAAACTTGGAGCTCGATCGTATAGGTGTATGTTTATAAGGTACCCCAAGAAAACTAGGGATTAATACTTTTACCATGCTGAAGAACAAAAGTTATTCTCAGTAGTAAGGCATTTCTTTTGGAAAGAAGTTTCTTAGAGAAGGACCTGATGCCTAAAAAGTTAAACTTGAGAAAGTTCATTAGGTAGAAAGAACTGATATAATCTATAAACTTATAGAATCAAATTTGATTAGATCAAACCTGGAGTCCACTAATGTAGCACCATTAAGAAGATTCGATAGAATACCATATTAGCTGGTCAGATACTTTCGTATTTAGGTTCAGAACGACGATCCTATTGAGCTCGATAAGAACAACAAGGATTCGATCACCTATATAAATGCCATGTAGAAATCTAACTCTGAGAAGTGGCTTGGAGTCATGAAATATGAATTAAAATTCATGTAGATTAATAGTGTGTGGACACTAGTTAATCTACCTAAAGGGATAAAATCCATTGGGTATAAATGGATTTTCAAATTAGATCAGAGTAGCATAGATAGGAAGGTAGAGACCTATAAAGCCCATTTGGCTATCATCTGAAAGTTGGAATATATGTTTTGAACATATGTCTTTATTATGAACAAAGAGGAATCTTGCATTTGTAAGTGGACAAAAAGTTCTATAGTATTATTTCTTGTATTATCTAGGGATGATATTCTCTTAATTGGGAATGACATTCCAGCATTACAAGGAATAAAGATTTAGCTGTCATCTTATTTCTGCATGTACGAGATCAGATATGGTATACTCACTAGAGGTAGTGAGCAAATACCAATCTGATCAGGATGAGAACCACTAGAAGATTGTATAGACAATCCTTTAGTACTTGAGAAATACTAAGGTCTAGTGATTCATGTATAGAGATACTGACTTAAAACTTATGAAATAATTTGATTCCAATTTTTAGTCAAATAAAGATGATAGTAAGAGAGTGTCAGATTATAAATTTATCCTAATTATTGGAGCAATCTACTGAAAAAGTTCTAAGCAAAATACTGTAGTCTATTTTGTTAGTAATGTAGAGTACATCGTGGCATCTGATGCTGCCATGTAGGCTATATGATGGCATAAGTTTATTAGCAAGCTTGGAGAGGCACCCTCCATCAATGGTTCAGTCCTAATATAGCACTAGAGCCATAGCTCAAGCTAAAGAACTAAAGGTATACCATAGGACCAACATACTCTGCATCGCTATCACCTTTGATTTTAGATCAGGATGACGTCAATCTTTGAAAGATCAACGAAAAAGAAGAACTCGACCAACCCATTTGCTAAAGCCTGGGAACTAAGAAGTTCTACGAGCTCAAGTGGAAGATAGGATATTTAATATTATTCTGATTGGCTTTAGTTCAAGTGAGAGTTATTAGAAAATATATCCTAAAGCCAATCATCTAAGTTGTAGATGATTAAAATTAGTATATGAATTATCAGATAATAATAGTCATTTGGCTTATCCATCATAAAAGTTTTATCTTTCTTAAATGAACTTCTATGTTATGATGAAGTTCTTAGAACCACACTCAATCAATAAAGAAGAATTTATCAGATGGTTCTTAAATAGTTCACAATCAAATAATAAGTTATTAATAAGGATGATAACCTATCGAGTGTAGGTCGTTGTATGTCAAATGCATTTGTTATTCTCATATCTAAGTGGTATGGAGACACTGATATGATATGTAGATGAGATGTAAGAGTATATCTACACTAAACATAATCAATATAGCACTCTACTATCAAGAGTAGCTAACTAAAACTAACAGATAAAAGTGTCCCTCCAATCTGAGATCACTGCGGTGACTTGCAAGCAACTTACTGTATTTTGGTGCCGGACTATGTGTATTTTCAATACAGGATCGAAAGATTTTTGGATATAGTCAAGTACTTGTAAAGACAGTGTATGAGTCAAGATGGGATCGACCACTTCTGATTAACTTCAGGAAGTGAATATCTTGCTGTATTTCAATTTAGCAAAACTTAGACCTAGATAATCCTCATGAGGAGTCATGAAATTTACAAAATTTTGAAACATAATATGGATAACTTGTATAAGTGTTGATAGCTAACTCAAAGTTGTCCTAATCATTATAAGTTAAAGGGATGAATTATACGATAACCATAGGCCAGGGTTCTAAAAATATTATTTTGCAGACATTCGACCTATCCGGACGTTGGGTACCATTGCTAGATGGTCATTTTGATTGGTAAAGAAATTGATTCCGATACTACTGGCTTAAGTTTGAACCTATGGGATCACACACATTAGTGGTTTCTATCTGATTAAATGGTTGATCGATGATTAAGAATCATTCAGTGATCGAATCATCAATGCGATTAATGATCGATCAAATACAACTATTATTGGAGAATCGATTAGCAATTAGATTGCTAATTGGCTTAATTTGATTGAGCAATTGGACTAAGATCAAGTCTAATTGAATTAGATTCAATTAGAATTGATTTGGACTTTATTGGGTTAAGTTCAATTGGTTTATTAGGTAAGCCAATTCCAAGGGAAAATAATTTGTTGTTAGACTAGGACTTGAATGCACCTATTTCCTAATTGAGTTAGAATTTAAACTAGATTTAAATTTTGATTTAATCTAATTTAATTGGTTTTCTAGTTAGGCTAGGATTGTCCTTAATTAGGCTGTATTTAATCTGATTTAAATAAGATTTAAATTAGGCTTTGACCTAGTCTATATTGGAGAATCCTAGTTGGACTAGGACTCATCCTACTCCCTTGCGCATAAGAAGAAAGCCCCATGCCCACCTTTTCTTTTATTTCCTGATGTCTATGTAATTTTTCCTTGCCTAAGAAAGCTCTCCACAACACCTAATCTAATGGTTTTGGTTTTTGTTTTGAATTGGTCAAAACATAGAAAGTAGTTATGTCTTGATAGAGTTTTAAATTTCTAAAACTCTTCCTTCTCCATGCGCCTTCTTTTCCCACGCCAAGAATTTTTTGTCACCAATTTTTTCTTCTTTTTGGGTGTTGGTTATCTGATCTCCATGCACAAAAAATAGGGGAGGCATCCAAGAGTTGGACGCCCCCCAAAGTCTTTGTTTCAAATCCCAAAAAGTTAGGGATTGACCTAGTCTTCCTAAATAAGAGGGGTGCCTCCTATTTAATTGCTATTGGTGTGATATCCCTAAGATTTTTTCATGTAGAAAAACAAAAAGAGAGGGAGAAGGGTGTGGGAAGTTGGGTGCCTACTTCCTAGGGCATGGAGATTTCATTAAGACATCAACTGTTGATGTCTTGTAGAGACAAAGATAAGAGAATATTGTCTTCTCTTAAAGGCTTGTTTCTAACCTTCTTTTGTCTATGTTTTTCAAATATTTTTTTCATGAAAAATATCAGAGAGAAAGAAGAAAGGGCGTGGGTGGATGTGTGCTCCAATAGTTGGGGCATTGAGGTTTCTTTTGGATATGAATCGTTCATATCCTGATGAGAAGAAAAGAAGAGAAGATGGTCTTCTCTTAGGGTTTCTTTGAGAGACCTTTCCTTCTTATTATTTGTGGAATTTTTTCATAAGAAAAATTAGAAAGAAAGAGATCTCAAGCATGAAAAAATTCTAGAGGAGAAGGTATCTTCTTATCCAAGCGAAAAGATCTATTTAGGACATTAATAGTTAATGTCCTGAATGAGAAGATGTGTCTTCTCTTTGGGCCTTTTCTTAAGCTTTTTCTTATCTTCATTTTGGGAGTTCCAAGAGTTGGTTCTCTTTCTTATTCCTTCTCCTAATCTTCATCTCTTAGAGTATCTAAGAGATCCGAAGATAATTTTTTAGATCGACCATCAGGAGGGATCCACGAGTAGTTAGCACTTCGAGCAGATCTTCATTCGACAAATCTCCGATCAGAGTGGTGACTTCATATAGATAACCTGTAGAGGCCGAATGTATTGTGCAGCTCTAAGAAATGAGGACAACATTGGATATCAGTTGCGATGTTCTCAACTCGCACAAAGATAGGAGATTCGATCTCTTCTTGACCTAGATATGATCTAGGATTTCTAGAATAGTTCTAGATCTATGATATTGATATGATCAATACCAACCTAATTTATTTTTCAAATTTATGATTGCATTTTGATATGTCATAGGTCATAGATGTAGAGTTTAGGGATTAGATCACATACATTATTAGATTAAATAGTTTAATCAATATCTTCCACTACGTCTTGTTTCAAAAAAGTTTTGAAATATATGCTTGAAATCCTACATGTTTTTCAATACTATCAACCTCGGTAGAGGAGTAGTAGTCCTATGATGATCTTGAGATTGAGTCCTAAAGCCCATGGCCATGGCAGTGTAAAGTAATAGAATGAAGTTTCTATTAGGATTTCACATTGGACTCGAATCAGATGATTTAATCATATGACAGGAATCAGGTTTGATGAGTTAGCCTTAACCTAGTCCTATTAGGACTCATGATAAAAGAATCGAATCACACAATTGGTAGCACTGAGAGGTTCATATTTAGCTCTGATGGATTGTCATCGCATACTATTAGGTATCACTGGCAGATTTTAGAATCAATTAGAATTATCTTGATGATCGATGTTTTAATTGGATAAATCAGAAAGAGTTCTCATCCATTGAAAGATGTTTTAATGATATTGAGATGGAGATCATGACATATCCTATTACCATATAGAATTGAACCTAACTGGATCATAAAAATAAGGGTTTGGGTCAGGATGTCACTAACTGGGCTCATGTGGTTTGATTTATTTGGATTAGATCCAATTAGATTCAAGAAAATCATGCTAGCATATGATTGGACCTGGCTATCTCCTTTTATGGATTTTTTGGTTGATTTGGACTCAGTCAAATTAGATTTGGCTTATTCAGGAATTGTTAGAATTTGACGTCTCAAATTCAACCCATAATAAGAAAAAAATTAATTTTCAGTACAGTAGTTAGGCCAACTCTGATACACAATCGAGCTAGCTCGGATTAAGATCGAGTCAGCTCAAACCACAGTCGAGCCGGCTGTCTTAGGCAGACAGACAATAGGAGTCCGAACGAGATGCAGTCGAGCAAGCTCGACCCCTGACTGAGCTGGCTCGAGGGAGGCGAACAGAACATGATGGAGTTTTTTTTTTGTTTGAACTTGGATTGTGATTAATCCAAGGGATTTACAGGAGTTGCATGTGGATCACAAGATCCAGCGGCCATGGAGGGTTGCAGTCATGATCTAAAGATTGAAAAATATTTCAAGACTCCATCAAGGATATGTTTGACTCATATTAGGAGAATGAGCCCTATTAGAACTCCTGTGAACTGCTAAGAAGAAGATTCTCATCCTATTTAAAGGATTGAGATACTATAGAGTAGAAAAGATAGCGTGTGTGGCATGAGAGGCACGTAGAAAGGCTCAGACAACCATCGAGAGGAGCTTGCTAGAGCGCCGAGTACGTGCAACCCATGAGAGAGAAGCAACAGGTGCATAGCATCCAACGAGGAGGCTATGAGGATAGAGCATCTTATAGTTTCTGTGATCTCCTTGGGATTCTAAGAGAGCTTTTGTGAGGATAGCTTCTAATTGAGAGAGATTTATGTACGATGAGTTAAGAGTGGGTGTTCTCCTCTTGTATCTATTTTTCTCTTTCATAGTGAAGCTTTGCATGCCCCATGGAGGTGAGCCTTTAGACTGATCTACATACTTAATTATTTTTTTATTTTATTTTTTTTTCTATCTGTCATAATAATTTGATACTAGATCCTTAACAAGTGGTATCAGAGTAGCTGATATCCCAATAGTTTGGTATCAGAGCGAATTGATACCATACCAATTGGTGTCAAAGCTAGATAGTACCCAAGCATGGATTGTAGTAGTGGATAGAAATTGAAGAATATAGAGAAGAAAAGCACAATTAAGGTGGAGATCAATAGGCTCGATAGAAAGGGCAATTTCTCTTTGTGGCAAGCAAGGGTAAAGGATGTCCTCATCCAACATCGGTTGATCGATGCTCTCTTGTATGACGAGATGCTAGCCACCATAGAGGTGAAGGATTGGAAGTAGATCTAGATGTAGGAAATAAGCACGATCCGCTTGTACCTGACGAATGATGTGGTGATCCATGTATTTGGCGAGACTTTTCTGATGGCTCTATGGTCGAAGCTTGAGAAGTTGTACATAGCGAAGTCACTCACCAACATTCTATTCCTTTGGAGGTAGTTCTATCAACTATGGATGGACGAAGGTCAGAGCGTACGAGAGCATCTATCCAACTTTTAGAAGATCCTCACCGACCTCCTCAGCATTGGTGAAAAATTTAAGAAGAAAACCAGGGCATTGGTCTTGCTAGCATCGCTCCCCCCCTTCGTATGAGTCCTTGGTGACTGCTCTTCTAGTGAAAAAGAGCACCATCAAGATGGATGAGATCACTACAATGATACTCCAAAATGAGGTTCTTAGGAGGGAGAACCCAGCTTTGAGCTCAGATGGCGGCAGCTCAGCTTTGGCAATTTCTAAAGGACCAAGAGGTAGTAGATGGAGCGATAGAGGATCGCAAGGAGGATGATCTAGGTCCAAGATGAGGGATCCTAGCAAGATCAGATGTTACAATTGTGATGAATTGGGGCATGGAGTCAAGGATTGCCCACAACTTAAGGATCGGATGAGGGCTACTACAGCGACGGTCAGTAGCAAGTCAGAGGATGATGTCCTAGAGATATCTGACGAGATATCTAGTTCTTTCCAGTGGTGGATTTTAGATTCTATATGCACATAGCATGTTTGTTGCAAAAAGGAGCAGTTTGACTCCCTGGAAAGCAGTGATGGTACTATTTATCTATCAGATGGATCGAGCTATGCGATTAGAGGCATCGAAATGGTCAGTTGGAAGACACATGATGGTGTAGGGAGAAGATTGGAGGAGGTCTAATACATACCCGATTTCAGGTAGAATCTTATCTCATTAAGCAAACTAGATTTAAATAGCTACAGGTGGATAGCTAGTGTGGAATCTTGAAGGTCATGCACAGTGATAGGATGATATTGGAGGAAAAAAAAAGATAAGAGGACATTACTATCTGGTAGGAAGCCCAATGCGAGATGAGCTTCAGGAGCCAAAGGAAGCCAAGTGCAAGGTGGAGCTTCAGGAGCCAGAGAGAGCCTAGTGGAGCTCCAAGTGGAGATGGATTGGGCACAAGATGGAAAACTTGGAAGGACGAGAAGCAACATCGTAGAGTAAAGTTTCTACTACCATAGGAGAATTTCTCGAGCAGGTCTTTGATCAAAGTGGACATAGCCTATGATAGAGATGGGATCGAGCAGCCTAGCTTGACTCCCATGTTTGCCCATCCATGATCAGCAGGTGTGCCTCAGGACATGGGGGTGAGATGAATCACAAGCTCTCAAAGTTAGATGGAGGCCAAATATCGAGTCGAGGTGGAGATTGTTAGGATCTGATGCCTCAAATTTGATCCACAACAAGAAGAGAATCAATTTTTAGCACAACAGTCGGACCAACTCTGCTACATGGTCAAGCCAACTCAAATTGAGATCGAGCAAGCTCAAACCACAACCGAGCTGGCTCTCTCAGACAGACAGACAACAGGTGTTTGGGTAAGATGCAGTTGAGCCAACTCGACCCCTTTTCGAGCTGGCTCGATGGAGGTGAATAGAACACGATGGGGTTTTTCTATTTGGACTCGGATTGTGATTAATCCAAGAGGTCTATGGGAGTTGCATGTGAACCACAGGATCCAATGATCATAAAGGATTGTGGTCATGATTTGAAGATCAAAAATTATTTTAAGACTCTATCAAGAATATGTTCGACTCATATTAGGAGAACGAGCCCTGTTAGGACTCCTATGAACTATTGAGAAGAGGATTCTCATCCTATTTAAAGGGCTGAGGTGCTATGGAGCAGAAAAGATGGCACGTGTGGCATGAGAGGCATGTAGAGAGGCTTAGGGAGCCATCGAGAGAAGCTTAGCAGAGCATCAAGTATGTGCAGCCCATAAGAGAGAGAAGCAATGGGTGCATAGCAGCCAGCGAGAAGGCTGTGAGGATAGATCATCTTATAGCTTCTGTAGGTCTCCTTGAAATTCTAAGAGAGCTTTTATTAGGGTAGCTTCTAGTTAAGAGAGATTTATGTACGGTGAGTTAAGAGTGGGTGTTCTCTTCTTGTACCTATTTTTCTCTTTCATAGTGAAGCTTTGCATGCCCCATGGAGGTGAGCCTTTAGGCTGATCCATGTATTTGATTATTTTCTTATTTTATTTCTTCCATCTTTCTACCACAATAATTTGGTACTAGATCCTTAATAAGCGGTATTAGAGTAGCTGATATCCCAATAGTTTGATATCAGAGCGAGTTGATACCACAACAGAAATCCTGTATGGATTTATCCTACTCTAACTAGACCTTGTTCTAATCAAATCAGGCCTTGTCCTAGTCTAAGATGAGGGGCATCAGGACAAGGGGGTGCCAAGTATTGGCGCCCCACCTTTGACCTAGTCTTGCACCAAAAGAGAGGAGCGCACGCCCCCTCATTTTCTTCTGGGCGTGCACTCCCTAGAAGGAGAATATCTGGGTTGCACGCCCAACCCTGGTGTGTGCCCCTTATGGAAATGTATGAAGAAGTTAGGAGGTTAGCTCATTTAAAATACTTTGAACGGGTCAAATGGAGTTTGAAATAGTTCAAACTCAAGAGAGAGAACCCCTAGCAGCAACCACCTTATCTGGATAAGGTGGCTCCACTTTTCCTCTCATTTTGTGTGATAAAATGAGAAGAAAATCTGATAAGGGGCATTGGGGCTTAGGGAGAGTCCTTCTGCTTTAAGCAAATTAACCCGGTCAATTACTTAAAGCCCTAGGACTCTTAGGTATCCTATTTTATCTATAAATAGGGACTTGGCCAAAGAGTTTAGCCATTCCACCATCCAACACCCAGACTTTGATATTCTCTTCCATGCCTCCTCTCCCTCTTCTTCTCCCTCTTCTCCACGCCCAAGAGTTGGGCTCATTCAGTTCCCGAGCATCGAGGTGCTGACAACACAAATTCATGTCATTGAGTTTTCGATCATGTGTCAATCATATCACTGCCGGAGATCAAATCAAAGGCATGACAAGGAGATCTAGGTGCTGATTTTTAGAGATTACATCCAAAAGTTGAAGACCTCTAGATCTAACCTGAGTGGACACTAATAGAGGCTGGGTGCGTGCAGGGCTCAAGTCGGATCTCGAGATAGCAATAGATCATCGCATCGAGTAAAGCATTTACTCACAAATTAGGTGGTATTTTTAATATCTAATTTTGTTTTTTAGTTTTAGATCTATTGGGGATAAACCCTCTCCTGTCGAAGTCTGAAAGATACGGAGTCTTAGGATGACCTCATCCGACAACAACAACCATGACTAACTTCACTCGATAACTCTAGAACCTATAGGGCCTTGCGGGTTCTGCCCGGGCGAGCATAAATGATGATGGTGGCCATCAAAGCAATTAAGTATCATGTCCTAATGTAGTCTAGCCTTGCTAACCTTGAAGCTATTTGAACTTCTTTCCAACTAGAACCTCTTTGAGCTGTTCAATTTTGGATCGACATTGGATCGATGGAGCTCCCCCTCTACCTGACGAACCTCTGCAACTCGTGGAGAGTGGTGGATCTTTGAGTTCTTGCACCAAAAACCTTGAGTGTGCAAGTAAAGAGACCTCGTCTCCATCTTATTAGCCTTCGGACAATCCTAAAAATAGCAGGGCTCCAAAAAAAATGGTTGAATCACAAGAGTATCAAAGTCGTCCACCCATCACAATCGGTAACCAAGCTCTTGCCGATCGATCTCCTTCCAAGGCTCCTTTCAGCTGATCTCCTTCCCGTCGATCTTCAACCAATTGATCTTTATCCATCCGAGCTCCTTTCTCTCACAAGAAAGGACCTCATCATCTATGTAGACTCCTTCAACTGTATACCCTTCAAACTCCTCCAACAAATCTTCTTCCAAACTTCCACCAGTCGAATTTCTTTCGGACTCTTTCGGTGGGTCTTCTTTCAGATTTCTCCAGCGAATCTCCCTTTAGATGACCTTCTCCAATCGTACTCCCCTCGGACGAACTCCTCTTCTTTCAGATTTCTCTAGTGGATCTCCCTTTAGACGACCTTCTCCAATCGTACTCGCCTCGGACGAACTCCTCCAGCTGCCCTCTTTTTGGATGATTTTCTTCAACCAGGTTCCTCCATTAGAACTCCTTCTGGGTGATCTCCTTCAGTTGAATTCATTATGAACGAACCATTTCAGTCGCCAGATGACCTTAGAAGAGTCTAAACTTCTCTGAAACTATTGAGATTTAAAGCTTTTCACTATCAACATCTACTCCATTCGAACTTCAACTATTAAATTTCAACGGACTGGCGCGTCACGATAATAGACACTACCCTTCATAATAAACTCCACGTGATCCCAAACGGCCCACTACTAAGTGGTTACAAATGTCACCATCATTTTGTAACAAGCTCCGCCTATTTAAAGGATCCTCCAGATATATTTTTTCTCTAAACTTAAAACTCTACTCCTCAATTTTCATTCCATTTTTATTGGCAAAAAGAGTCAACTTGATCGTCGAAGGACCCTGCCAGAGCCACCACCCCTGACTCCGGTCAGGACTATGTTTTGCAAGTCACTGATGGTGACCTCATCTCCTCCTGCTCCATCTTCGTTCCGACGTCAACCAGATTTTGTATCAATAAGATCTATATAATCAGATCTGAAAACTCTTAGTCTAATCAGATCTGTAAAAGAAATTTAAATTTCATTGCTTAACCTAATCCGATCATGCTGATCCTACAGTTCCTTCAATTAGGTTATTTTTTGATGCTGCACCCCCATTTTCATTTTCCCTCTCCCACTCTTTCTCTCCCTCCTCTCCTCCATTGGTGAGGTCCCTCCTCCTTTTTCTTCCCCGGCCGATGCCGCCTCCCCCTTCCCCAACCGATAGATAAGTGCTAAAAATATAATAATAAAAGTATTAAATTATAAAATAAATTAATTTATTTATAATAATTTAATATTTTTATTGATCTTATGTAGGAAAGAAGAATATCAATGTGAAGAGCTTAATTTTTTAGTTCAAACAAAATAAATTTCAAGCAAAATAGAGTTTAATTGGCCTAGAAATCAATTTTCAAAGGATTTTTTTAAAAAAAAATATATTTAAAATTGGTCGGTCTAGACCGAACTGGTTTACAAAACTAGCTCAACTAGCCTGGCCTAACCGCCCACTAAACCAACCCACCCACCTGACATGAGCTTGATGTTAGAATCATCATGGCGTACGATGGACCACTACAGTGCGGGGCATGAGGGCAAAATAGGGATTTCATGAAGTAGGGTGTGCTCTAATTGGTGGATGTACACGACGGTCCATGCAAGACCTGGCTCACGACCGGTCTACCCAGGCCTAGGGCGAGATTGATGGATGTTGTTGCTGGAATTTTGATCCAATGATTGATAACTTGGTGCTGATGGACGATGGATGCGGCTCCCGATCAAGATCCAATGGCTGGCACATAATCTTGATTTTAACTAAGCATCTTAGGCTTTCTTCTACGTGATCTGATGGTCGAGAATCCATCTTCAAGGTGTTTCGATGGCTGTGGTTTAATCCAACCAGAATTGGGAGATTTAAATGGGTTTTTCAGTGGTTTTTCATCCCTTTAATCATAATCCAACAGCCAGAATTATCCAGGGCTTCAATTTGAGTTGTTTTAGGAGTTTTAAACCCAATTTCAATGGGATTTCAACCCAAGACCCCCTTTTGCTCTATTTAAAGCTTGCTGCTGATTAAAAAAATGCAGAACATAAGAGATAGGGAGAAAAATAGAGAATAGAGAGGGAGGAACAAGGAGAGGCTTAGAGAGAGCTTTTTATTTTATTTTTCTTTCTTTCTTCTTTATTTTTTTTCTTTCTTTTATTTCTTCAAGATCAAGCAAGCAACTCTCTTCTCCTTCACGAAATTCTCCATACCAAGAGCAACGGACGACCAATTTCAGTAATCAAGCAGTCTACTGTTTGGTTTTTCTTATGTTTTTTTATTTTATTTGCTATTTTTTATTCTTTTTATCATGAACTAAATTTTTTTTACTAAGGCTAAGATGTAGCCACTCTTTTTGATGCAATATTTAGTATAATTAAATTTTAGTATTATTTTGTTCATAAGAAGTATATAAATCTATGCTTAATGCTTTTAGATTACTGGCTATCTTCTAATTAATTTGACGAATATAGATGATACGGATCAAGTACGTCTATGTTATTGCTTCTTAATTTATATACCTTATATTTTGAATCAATTTGAGATTCATATGCATGCAAGAATTTTAGCATGCTTTGAACGTAGCATATTTTAGTTAGAGAATTTTATAGAGATTAATGCATTAGTATTTATTTAAATTATGCTTAGACCAAAGGATAGTTAATAAATATTGGAAGTTTTTCTATGCCTGGACCAAAGGATGGTAAATATCCTAGGAGACTCTACCATCACATGAAACAAAATTAACCTAATTACCTAAATATTATATTGACTGAGTTAGTGAACCGATTGCCTTAGTAACCTATTGCTCTTGAATTAAATCCTAATAATTTTACCCTCTCTATTTTCTTATAATTTATTAATTATTTCTTTATTCTTCTTATTTTCTTTATTTCTTATAAATTGATGCTCTAAATAAAGTCTAGAAAAGAGTTTTTTAGTACTTATTTTTCAATCCTCTAGGGATGATACTCTACTCACATACTTTATTACTTGATCGATTGGTACACTTGCCATAGCGATAGATTAGCATGCATCAAGTTTTTGGTACCGTTGTTGGAGATTGTGTCTAAAATAATATTGATATTTTGATCCTTGCTTTACTTTAGAATTTTATTTTTAATTTTAATTTTAGGTTTGTGTTCAGTGCATGACATGCATCACACATAATGACCTACCACTTTTTGATCCAAAAATAGAGAGGATAATTAGAAGACTAAATAAAGAAAGAAACATGCTAGTCGAAGACCCTAACAACATCAATCTGGGATTAGATGGTGGCAGAGGGATGACAAGAAGCTATTCGAGTGGCACATCATCCATTAAATGATTACATCACACCACCTATAGCCGATGTAGCTTCAAGCATTAGGAGACCGCCTGTGCAAGCAAATAATTTTGAAATAAAATCAGCAATGATCTAGATGATTCAACCAATTGTCCAATTTAGTGGACATGTGCAAAATAATTTGAATGCCCATATTTCTAATTTTTTTGAACTCTATGATGTCTTCAAAATTAATGGGGTGTCGGATGATGCGATTAGATTAAGGCTATTTCCTATTTCTTTATGGGATAAAGCTAAAAGTTGGCTTCATTTTTTTTCTACAGGTTCTATTACTACTTGGGATGCTCTAGTCCTAAAATTCTTAGCCAAATACATTCCACCTTCCAAGACTGCAAAGATGCATAATGATATTACTTCTTTTGTGCAGTTGGAGATGGAGATACTATGTGAGGCCTGGGGGCATTTGAAGGGACTACTGAGGAGATGTCCATACTATCAATTACTTGTATGACTTCAAGTACAAACTTTTTATAATGATTTATCTTCTACTAATCGTTCTATGATTGATGCAATAGCAGGAGGTACCATTAATCCAAAAATGAAAGAGGAAGCCTTTGATCTAATTGATGAGATGGCATCAAATAGCTACGAATGGCTAACAGATCACATGATGCCGAGGAGACTAGCAGCTATGCAAGGGGTAGATGGTGTTCTAGTCTTATTATCTAAGATTGTAGCCCTTAGGCTCGAAGTCAACAATATAAAAGGATCAGCTATGCATGTTCAGAGCATCACTTGCGAGCTGTGTGGAGGAGGACATGATACAAGCAACTGCCAAATAGATAATTCCTTTGCTAAAGCTCCTGATACAGCTAACTATCTTGGTAATTTTTTTAGGCCACAACAAAACAATCCCTACTCCAACACATACAACTAAGGATGGAGGCAACACCCAAACTTTTCTTGGAGCAATCAAAATGCAACATAACAACCACCTCTGGGATTTCAAGTACCTGAAAAGAAGTCCAACATGAAGGAGCTGATGATTAAATTTATGCAAAATCAAGAAATAGCTATGAGGAACTTGGAGACCAAATTTATTCAGAATCAAGAAGCGGCCATGCAAAATCAAGAAACCAAGCTTAGGCAGGACCAAGTAGCAGCAATTCAAAACTTGGAGATGCAAGTAGGATAAATGGCAAAAATAATCTCTGGGAGACCATAGGGATTCTTGCCTAGCAACACGGAGACCAATCCAAGGGAGCAAGTTAATGCCATCATCGTAAGAAGCAATAAAGAGCTAGAGGAGGCACATCAGAATAAAAAGACTGAAGAGAAAACTATAAAGCAACCAACCAAAATTCGTCAGTCACCAAAACAACCAGCAGATGAATGGTCCCCTAGTATAAAATTTGTTGATCCAAATGTGAAGCCCTATAAGCCACCACTACCATTCCTAAAGAGACAAAAACGGCATCCAAATAAATTTTTTTTTAACTTTTTTAGTATTTTAAAGAATTTATATATTAATATTTCATTTATAAATGCTATCACTCAAATGCCCAGGTCTGCTAAGTTTCTTAAAGAAATCCTAATCAATAAGAAGAAGATGAAGGAGCATGAGAGAATAAATTTGAATGAAGAGTGTTCCGTAATACTTCAAAATAAATTACCATAGAAGCTAAAAGATCTAGAAAGTTTTACTATTCCTTGCATTATTGATGATTATAGTTTTGATAAAGTTTTATGTAATTTAGGAGCAAGTATTAATCTCATGCCTTTCTCTATTTTTAGAAAGCTGGATTTAGGAGAACCAAAACCTACTACTATCTCTCTTCAGCTAGCTGATAGATCCATCAAATATCTAAGAGGTATAGTGGAGGATGTCTTGGTAAAGGTAAACAAATTTATTTTTTCTATTGATTTTATTATGCTTGATATAGAAGAAGATTATGATGTATCCCTTATCTTAGGGAGACCCTTTTTAGCTACTGGAGGAGCCTTAATAGATGTTCAATAAGAAAAATTATTTCTTAGAGTCCAAGATGAACATGTTACCTTTAATGTTTTTAAAGATATTAAACATTCCAAAGATAATCAAAATTATTTTTGAATTGATATTATTGGTAAACCAATACATAAGTATTCTTTAGAAAGCAGGTTTGAGGACCTCATTGAAATTTGCACTATCCAATCACAAGAGGGTGGAGCTAAAAATGTAAGTATACCTATTGAAGTAGCATCAGATTAATCCAGCTCAGAGCTTCAAGAAAGTCAAGCTGAAGACTATAAATTAGAACTACTAGATAGGTTTTTTTTTTCTTTTAATTTTGATCATTTTTTTTCTTTTTTTTAGTAAATTCTTGTTGCTCTTTTATTGCTTCGGTGTGGTTTTTAATTTTATAGAAAAAAATCAAATGAGAGCTCAAGCCAAATTTCAAAGCTTCAAAGAACCCATCTGGATTAATAAATCAGGTGTTTTCTCTTCTGTCCCTTATTGCATCCTTTATTTTTCTTTCTCCATTGAGACAATATAGAATAAGTTGGGGGTTAGAAAAATTTTTTTATTAAAAAATATATCTTTTTAAACCATGTGTCAGGAAAGAAAATTTTGAGCAAGATAGACTGAAAAAAGTAATAAAAGTTAGAAATATTTGCTAATGAATGTAGCAAGTTTAAGAAGTATATTAGTTGGTCAAACTTTTAGTAGCCTACTTAGGTCACCTAAATACTATTAGCATTTCTAATTACACATGCACACTAACAAGATAAAGTAGGTATTGATTATAAAGCCAACTGAGGATTCAATTATCACTGAAAATTGGTGGTTAATATACATTCCAATTAAAGAAACTTGAATTTAAGAAAAGAGCTACTTGTCAAAATAAAAGTGCAAAATATAGAGTACATGTCGATTGCCTGAAGCTTAGTAACTGGGTCTTTGCATCTAAGTCAAGTATGGAGATTCATATCAAATGGTGAAGGAAAGGCCAGGATACTCAGCACACACCAAAAAAAAAATCGAGGAAGTGTGAAAGCTACCTTAATTCATGATCTTAACCTAGGAATGTATAAAAAATTAATCAAAATAGATGATAAAAGAAAATACAATTGTTCTTTAAGTTAATACTAAAATGCTAAGTTAGCCATCATAAACATAAGTGCTGTGGATCTTTAGAGTACTTTAAGGAAGCTTCTGATTATGCTGACTACAAAATTTGCTTCTAAAGCTCAATACTTAGTGATGCTTGCTAAACTTTGAACCTTCAATCCTAGAGTCATTTTTATAATGGAGGATCTTATTGAAACATGGTATTAAATAAAGCATTGCTAAGAGACTAACAATGATTAAGTTGGAGGATGTGATAAGTGCTAAAAATATAATAATAAAAGTATTAAATTATAAAATAAATTAATTTATTTTTAATAATTTAATATTTTTATAGATCTTATGTAGGAAAGAAGGCCACCAATGTGAAGAGCTTAATTATTTGGTTCAAACAAAATAAATTTCAAGCAAAATAGAGTTCAATTAGCCCCAAAATCAATTTTCAAAGGAAAAGAAATTTTTTAAAAAATATATACATATTTAAAACCGGCCGGTCTAGACCAAATTGGTTCAAAAAACTAGCTCGGTTGGTCCAACCTGACCGCCCGCTAAACCAATCCACCCACCTAACGTCAGCATGATCTCAGAATCATCGTGGCATATAGTGGACCACTACAATGCGGGACATGAGGGCAAAATGGGGATTTCATGAAGTAGGGCATGCTCTAATTGGCGAATGCATGCAACGGTCCATGCAAGACCTGGCTCGCAATCAGTCTACCCAGGCCCAGGGCGAGATCGATGGCTATTATCGCTGGAATTTTGATCCGATAGTTGACAACTTAGCACTGATGGACGGTGGATGCGGCTCCCAGTCAAGATCCAATGGCTGGCATGCGATCCCAGTTTTAATTAAGCATCTAAGGCTTTCTTCTGCATGATTTGATGGCCAAGAATCCATCATCAAGGCAATCCGATGGCTGTGGTTTAGTTCGACCAGAAGTGGGAGGTTTAAATGGGTTTTTTAGTGGTTTTTCGTTCCTTTGATCATAATCCAATGACCAAAATTATCTAGGCCTTCAATTTGAGTTGTTTCAGGAGTTTTAAACCCAATTTCAATGGAATTTCAATCCAAGACCACCTTTTGCTCTATTTAAAGCCTATTACCGATTAAAAAAAATAGCAAAACTTGGGAGATAGGGAGAAAAATAGAGAACAGAGAGGGAGGAACAGGGAGAGGTTTAGGGATAGCTTTTTATTTTATTTTTCTTTCTTTCTTTCTTCTTTTTTTTTTTTTTCTTTTGTTTCTTCAAGATCAAGCAAACAGCTCTCTTCTCCTTCATCAAATTCTCCATGCCAAGAGCAGCAGATGACCAATTTCAACAAACAAGCAGTCTACTATTTGGTTTTTCTTATGTTTTTTTTATTTTATTTGCTATTTTTTATTTCTTTTATCATGAACTAAATTTTTTTTATGAAGGCTAAGGTGTAGCCATTCTTTTTGATGCAATATTCAGTATAATTGAATTTTAGTATTATTTTGTTCATAAGGAGTATATAAATCTATGCTTAATGCTTTTAGATTACTAGTCATCTTCTAATTGATTTGATGAATATAAATGATACGGACCAAGTACATCTATTTTATTATTTTTTTATTTATATATCTTGTATTTTGAATCAATTTAAGATTCATATACATGCAGAAATTTTAGTATACTTTAGATGCAGCGTATTTTAATTAAAGGATTTCATAAAGATTAATACATCAATATTTATTTAAATTTGCCTAGATCAAAGGATAGTTAATAAATATTGATAGTTTTGCTATGCCTAGACCAAATGATAGTGAATATCATAGGAGACTCCACCATCACATGAAACAAAATTAACCTAATTATCTAAATATTGTATTGACTGATTTGGTGAACTGATTGTCTTAGTAACCTATTGCTCTTGAATTAAACCCTAATAATTATACCCTCTCTATTTTCTTATAATTTATTAATTATTTTTTTATTTCTTCTTATTTTCTTTATTTATTATAAATTGACTTTCTAAATAAAGTCTAAAAAAATATTTTTCAGTACTTATTTTTCAATCCTCTAGGGATGATACTCTACTCACATACTTTATTACTTGATCGACTGGTGCACTAACCATAGCGATAGATTAGCACACATCACTGATGCTGCTTCCTCCCTCACCTCCTCCTTCTTCCTCGATCGGCCCTGCCACCGACCCCACCTCCCTCTTCCATGACTGGCCCCACCACCTCCCCCGTCTCCTCCTTCTTTCTTAGCTAGCCCGATCATCGGCCCCGCCACCTCCTCCACCTCCTCCTTCCTCGGCTCGCCCAACCATCGACCTCACCTCCTCTCTCTCTCTCTTTCTATCCTCTCTTCCCTCGACTCGACCCACCGCCACCGCCCCACTTACTGTCCCCTCGACCTCCCTACTCTCTCTCTTTCTCTATCTCTTTCTTTCCTCTTTCTCTCTGTCTATCACTCTCTCTTCCCTCTTTCTCTCTATCTATCACTCTCTCTCTTCCCTCTTTCTCTCTCTCTTTCTTCTTTCTCATTGTCTCTCTTCTTTATTTATCTCTCTCTGTATCTCACTATCTCTATGTCTCTCTCACAAGCTACCTCTAGCACCGCCGCCTCCCTCTAGTACCACCACTGGTGATCCTCGGAGCTCTGTGCGACCCCCTCTCCATAGCCATAGATATGACTTTTTTAATTTTATAGTAATATTTATTAATTACTATTTATAATATTTATACTAATATTTATATTATTTTATAATAATATTTAGAAGAATCTCCATTGGCAAGTTCTAGAACATGCTGGCGATCGTGGATCGTGCTAGTAGGTCAGAGAACTCCTATCGATTAGTTCTGGACCATGCTGGTGGATTCTAAGATGGACCATGCTAGCGATTTAGGCCATGCCGATTGACAAGAGAAACCCTATCAGTGGGTTCTGAGCCATGCTGGTGGCCATGGGCCATGCTGACCGCTAAGAGAATCCTAATGGATTCTAGGCCATAACGACAGCCATGGGCCATGCCGGTGACCTTGGGCCACGCCGGCCGCTAAGAGAACCTCCGTCGATTGGTTTTGGACTGTGTCGACAGATTTCATGCCATGTCGATGGACTTAGGCCATGCCGTGCCAGCAAGTAAGAAAACCCTCACCAATAGGTTCTAGACCATGTTAGCGGGTTTTGGACTATGCTGTGGACTCTACTAGTTGGTAAGCTAAAAATACCTATCGGTGGATTCTAGACCCAGATGTAATTCATGTTTATATCTTATTGCTTTTGTTTATTGCATTGCAAATAATAGACCCATCAATTGATTAGTGTACATAATGTTTGGCAATCGTACATTTATATGTTTTTGTATGGATGGAGGAATTATGTACAATGATTAATTGATTATCCAATTTGGATAGTTTAAAAATTATAAATAATTTTATAAGTAATTATAGTAATCAAATGATATGCTGAGCATTCTGAATGAAATTTTGGATAGCATTTTCTTTTATTCTCCCTACATTGAAGAACTAAGAGAAAATATTGCTAAAATTTTTTTCAATTCTTATTGTGTATCATTTGATTATTGTAATAAACTTATAGAATTAATGCAATTTTTGAATTGAATAAAATCTATCTTTACCTATTTGTTGGTAATAGGATGTGTTTATTGCATATCTGAAAATGATATTTAATGTAAGTTCCACACATGCTATTTATTTCAATCCCCATTTATAATGCATTTTTTGTTTATAATGCATATTTGTTTATAATGCATTAGTATATAATGTAACTTTCATGCATGATTTAATTGCAGTGTCACTATTTTTATAATAGATAAAAGGTGGATGAAGTTTAGTAGGCTCTCATCAGACAGTGCTCATCCCTGGATCGATGGAGGTAGTGTTAGATATATGTGCCCTAAAAGCCAGAATTGACTGACACTTGTAATACATTTCTAAGGGCAAAATTATAATTTTGACTAATATCAATAAAATGGGTTATTTTCTATCACATATGTGTATTTAGTGTCTGTGATACATCCTTTGAGTTGATGGTAATGATAACTCATATTTTCAAGAGTTGAAAATTTAAGACATGAATAATCATTGTTAACTCATAAAATGCTCCCGACCATAGGATCATCACGAGGATGGTGATTGATCCAGAAGGTTGGTGTACAATCGCTTCTCTTTAGTAGATGAGTCTTGAGTCTATGGTGTGGAGACACCAGAGCGAGAGTACAGGTACTCGTTAGAGAATGAGGGCACTGAGCGTGACCACCTCGAGTAGTCATTAGGAAGTCTACCTTCTCGTCAATGACTGACTCGATGCTGCAGTAGTGTGTCTGGTTCTTTGACCTGAGGTGCATCGACAGTTCACCTTGAGGGTGTTATAGTTTGACTACACCATTACTCGGTCTCCTAGCCATTCGGAACCCTGAGGTGTATGTTGGCTATAGCATGTTCATTGTAGGAACTGGATGGCATCAAGATGGAATCTATCTACCTCGGTGGTAGAGGAGCAGCCCTATGATAATCATGAGAATCAAGTCCAGAAGTCCATGGCCATGGCAGAGTGAAATAATAGAAAGAGTTTCTATTTAGATTTTCACATTCGGACTTGAATCGAATGATTACATCATATGACAGAGACTAGGGTTTGACGAGTTTCACCTTAACCCTAATCTGATCGGGGCTCAAGATAGAAGAACTTAATCACACAGGTAGCTGCACCAAGAGGTTCGCATTCAGCTCTGATGGGTTGCCACCATATACTGCTAGGTGTCACTGGTGGATTTTGGGAGCAATTAGAATGATTTAGATGATCGATCATTCTAGCTGTTCGAATCAGAAGAGTTCTGATCCATCGAAAGGAGTTTCGATGATGTCGATGATAGAGATCATGACATATCCCATTACCATATAGAACTGAACCTAACTGGGTCACACAAAATAAGGGTTTGAATCTGGTGATCATCAATTGAACTGATCTAGTTCAATTGATCTGAATGAGATTCAATTAGGTTCAAGAAAATCGTGCTAGCACTCGATTGAACCTAACGTTCTTCTTTTGCTATCATAAATAAGTTGTCCTGACTGAGCCAAAGGAGTTTGTGCTCAATCAGAGGCCTTCATATGGTCTGACTGGAGGTTGTCCAAGTCAGAAAAGGTTGTCTTATTTTGTAAGACATTACCTGCCATTTTTGGTCACCTGCCATTTCTTGTTCTTTGACTTTGGTCAAAAGTCTACCTTTGACTGGTCAAATATTGACCATTGACACTTTGACTTTTGACCACATGTCATGCACCTATTGGAGAGCTGGTGGGGGCCTGTCCCCCTACCAGAACCTGGCAAGGAGGAGGGCGCACGCCACCCTAGGCATGTGCCCAAGTTGGAGGCGCCTAGGAGTCCTTGTTGGACAAGGACTCCATCTCCTTTTTGGATTCCAATTAGAGTTCTCCTAAGAACCAACTTTGACTGGTCTTAGGCACCCTCTAAGGAGGAATCCAGGGGACTCTATTCCCACCAATCAGATTTAGATCTGATTTCACAAAGGGTTGTGATTGGTTGGGAAGAAGAGGAGTTGGATCACAGACTAGTCTATAAATAAGACCCTGCGCCCAACTCAGAATTAAGTTTGAGAGAAACCCCATGCCCCAAGGCTGCCTCTCCCCTCCTTCCTCCATGCCAAAACCACCTTCTCCCCTTCCTCTCCACGTCCAAAAGGAGTTTTGGACCTTGGTTGGTGCGATTCCAGATCAAAGAAAGGCGATCAAAAGCTAAGAAGGCTGCGCTGCTGCAAAGGACGACTGCTGATCTTCAAAAGAGTTTTGAAGATCCTCCAGATCAGATCCAGATCTGATTTTTGGAGGTGTGATAGAGAAGAAGAGGATCTCCAGATCCAACCCGAGTGGATACCGGTAGAGGCCAGGCGCTTGCGTGGCTAGATCCAGAACCTTCCGCTGCAAACAGGATCATCAACAGGGTAATAGGATTACCCAAATCAGGTAAATTAAATTTGATTTAATTTATTTTTTATTTTATTTTATTTATTAAAATAATAAGAATTAGATCTGAAACATATCAAGATCTGATTAGATCAAAGAAAAAAATTTTTGAAATATATCTCTTGATCTGATCAGATCTGAACGAACCTGGACCGGGAAATCAGGATTTTCCTTCAACTGGTATCAGAGCCAAGGTTCTAAATTGTATTTAGATCTGATTTTAAATTTATTTTAATTAGAAAATAAAGTGATTTTCAGATGTCACATGAGATGTGATCAGATCTGAAATCAGAAAAAATTAAAATTAAATGATTTGGATCTAAGATTAGAAAGATATGCATGACTAGTTCTAAGAATAGAATAGTTCTATAGAATAGTCTTGCATGTTTTTGATTTAATCTGATTAAATCATATTTTAGATCTATTTATTTACTATTTTTTGATATTATAAGTGTTATAATAACATCTAAAAAATAGCAAATAAAAATTATTTAATTTTAAATATCATATGAGATATGATTGATGCATGTCTAGACTAGTTGTAGAATAGTTCTACATAATTGTCTAGATTAGAATTTATTTTGATTAGATCAATTTAAATCTAATTTTTTAGATTATTATGAGATAATTTAGATCTGAAAATATGCATGATTCGATACATGAGATGTATGCAAAATATGCCATGATTAGATCTAATTTGTATATGAGATATATGATATAGATCTAAAACTGTTTTGTAGTATTGCATGTTCCTGATTAAGGCGTTCCTCTTGGCCGTCCGGTCATAAGAACGAAGAAGGGTTTAAAGGCCCTCTCTTCCCATTCGATGGGGTGTTCTTATGATGTGTAGGGGTGCTGCGTGTTCGTCCTTAATCAGAAACCCAAAACTTACTTTCTGCAAAACCCTAGATCCTGAAACCCTAGGATTTATTGTGCATATTTTGTTTATGAACCCTACTTAATTAAGAATTAAGTTTATGGAATATTAATTAGGTCTAAAATTGAGAATTTTCAGATCTAAGACATATTCATAATACTGGGTTCGGGCTTGGGTAGCTCAATTAGGTCTAAGCGGTTGATCAAACCGAATCAAGAGTTGGTTAGATGGGATCAACAATGCTTAAATTGACCAGCCTAATAGGATTAAGTCTGGGTCAAGATCGAGTCACGATCAAGCAAGACCTAATTAGGCTCAGAGGTTAGAGTCTGGATTGTAGGCTAACCCAATTGGTTCTGACTCAACAATTTGGTGTCTAAGGTAAGTTTGGCACAGACGATCGACTGGTTTTTAATTGGAAGCTACTCGACCTGAATGCGTTCTTGTGCGAGTTAATGGCATATTCCTTCCACCGGTCTCACTTACCTGGCCATATCTGTTGACACAGTTCTGATCTGAGGTGGTCAATAATCCGAGCTAACCCATGCCACTAGGTTAGTCATAATTGTTATGACTAAGCCAAGTCTAGTTTAATGAGACCTGAATCAATTCTCCCTAAGAAAAGATTAAGTCTGAGGTCTTCCACCATTGTAGATGTGCGGGCCCTTCCCGGGGTTGATTGTTCTCGGCTGGATACAGTGGCTCAGTTGCACCGGGAAGATGCAACCATGTCTATTAGGCATTGGATGCTATGGGCTGGAGGATGAGTTGGGCTCAATATTTCGGATACGGTGAGAGACTCAATTAGGAACCCAGTCTATGCAAATGGTGGGTCTGACTTAACTAAGGAGTGGATCAATATTTTCGGATACGGTGAGATTCATGAATTAGAGACCAAGTTTGGGTGCACCATGATTAGAGAATCATTGAACAAGAGTTGTTCACTCATTGGCTAACCCATCACCAATAACTGTTAGGTGAGGTGATGAGTCAGTTGGTGAGACCGCACCACCCACTAGAAATCATTAATCGTGGAGATTTTTCGCATCTCTACAGAGGGAGTGTAGGGATCCGAGAAAATAGTGGGAGCTAATTTGTTTAAAAATAAAATCCCTAAACAAATTGGTCAAGTCAAAATTACAGTATCTAACTAGAATCTTTGACTCTCTACAGGAAAATGTCTGCGTCCAACCCATTGGCACGTATCCTAGACACACATAGACTGACTGGACCCAATTATAAAGATTGGCTCAGGAACTACAAAATTATTTTGGGTTCAGAGAAGTTAACACATGTTTTGGACCAGGACCCTCCCACCTTACCAGCCTCGTCCATCCACTGAACAGAGAGCGTCTCTGGAAAAATGGATTGACGAAGACAATAAGGCCAGATACTACATGTTGGGCTCGATGTCTGATGAGCTCCAGCGCCAACATGAAGATATCGGGACTGCTCGCCAAATGTTGGCTCACCTGCAGGAGATGTTTGGTGAACAGAGTCGCGCAGCCAAATATCAAGTCACGAAATGACTTTTTAAGGCTAAGATGCGTGATGGGCAGTCAGTCCAAGATCACTGTCTGACAATGATCAAGGACATGGAAGAGCTTGAGAAGCTCGGTGTGAAGTTGGACTTGGATCTGCAGAACGATATTATTCTGCAATCCTTGACTGATGCATATGGGCAATTCATCATGAATTACCACATGCATAAACTTCAAAATTCCTTGGCCGAAGTTAATGAATATGCTGGTTACCGCTGAGCTTTCTATGAAAGGTTCTAAAGGCTCAGTTCTTGCTATGGAACGGACTTCTTCCAAAAGAAAGTCTTATGGAAAGAAAAAGAAGTCTGTGAAAAAGCAAAAGGTGGAAGGATCAAAGAAGAAGAAGGCAGAACCGAAGAAGAAGGCCGATGGCAAAGGAAAGTGTTTCCATTGCAACAGCGACGGCCATTGGAAGCGGAACTGCCCTACTTACCTGGCCACCCTGAAGAACAAGAAGGAAGGTCCTTCTGGAGGTATGCTCGTTATTGAGTCTAACCTTACGGTTTCTTCTGCATCCAGTTGGGTGCTTGACTCTGGTTCTAGTGCTCATCTGTGCACTTCTATGCAGGGTCTTGAGGATAGCAGGAGGCTGAGGGATGGAGACATGATCCTACGCATCGGTAATGGAGCAAGAGTTGCTGCAGTAGCCGTGGGAACATACCCTCTTCGATTACCATCTGGTTTAGACTTAGTTTTGAAAGACTGTTATTATGTGCCTGCAGCTAGCAGGAATTTGATTTCTGTTTCATGCTTAGCACAAGAAGGTTATGTGATCACCTTCTTTAAGGACCATTGTAACATTCTTTATGAAAGAAATAAAATTGCAAATGGTTTCCTTATTAATGGTCTTTATCAGCTACATATTGATGTACCTGTTTCTAACTATCGAGCAAAACGTGAATGCCAAACGACCTAGGGATAGTCCAAACGACAGATATCTATGGCACCTGAGATTAGGTCATATAGCAGAAGATAGGATTCAACAAATTGGAGAAAAATGGGCTATTGAGTCCATTGACTTTTGAGTCATATCCAACTTGTGAATCTTGTCTTCAAGGCAAAATGACTAAACTCCCTTTTGTTGGACATGGGGAGAGGGCCACAGATCTCCTTGCCCTAGTACATACTGATGTGTGCGGCCCATTTGATGTGCCGGCTAGAGGCAATTTTGTCTACTTCATTACCTTTACCGATGATCTGTCTAGGTATGGGTATGTGTATCTTATGAGACACAAGTCTGAAGCTTTTGAAAAGTTCAAAGAATTCAGACATGAAGTAGAAAAACAAACTGGAAAAACCCATTAAGGTTCTTCGATCAGATCGAGGAGGTGAATACCTTAGCCGGGAATTCCTAGACTATCTTAAGGAAAATGGCATAGTCTCTCAATGGACTCCACCAGGAACACCTCAACTCAACGGGGTTTCAGAATGGAGAAATCGGACTCTATTGGATATGGTTCGATCCATGATGAGCTTCACAGACCTCCCTGATTTTCTTTGGGGACACTCATTGTTAACTTCAATTTATCTACTGAATAGGGTTCCCTCTAAAACCGTTCCTACCACACCGTATGAGATATGGCACGGTAAGAAACCAAGTCTGAGTCATCTCAGAATTTGGGGTTGTCCGGCTCATGTCAAAAGACAACAAGCGGACAAGTTAGAGTTTAGGTCCTTTAGAGCTCGATTCATAGGATATCCTAAAGAGTCATTAGGATACTATTTCTACATTCCAGAAGACCACAATGTGATTGTGAGTCGACATGCCATCTTTCTTGAAAAATAGTTTATTCAAGATAGCGGCATTGGAAAGCAGATTAAGCTTGATGAGAAAGTCTCACAAGTACAACGAGCTAAGGACCAAGTGGAACCAAATCAGGTTGAGCCAATAAGAACACTACCTCCTCCACCTCGTAGATCGGAAAGAGTTTTCCCGTCCCCCTGAAAGATACTTAGGTATTATTTCAGAGGATGTAGAGGAAATGTTCCTCATAGGTAATGGTGCTCATGGTGATGATCCCAAAACCTACAACGAGGCGATATCAGATATCGACTCCGAGAAATGGCTTAGAGGCAATGCAGTCAGAAATTGACTCGATGCACTCAAACCAAGTCTGGACCTTGGTAGATCCACCAGAAGGTATAGTACCTATTGGGTGTAAATGGATCTTCAAGAGAAAGATTGGTGCAGATGGGAATGTGGAGACATTCAAGGCTAGACTAGTGGCAAAAGGTTATAGTCAACGCGAAGGCATTGACTATCAGGATACCTTTTTCCCAGTAGCTATGCTAAAATCCATCCGCACATTGCTTGCCTGTTGCAGCCTATTTCGATTATGAAATATGGCAAATGGACGTGAAAACGGCATTCCTTAAATGGATATCTTGAGGAAGATATCTATATGGAACAGCCGCTAGGTTTCACATCCAGTGATACTGATCACAAGGTTTGCAAGCTGCAAAGGTCCATATATGGACTTAAGCAAGCATCTCGGAGCTGGAACACTCGTTTCAATGATGTGATCAAAAAGTTTGGTTTCATCAAAAATGAAGAGGAACCATGTGTTTTCAAAAGGGTCAGTGGGAGCGCTGTTGTCTTCCTCGTATTGTACGTGGATGACATCCTCCTTATTGGGAATGATATTCCCATGTTGACATCAGTCAAATATGGTTGTCCAAGGAATTCTCCATGAAAGACCTAGGTGAAGCATCCTTTATTCTAGGAATTAAGGTCTATAGGGATAGACCGAATAGGATGCTAGGACTTTCACAGAAGATGTACATAGAGGAAGTACTAAAGAGGTTTAGTATGGAAAACTCTAAGAGGGGATTAATACCCTTCAGACATGGTATTCATCTTTCCAAGAAGATGTGCCCCAGCACACCTGAGGAAATAGAACGCATGAGCAAGATCCCTTATGCTTCTGCAATAGGGAGCCTCATGTATGCCATGCTATGTACACGACCTGATATAGCCCATGCTGTGAGTGTCACAAGCAGATATCAGTCAAATCCAGGTGAAGAACACTGGACTTCTGTGAAATGTATCCTTAAGTACTTGAGAAGAACTAAGGATATGATGTTGGTCTTTGGTAACGGAGAACTCCAAGTCCAGGGATACACAGACTCGGATTTCATGTCCGATATAGATGATCGAAAGTCGACATCTGGAAGTCTGTTTGTGTGCAATGGTGGTGCTGTCAGCTGGAAGAGTTCCAAGCAAATGGTGATAGCAGATTCCACCATGGAAGCAGAATATATCGCTGCATCAGAGGCTGCGAAGGAAGCATTCTGGTATAAGAAGTTTGCTGCAGAAATTGGAGTAATGCCATCAGATGCCATTCCTCTATACTGCGACAACAATGGCGCCATAGCCCTTGCTAAGGAGCCGAGGTCTCACCAAAATCCAAGCACATTGAGCGGCGATACCACCTCATCCGCGATTACCTCGAGAAGGGTTACGTCGAGGTCAAGAGAGTCAACTCCACAGATAATGTGGCAGACCCACTTACAAAGCCGTTGGGCCAGCAGAAGATCGAAGCCCACCTTGAGAAGATGGGACTTAGACTTGTAGCCAATTGGCTTTAGGACAAGTGGGAGATTGTTAGATATATGTGCCCTAGAAGCCAGAATTGGCTGACACTTGTAATACACTTCTAGGGGCAAAATTATAATTTTGACTAAAATCAATAAATGGGTTATTTTCTATCACATATGTGTATTTAGTGTCTGTGATACATCCTTTGAGTTAATGGTAATGATAATTCATATTTTCAAGAGTTGAAAATTTAAGACATGAATAATCATTATTAACTCATAAAATGCTCCCGACCATAGGATCATCACGAGGATGGTGATTGATCCGGAAGGTTGGTGTACAATCGCTTCTCTTTAGTAGATGAGTCTTGAGTCTATGGTGTGGAGACACCGGAGCGAGAGTACAGGTACTCGTTAGAGAACGAGGGCACTGAGCGTGACCACCTCGAGTAGTCATTAGGGAGTCTACCTTCTCGTCAATGACTGACTCGATGCTGCAGTAGTGTGTCTGGTTCTTTGACCTGAGGTGCATCGGCAGTTCACCTTGAGGGTGTTATAGTTTGACTATACCATTACTCGGTCTCCTAGCCATATGGAACCCTGAGGTGTATGTTGGCTATAGCATGTTCATTGTAGGAACTGGATTGGCATCAAGATGGAATCTATCTACCTCGGTGGTAGAGGAGCAGCCCTATGATAATCATGAGAATCAAGTCCAGAAGTCCATGGCCATGGCAGAGTGAAATAATAGAAAGAGTTTCTATTTAGATTTTCACATCGGACTCGAATCGAATGATTACATCATATGACAGAGACTAGGGTTTGACGAGTTCACCTTAACCCTAATCTGATCGGAGCTCAAGATAGAAGAACTTAATCACACAGGTAGCTGCACCAAGAGGTTCGCATTCAGCTCTGATGGGTTGCCACCATATACTGCTAGGTGTCACTGGTGGATTTTGGGAGCAATTAGAATGATTTAGATGATCGATCATTCTAGCTGTTCGAATCAGAAGAGTTCTGATCCATCGAAAGGAGTTTCGATGATGTCGATGATAGAGATCATGACATATCCCATTACCATACAGAACTGAACCTAACTGGGTCACACAAACAAGGGTTTGAATCTGGTGATCATCAATTGAACTGATCTAGTTCAATTGATCTGAATGAGATTCAATTAGGTTCAAGGAAATCGTGCTAGCACTCGATTGAACCTAACGTTCTTCTTTTGCTATCATAAATAAGTTGTCCTGACTGAGCCAAAGGAGTTTGTGCTCAATCAGAGGCCTTCATATGGTCTGACTGGAGGTTGTCCAAGTCAGAAAAGGTTGTCTTATTTTGTAAGACATTACCTGCCATTTTTGGTCACCTGCCATTTCTTGTTCTTTGACTTTGGTCAAAAGTCTACCTTTGACTGGTCAAACGTTGACCATTGACACTTTGACTTTTGACCACATGTCATGCACCTATTGGAGAGCTGGTGGGGGCCTGTCCCCCTGCCAGAACCTGGCAAGGAGGAGGGCGCACGCCACCCTAGGCGTGTGCCCAAGTTGGAGGCGCCTAGGAGTCCTTGTTGGACAAGGACTCCATCTCCTTTTTGGATTCCAATTAGAGTTCTTCTCCTAAGAACCAACTTTGACTGGTCTTAGGATGCCCTCTAAGGAGGAATCCAGGGGACTCTATTCCCACCAATCAGATTTAGATCTGATTTCATAAAGAGTTGTGATTGGTTGGGAAGAAGAGAAAGTTGGATCACAGACAGTCTATAAATAAGACCCTACGCCCAACTCAGATTAAGTTTGAGAAACCCCATGCCCCAAGGCTGCCTCTCCCTTCTTCCTCCATGCCAAACCCATCTTCTCCCCTTCCTCTCCACGTCCAAAAGGAGTTTTGGACCTTGGTTGGTGCAATCCAGATCAAAGAAAGGCGACTAAAAGCTAGAAGGCTGCGCTGCTGCAAAGGACGACTGCTGATCTTCAAAAGGAGTTTTGAAGATCCTTCAGATCAGATCCAGATCTCATTTTTGGTGGTGTAATAGAGAAGAAGAGGTTCTCCAGATCTAGCCTGAGTGGATACCGATAGAGGCCAGGCGCTTGCATGGCTAGATCCAGAACCTTCCACTGCAAACAGGATCATCAACGGGTAATAGGATTACCCAAATCAGGTAAATTAAATTTGATTTAATTTATCTTTATTTTATTTTATTTATTAAAATAATAAAAATTAGATCTAAAACATCCTAGATCTGATATAGATCAAAGAGAAAAAATTTTGAAATATATCTCTTGATCTGATCAGATCTGAACAAACCTGGATCGAAAAATCAGGATTTTTCTTTAGGTAGGTAATGACATTGATGTCTATTGTAGCCTCTTATTGTCGAGCTAAAATAGTTATGGAGCATTCAAGGTATTCTAACTTTTAATGCTTTGATGAATGAGTCATTCTCTATGCACAATGCTTCTATGGATAATAAATAACTTTCTAGCTTATGTCCTAATATCGGATTAGAGCATGAAAGGTGAGCTACCATGTCTAGTTTATGGAAAAAACACATGGTCTAAAAGGTTGACATATCGGAGGAGCTTTAGCTTTATGGGGCATTGACATTTTCTCCATCAAAATCATCCATACAGAAGACATAAATGCTCCTTCGATGGCACTGTTGAAGAAGGTGAGCACCTAACCGAATGTTTGGAAGTGAGGTGTTGAGAGAGTTAGATGGTGTCAATGTTGAATTTGAAAAAGATAATCTGATTAGTGGTAAAAAGAAGAAGCATCAATCAAAGAAAAATGACGCATCCTTTAATTAAAGAAAAAAGCATCTTCTTTGACTTGCCATATTGGGAGACAAACTTATTGCGTCACTATTTAGATGTATTGCATATTAAAAAGAATGTGTGCAAGCTCCTATTGATAATAATTATGAACATCAAGGATAAGACTAAGAATGACTTGAATTCCTAATTTGACTTGAAATAATGAGATATTAGATGATCACTTGACCCAAAGCTAGTAGGGGAAGAATAGTGGAGGCTCTCTCATGCATGCTATGTTATGAAGATCTCCGAACTATCCATATTTTTTCGTGTATTAGAGAACGTAAAAATCCTAAATGGGTACTCAAGCAATATATCAAAGTGTGTGAATAGTAAGGATGTCAAACTTGGGGGATTGAAGACTCATGATTATCATGTATTAATGCAGGAGTTGATCTCAATAGCTATTCACTGCGTGTTTCAAAAAAATATCAGAATAACTATTATTTGTCTTTGCAACTTCTACAAAGATATTTGTGTGAAGAGATTACTTAAGAAAGATGTGAAAAAAATGAAGGCAAGGGCAGTGACTATATTATGTGATCTGGAGTAGATATTTTCATCATTATTTTTTATAGTTATGATGCAACTCACCATTTACCTTACGAAAAAAGTTGCACTTGGAGGCCTAGTATTCTATTGATAGATGTATCCCACCAAGAGGAATATTCAAATGCCAAAATCTTATGTAAGGAATATGAAACGTGATTGGTGTCAATTATTTATTTATTTATTTATATAATTATTGTATACTCTTATATATTTGTATAATATATTTTTATTGCAGATGCATCATCCAATAGGATATTTTGTGGTCCCACATGCATGCATTAGGTTATGGTGGAGTACGATCAGGAGGGGAGGTCGTATGGAAGATGCATTCCTTTTTCGAAGCGCTTATGAGGTGGTCTAACATCATTCCAGTACTACCCATAGACTGGCGATTGATGGATGCTGGTATCAGAGACCGAATCTGGAAGGAGATATAGGTAAGTATATCTTAATTATATTTATGCATTTAATATGTTTACACTATATTTTATTAGAATAATTTTATAACTAACTTCTGATAACTTTGTGTAGAAAAGGTATGACTTTCCATATCATTAGAGAGCTCGAGATGCCTGACTGAAGAAGATCGGAGAGTTGTAACAAAACTACAAGGTTAAGCTTCATAGAGGATGGCTCGAGCATCAATGGGACACTCCAAAGGAGCTTGTTCCTTGATACAAGATTATCCCCCAGGTCAGTGGAAGGGGATAGTTAGGCATGGAGGAGCCAAGAGTTTCAAATTTAATTTTTAATTTTTAAATTTTTTAATACACTTAAAATTATATTTAAATATTTTTTAAATATTTATTATTTAAATACTTATAATTTAAATATTTTTTATGCTGCCTCCTATCAGAATCGAGAGAACCAGATGGCTCAGGAATACACGCACACTCTCGACCATGAGTCTATGGTCAGTCATATGCATAGAAAGATAATGAATTCTGAATCTTAGTTTATAAATTAAATTGATATTTTTTTAATATTTCTAATAAACTGATCCATTGTTATAGCTGATGAGAGAGGGGGTGATGCCCATCCATAGTGCCATCTTCTAATCCAGCTATATGGATAAGAAGGGTAGGCTGATGAACGCCATGATCAAGAGGATTTTTGTAAGTAATAAATAGAGTAGTATGATTAGTATTATAGCATTTCTTATGATATTTTATTTAAATTTATAATTATAGGAGTAGTTAAATGCGCTCATGAGCGAGGGTCCAGACATCTCTGGCCTCCATGACCACCTATCTCTGATCTTGGGGCCTGAGCACTCTAGGATGATCCGATGTAGCCTAGACATATGTTGATGAGCTACTGGTCTGAGATGAGTGTCTCTTCACATGCTTCTAGAGTCGTCAATCAAGAGTAGCTTGAGAAGATGTTGGCATAGGCTACTCAGGCTGAGGAGCACATATCTCAGCTACAAAGCATCGTGACTGCTATGGTGACAAGGCTCTCCACATATTTTGGAACTGACTTCATGGGCCTTGAGGATCTATTGGCCAGCACTTTAGTTCCAATCCCTATAGCTCCAACTCCTGCTCCTCCAGCATGTGCTCCTTCTCCTCCTGATAATGATGATTTAAATTTAGATGTAGACTTTTGATTTTTTTAAAAAAATATTATAATAAATATTATTCAGTAATAAAATTTGAGTATTTTATATATATTCTTATATTATTTTAGATATGTTCTTATGTTATTATTGAACTGCATTTACCAAATTAAAAATAATAAAAATTAAAAACTTTATATTATTTATTATTTAAAATCTATGATAGCGGTTGACAACCGCTATCATAGGCATGCCAACCGCTATCATAGATTCCATGCCAATAGCTATATTAGATCTATTACAGCGGTTGCATAACCGCTGCTATAGGATCTATGTAACTGCTGCCATAGCTATCTATGGTAGTAATTACATAACCGCTGCCATAGATCCTATAGCAGTGGTTATGTAACCGCTATCATACATAGCTATGGCATCGGTTACATAATCGTTGCCATAGCTATCTATGGAAGTGATTACATAACTACTGCCATTGATCCTATAGCAGCAGTTATACAACTACTATAATAAAGGTTATAGCAGTAGTTAATTAACTACTACCATAAATCATTTATCGTAGTGGTTGTCTAACTGTTGCTATACATGACATATGATAGTGATTATTGTAACCACTGTAAAAATTGCTACCATAGACCTATGATGATAGCGATAGTGGCAATGGTTAGTAACCACTACCATAGCCTATGATAGCAGATTTTTGAATTATGGTAATAGTTCTAAACTGCTGCCATAGCTCTTTATTGTAGTAGTGACACACAAGTGAATGTGAGATCAATCACTCTCCATTAAGCATACATAAGATGTGCCAGTCTTTCCAAAAATAATGATCCCCAACTTAATGTTCTATCAACTAGGAATATTTTAGATTAGGATTTTAGAGTTTTAGATTTTATAGGTATGATCTCATTATAATCCTAAAATCATAGTCCTAATCTATGAGGTTCATCATAATCTTAAACAAATAATAAGACACAACATATGATGAAATATAAATGCCTTTGTTTATTTGTAAAATATCATTATATGAGTCTGGAAGATAAAAGAATAACCCATCAAAATACATATTTCAATTGGCTTATAGGGCATATTCTTTTTATAGCCATAGTATCTGACGATCGGATAGAGTCGAATTTAGCGAAGCAACACTTACAACCTACTGGAACATGGTTACTATATAATTCATCCTCTTGACCAATAATACTCAAGAAAATATCAGAGTTAACTATCAACTCTTGAATAGTAATCCTTATAATATCTCAACCTACTCAATCCTATAACTCTCACAAGGATTATCCTGATCAAGGTTTTGCTAAATTAAAATATATTGAGATATTTTCTCCAATTTTACTTAGAATGATCAATTTCCATCTTAACTCATGCACTGACTTAACAAGTACATAACTTTACCTAGAAATTTAAACCTTCCATCACTAAATTAAAAATTTAAGTAGTTCGGTACCAAAATATAGTGAGTTGTTTGTAATTCATCATAGTGATCTCAGATCGATGGGATACTTATACCCAAATTTTCTCAGATAATACTCTTGACAGCAGAGTGCTCCAGAATGATCACATTCAGTGTAGATCATATCCCATTATATCCCATACTAATGTCAATACACTCCTTGGTTAAGAAGACAATCAATCCATATGGCACACAATGATCTATAGTTGATATAATTATCATCTTTATTAATAATGTATCATTTGGCCATGAACAACTTTAAGAATCATATGATAAATCCTCCTTTATCACTCTAAATGTAGTTCTAAGGACTTTCATCATAATAATGGGGTTCACATAAGATGTACAACTTTATGATGAAATATGTCAAATAATTTTTATTAATGAATAATTCATATATAATTATAAGAATAATCTCAATCATTTAATAGCTAGATGAATGAACCAGATCTAGGATTTCACAGGTAGATCTTGAAACTTTTTCAAGATCTTACAGCGAAAGACTTAAATAAATATAAAATTTATTTAAATAATCATGTAAACATCTAGATCTTAGATCTGTTATATGATTAAGGCATGATATTAAATCATAAATTAAAATCAAATAAGAAAGAAAAAGATTGATCAAATCAACCTAGATTTACACTACATCAAATGTAGGTATGAAGTTTATAGATCAAATCTATTACCTAAGCAAGTTTAGATGTTCTAACTTACTGATCTAGGCTTGAGGATGAAGTCATAAGCCGCACATGCATCCGACCTATAAGAGTCATCCACACAAGCCTACGATCCCTGATCTGAAGTCTGATGCAAAAAATCAGCGCAGCATGCTAATACTGTGCTGATCCTTCTTCGATGATCGATTCGATGCTCCCTTCTTCAAAATTTGAACTCTCCAAAATATGAGAAGAAAGATAAGAGTTTGATGATCTGAGACTCTCTCAAAAAAACTCAAAAGAAAGGAGGAGAGATTAAAAATAAAACAACCCAAGAAGAAGACCCTCTTCTTCTTCTGTATTCTCTCACCTAGACACCTAGTTTGATGCCTATGGAACCCCCATGCCCAAGGACCGTCTTCCTCTAATTTTTGTACACCTCAAACCTCACCCAAATCTCTATATTTCATAAAAAAATTTGAATAAAATTCATCCAAGAAATAGGAAAAAAGAAGAGTCCAAGTTAGGTCAAATTCCTAGACTAGGAATATCCAAACATGGGAAGTTGTTGGGATGCCCAACTCTTGGGCGCCTCCTCCACAATTTTTGGCATGGACCAGAAAGGAAGGGTGCACAAAAAAGAAGATTATTTTTATAGAATAAGAGAAGAATTAATTAAAAGAGAGGGTGGCACTCAAGGAAAGATGTTTTGGTCAACAAGGATTCTATCTCATAGAATCCTAAGCAAAACCAATTCCTCCTTTGACTTGATCTTCCACCTAACTTCCAAATATGACTTGAAGGAAGAGAGGGGGCATGAAAATCAAGAAGATAGGAATTTTCCATGAAAAATATCTAAAAAAATGTATGGGGGGCATTGGGACCAAGGTGGCGTAAGGAGATAGGGAATCCTAGTCACACTAGGACTCCTATTTTGACCTGATCAAATAAGATCTTTTAACCAAATAAAATTAAAATTAAACCAACCAAATTAAATAAGGTCCTAACCTATTTAAGAACTTAATTAAATTAAATTAAATTAAATTAGATTTAATTCTAATTTATTTTTTAATCAAATTAAAAAATTGGGTTAATCCGAGTCCTATTTAGACTAGGACTAGTTCTTCCTTACACTTGGCTTATCCAATAAATCAATTGGACTTGATCCAATCAAGCCCAAATCAAATCTAATTAAATTATATTTAATTAAACTTAATCTCAGCTAATTGGTTTAATCAAATTAAGCTAATTAGCAATTCAATTGCTAATCGATCCTCCTACAATACTTGCACTAGGTTAAACACCAATCGTATTGATTGTTTAACCCTAGAATGATTCTTAATCATTGATCAACCATCCAATCAGATCATTAGCTCTAATGTGTATGACCTCATAGGTCCAAACCTAAGTCGTTAGTATAGAAATAAATTTTTATATCAATCAAAGTGACCATCTAGCAATGATACCCGACGGTCGAATAGGTTGAAGGTGTAGAACGCCATCCTTAGAACCCATGCGGATATAGTTTTCATATAATTCATCCCCTTGACCACAATGCTCATGGGACACATCGGAGTTCAACTGTCAACTCTGACCAGGTTGTCCACATTGTATTTGAAAATGCCAAATCCATCTGATGGATTACCTTGGCCAAGGTTTTACAATATTGAAATACAATGATACATTCTTCTCCAACTCTTGGAGTGGTCAATTCCATCTTGATCACAGTCTGACTTCATAAGTACTTGATTGTGCCTAGAAGCCTTCCGTTGCTGAATTAAAAATTCAATTAGTCCGGTACCAAAGCACAGTGAGTTGTTTGCAAGTCACTGAGGTGATCTCAAGTCTAAGGGATACTTATATCTATATTCCATTACAGACATTCTCGACAGCAAAATGCTCTGAAGTTGGTCATGTTCAATGATGATGTATCCATACATCTCATCCGTATGCCATACCAGTGTCTCCACACACCTTGGTTAAGAGGACAACCAACCTATATGACATATAGCAACCTATGCTCGATAGATGCTGTCATCCTAATTAATAGCCTATCATTTGGTCATGAACAAATTTAAGGACTAATCGATAAATCCTCTCTTTATCAAAACTAAATAGTCCTAAGGACTTCATCACAACAATGGAGTTCATTAGAAGATGTAAACTTGTAATGAAAAAAGATGTCAAAATATTTTTTATTAATTAATAAATCAATTATAATATCTCAACCATCAACAGGCTAACGATTGGCTTTGGAACATAATTTTCAACAACTCCCACTTGTCCTAAAGTCACTCGGCACGGTATCTAATACCCATCTTTGACTTATGGTTGTCGAACTTCTTAATTGCTAGGGCTTTAGTGAAGGGGTCAACTAGGTTCTTCTTTCCATCAATTTTTTGAAGGTCGATGTCACCACGATCCACGATCTCACGAACCAAATGGAAGTAGCATAGAATGTGCTTTGTTTGCTGGTGTGCCTTCAATTTCTTTGCTTGAGCTATGGCGCCAGTGCTATCACAGTAGAGCAGGACTGGACCATCAATGGAGGGTGATACTCCAAGCTCGGTGATGAACTTTCTTAGCCACACAGCTTTCTTCGCTACATCTGATGCTGCCATGTACTCTGCTTCTCAAATAGAGTCAGCCACTGTATTCTGCTTAGAACTTTTCTAGCAGATAGCTCCACCATTTAGAGTAAAGATATATCCCGATACACTTTTACTGTCATCATGATTAGATTGAAAGCTGGAGTCTGTAAACCCCATAAGCTTCAGATCTGACTCACCATAAACCAACCATTGGTCTTTAGTGTTTCTCAAATACTTAAGGATGGTTTAACCATCTTCCAATAATTTTTTCAAGGATCAAACTGGTATCTACTCACTACTCCTAATGAGTATGCCATGTCTGGTCTCGTACATGTCATTGCATACATAATAGATTCCACTACCAAAGCATATGAAATTCTACTCATACGCTCTCTCTCTTTAGGAGTTGCCGAACAATCCTTCTTAGAGAGAGAAATTTCTTGGCCTATCAGAAGATAGCCCTTTTTAAAATTCTCTATGCTGAACCTCTTCAGCATAGTTTCTATGTACATGAATTGGGATATACCAAGCATCTTTTTAGATCTATTCCTATAAATCTTCATCCCTAGGATGTAGGATGCTTCACCCAAGTCCTTTATGGAGAACTATGATGACAACCAGACTTTTATTTCTTGTAATACGGGGATGTCATTTTTGATTAAGAGAATATCATCCATGTACAAAATAAGGAATACCACTGCTAGACCATTTGTCCATTTGTAAATGCAGGATTCTTCTTTGTTCTTAACGAAGCCATACATTTTGATCACTTTATTAAAATGTATGTTCCAACTTCGACATGTCTGCTTCAATCCATAAATGGATTTCTAAAGCTTGCACACCTTGGACTCATCTATGGATGTGAACCCTCCAAGTTATATCATATACACCTCTTCGGTCAGCTCTCCATTTAGAAAAGTTATCTTCACATCCATCTGCCAGATCTCATAGTTCAGATGGGCAGCAATGGCAAGCATGATCCGAATGGACTTAAGTATTACCACAGGAGAGAACGTCTCATCATAGTCAATACCATAATGTTGACGATACTCCTTAGCAACCAGATGAGCTTTATAGGTCTCCATCTTTTCGTCGACACTCCTCTTCCTTTTGAAGACCCATTTACACCCAATGGATTTAATCCCATCAGGTGGGTCAACTAATATCCATACATCATTGACCTTTATGAAATCTATTTTGGATCTCATGGCTTCTAGCCATTTCTCAAAGTCGGATCTCTGCATCGCATTCATATAAGTGATCGGGTCCTCATTGTTCTCATCGAGTTTGGTGGGATCACCATCCTGAATCAAGAATCCATAGTATCTGTCCGAATGGTGGGGTACTCTATCGGATCATCTTAATGGTGTGGGTTCACTAGGCTTCAGATCTGATCTGATCAAATCCGACTTAGGTTCAACATTCTGTGTCAGACTTTCTACCTATTGAACTTCATCAAGTTCAACCTTAGAGGCAATAGTTTCTTCATCAAGGAACTCTTTTTCCAAAAAGATTGCCCTAAGACTGACGAACACCTTTTGTTTAGCAGCATGATAGAAATAGTATCCTTTGGTCTCTTTTGGGTATCCTATGAATGTACACTTGTCAAACCTAGGTCCAAGTTTGTCTGTAACTAACCATTTGACATAAGCTGGGCATCCCCAAATCCTAAGGTGTGAAAGTGCTGGCTTACACCATGTCCATATCTCATATGGGGTTTTAACTACAGACTTACTTGGAATCCTAATTAATAGATAACAAGTCGATTCAAGTGTATATCCCCAGAAGGATATCGACAAGCTGGCAAATCCCATCATGAATCAGACCATATCTAACAGAGTCTAATTCCTTCTTTCAAACACACCATTATGCTGTGGTGTTCCAGGAGGAGTCCATTGGGAGAGAGTTTCATTCTCTCCTAGATATGTGAGAAACTCACCAGAAAGGTATTCTCCTCCTCGGTCAAATCGAAGAGTTTTAATACTCTTTTTAGTTTGTTTTTCTACTTCACTTTGAAATTGTTTGAATATTTTAAAAGAATCTAACTTATGTTTCATCAGATAGATATATCCATATCTGGATAGATCATCTATGAAAGTGATGAAGTAGACATATCCACCTCTAGCACTTATGCTCATTGGTCTATATACATCAGTATGTACTAGACCTAAGAGCTCATTAGCTCTCTCATCTTTTTTAGTAAATGATGACTTGGTCATTTTATCAAGAAGACAGGACTCACAGGTTGGAAGTGATTCATAATCATTGACTTCGAGGATTTTCTCTTGAGTCAACCTATTTATCCTATTCTTATTTATATGACCTAGCCTACAGTGCCATAAGTAGATATCTGATACACTATCTAATCTAGGATGCTTGCCAGTAGAATAGACTACATTAATAGATTATGATAATATATATACACCATTATTCAATTATCCATAGAAAGAAAGCAGTAACATCATTCACAATGATATTACAAACTCATTTCTTTATTAAAATTTCATAATTGTTCATGGCCAAAGGGCCTACAGAAATGATATTTAAAAAGAAACTAGAACAGAAATGATAATCACTAAGAACAATGATATGAGATTCAAATACAAGTTTCAAAATTTTTAAAGCTAGAACTGGAACTGGACTTTGATCTCCAACATTCAAGAATCTCTCGCCTTGCTCAAATCTTCTACTGACTTGCAATTTCTGCAATAAATTACAAATATGGTAAGGGCTATCGGTATCCAATACCCAGTCAGTAATATCATAAATAAAAAAATTGCAAGGAGTTATCATATCAATACCTTGCCCAACAATAGCTTCCTTCTTTTTCTACCTGTTCGGATCTAGGGAGGCAATGTACTGAGGACAGTTCCTCTTCCAATGCCCCTGCTTCTTGCAAAAGAAGCATTTGGCTTGACTCTTATTGGGCTTGATCTTTGGGGTCTGAGCCTGCACAGGTGTCCTAGCATGAACATGCACCTTCTTGGCTTTCTTCTTCTTGTTCTTCTTTTCTTTCCCAAAGGATCGAGAATGAGAAGATGAACCTTCCACTAAGTTCACCAACTTCTTATGGAGTTAGTGATCCTTCTCAAAGTTCTGAAGTAACCCATGGTAGTCCACTTCAGGCTTTGACATTCTATAATGTATAAGAAATGGGAGATAAGACTTAGGTAGTGAGTTCAGTATTGCATCTTTCCCAAGTTGTTTGTGCAAGAAAAAGTCAAGCTTGCTCAAGCGCTCTATCAGCTCGATCATGTATAATACATGATTAGTGATAGAGGCATCATCCCACATTCTGGCGTTGAAGATGGCGCAACTAGTCTTGTGCCTCTCAACGTCATCATGTGTGCCAAAAGAATCCTCCAATACTTGGAGCATTTCGTTTGGCTGAGCTATCTCAAACTTGCGACTGAACTCATCACTCATTGTAGCCAGCATAATGCAGTGCACTGTGGTTTGGTCACTGAGCCACTTTTAATAAGTATCTCTGACTATTCCATGTGCATTGACAACTGACTCCTCAGGTGCAGGATCCATCAGCACATATAGGATCCTTTCATGCTCCAAGATAATCTTCAACTTTCGATACCAGCTATCGAAGTTGGATCCCACCAACTTATCATTGTCCAACAATGATCGAAGTGATAGAGAAGTGGCCATGTCTGCACAATGAAAAATCAAAATCTAATTAGTAATTGATTCATTAAACCAAAAAATTTAGACTTTAATCAAAAGGTTTTTTCCACTATTTTATTCAAATTGGTAGCCTCTACCTTCAATTCGAGGAATTATCCTAATTTCTTAGTGGGTACTAGAATCCACATAGACTGTACACAAGCTCAACTTTGGTTGGCCCACCCATGTACATCTAAGGATAGGTTCATAATCAATTATTTCTCTAAATAATTTTTAGTAATTAAATTTTGCCCCAGGCCCTGATCAGTTGGCTTTGGCATTCTCAGAAAAGGGTCTAGTTAGGTCCAACCATTAACATGACCATACTTGGCCCATCCAACCAATGAATGATCAGGCCCAACTTTGGTTGGCCTACCTGACCACTATTTAGAAAGATGTATCCAAGAGATCATATAATGAATGATAATTTCATCAATCGATAAGCACCAAACCTTTGGACCTCCAATGATTATCCAACTGATGGACCCATTATCATCCACTTTAATGGAAGGTCATGATCTAGTTATCATATAACTATTTCATTTTAGGGACCTAATAATTTTAGAAGATTTATTTATAGAAGTGAGTAGGTCAGATTAACCAGCTTGTCATGATCCTCCTACTAACTTCACCAAGTCAGCTTAAGGGAGACCATTAATAGGCTGGTCTAAAAGCACCTAAATCAATCAAATTGATTTACCTAGCTGACATGGGTTAGTTCGAATAGTCAAATGATCCGATCAAAATATAATCTCACCAAGAGGCCAGATAAGTTCGATCAGTGGAAGGGTCTGTCGGGCATGCCTTAGACACCATCAGAAATGATCAGGTAAGTGGGCTGCCAATTAAAAATCACTAGTCTGGTTTACCTTATACACCAACTAATTTAATTAGTCTTAATTAGATCAACCTAATAGTTCATGCTAGACCGCATAGCCAAGAATCAAGTCCATCTTCGGTCTTATTAAAGACATGGACTTGACCAACTATAATTATTGTAATTGATCTAGAGAATCCTTGATCTAATCTAAGATAATAATTGATTAGATTTAGTCAATTCTCTAAATAAGTCTATTCTTTAATCTAACCCTAGGTCTAACCCAATTAATGGATCTAATTCCCACTAACCCATTTAACCCAATGTGTTATGATTTGTGTCTTAGGATCTTCAATTCACAATCCTAGATCCCAATCAATCAAATTCTTAATTCTTAATTAAGTTTTGGACTAAGGCTTGGGGTTTGGCTTTCGAAAATGATTTTCATGTTTGTAAAATATTTTTACAACATGGTTCTATCAACCAAGTTGCATGTTTGATTCATAATCAATATGCAAGTAAAATAAATATGAATCTACTTTAGATCTAATCTAAACAGGTTCATGTAATTGAAAAAATTTCAATAATAATCAATCATAAATCTTCCTAGATCAAATCTAATATATTTATGATCATTAAAATTAGATTAAAATATTTTTAATCAGATCATAAAATTTCTTAAATCTAATCTAAAATTTTATGATCGATATTTTAGATCAGCACGTACTAAGATAATCTATTCACTATAAGGGGTAAATCTTACAGCAGAATAACCTTATGGCAGTCCATGCAATCTAAAATATTTTATTTTATTTTATTTATTTATTTTAGTTTTAGATTTAATAATTAGATTATAAATTAATTTAATCTAAGAAATAATCTAGACATGTATAAAAATTATGTAATGAGAACCTGGGCGCTGATACCAATTAAAGGAACCAGATCTAGGATTTCACAGGTAGATCTTAAAACTTTTTCAAGATCTTATAGTGAAAAATTTAAATAAATCTAAAATTTATTTAAATAATCATGTAAATACCTAGATCTTAGATCTATTATATGATTAAGGTATGATATTAAATCAAAAATTAAAATCAAATAAGAAAGAAAAAGATTGATCAAATTAACCTAGAACTACACTACATCAAATGCAGGTATGAAGTTTATAGATCAGATCTATTATCTGAGCAAGTTTAGATATTCTAACATACAGACCTAGGCTTGAGGATGAAGTCATGAGCTGCACACACATTCGACCTCTAGGAATCGTACATAGAAGCCTACGATCTCTGATCTGAAGTCCGATGCAAGAAATCAGCACAGCATGCTAGTACTGTGCTGATCCTTTTTAGACGGTCGATCTGATGCTCCCTTCTTTAAAATTTAGACTCTCCAAAATATAAGAAGAAAGATGAGAGTTTATTGATCTGAGACTTTCTCAAAGAAAACTCAAAAGAAAGAAGGAGAGATTGAAAATAAAATAGTCCTAGAAGAAGATCCTCTTCTTCTTCTCTTTTCTCTTACCTAGACACCTAGTTTGGTGCCTATAGAACCCCTATGCCCAAGGACCCTCTTCCTCTAATTTTTGCACATCCCAAATCTCTATATTTTATAAAAAAATTAGAATAAAATTCATTCAATAAATAGAGAAAAAGAAGAGTTCAAGTTAGGTTAAATTCTCAGACTAGGAATATCCAAACATGAAAAGTTGTTGGGGCGCCCAACTCTTGGGCACCTCCTCCACAATTTTTGGCATGGACCAGCAAAGGAGGGTGCACAAAAAAAAATATTATTTTTATATAATAAAAAAAAATTAATTAAAAGAGAGGACGGCACTCAAGGGAAGATGTTTTGGTTAACAAGGATTCTATCTCATATAATCCTAAGCAAAACCAATTCCTCCTTTGACTTGGTCATCCACCTAACTTCCAAATATGACTTGGAGGGAGAGAAGGGGCATGGAAATCAGGAAGAAAGAGATTTTTCATTAAAAATATCTAAAAAATAGGTATGGGGGGCGTTGGGACCAAGGTGGCGCAAGGAGATAGGGAGTCCTAGTCACACTAGGACTCCTATTTTGACTTGGTCAAACAAGATCTTTTAACCAAATAAAATTAAGATTAAACCAATCCAATTAAATAAGACCCTAACCCATTTAAGAACTTAATTAAATTAGATTAAATTAGATTTAATTTTAATTTATTTTTTAATCAAATTAGAAAATTGAGTTAATCTGAGTCCTAGTTAGACTAGGACTAGTTCTTCCTTGCACTTGGCTTATTTAATAAACCAATTGGACTTGATCCAATTAAGCCCAAATTAAATTTAATTAAATTATATTTAATTAGACTTAATCTCAACTAATTGGCTCAACCAAATTAATCTAATTAGCAATCCAATTGCTAATCAATCCTTCTGTAATACTTGCACTAGGTTAAACACCAATCGTATTGATTGTTTAACCCTAGAATGATTCTTAATCATTGATCAACCATCCGATCAGATTGTAAGCTCTAATGTGTGTGACCTCATAGGTCCAAACCTAAGTCGGTAGTATAAAAATAAATTTCTATATCAATCAAAGTGACCATCTAGCTGTTAGATATGTGTGCCCTAGAAGCCAAAATTGGCTGACACTTGTAATACACTTCTAGGGATAAAATTATAATTTTGAATATAAATAATAAAATAATTTATTTTTCTATCATAAATGTATACTTAGTGTCTGTGATACATCCCTTGAGTTAATGATAATAATAATTCTTATTTTCAAGAGTTAAAAATTTAAGATAAGAATTTTCATTTATTAACTTATAAAATGCTCCTGACCGTAGGATCGTCATGAGGATGGTGATTGATCCAAAAGGTTAGTGTACAATCATTTCTTCATAGTAGATGAGTCTTGAGTCTATGGTGTAGAGACATCGAAGTGAGAGTACAGGTACTCGTTAGAGAATGAGGGCACTGAGCGTAACCACCTCGAGCAGTCATAAGGAAGTCTACCTTCTCATCGATGACTGACTCGAAGCTGCAATGCTGTGTCTGATTCTTTGATCTGAGGTGCATCGACAGTTCACTTTGAGGGTGTTATAGTTTGACTACACCATGACTCGATCTCCTAGCCATTCGAAATCCTGAGGTGTATGTTGGCTATAGCATGTTCATTGTGGGAATTGGATTGCACCAAGAGAGAATCTATCTACCTCGGTGGATGAAGAGCAACCCAATGATAATCATGAGAATCAAGTCCATAAGCCCATGGCCATGGCAGAGAGTGAATTAATAGAGAGAGTTTCTATTAAGATTTTCACATTGAACTTGAATCGAATGATTAAATCATATGATAGAAATTAGGGTTTGACGAGTTCACCTTAATCCTAATTTGATCGAAGCTCAAAATAGAAGAACTTAATCACACAAGTAGCTGCATCGAGAGATTCATTTTTAGTTTTGATGGGTTGCCACCATATATTGTTAGGTGTCACTGGTGGATTTTTGGAGCAATTAGAATGATTTAGATGATCGATCATTCCAGTTGTCTGAATCAGAAGAGTTCTGATCTATCAAAAGGAGTTTTGATGATGTTGATGATGGAGATCATAACATATCTCATTACCATACAGAACTAAACCTAACTGGGTCATACAAACAAGGGTTTGGATCTGGATATCATCAATTGGACTAATCCAGTTCAATTAATTTGAATTAGATTCAAGTAGGTTTAAGAAAATCGTGCTAGCACACGATTGAACCTAACGTTCTTCTTTTATTATCATTAAAAGTTATCTCAACTGAGCCAAATGTATTTGTGCTCACTCAAGTACCTTTACTTGATCTGATTGGAGCTTGTTTAGGCCAAAAAAAGGGTTGTCTTAATTTATGAGATAAATTTGAGATAACACCTATCATTTTTCATTACCTAATAATTCTTGTCCTTTGACCTTGGTCAAACATTGACCTTGGTCAAACATTGACCTTTGACACTTGGACATCTGTCCTTGTGTCATGCACTTATTGGAGAGTAGATAGAGGTTTGTCTCCTTACTAAAATTTGGAAAGGAGAGGGTGCACACCTAGGATGGCGTGCACCCATGGATAGGGATGCCTAGAGTCCCATATGGATGGGACTCCAGGTTGCTTCTTGAATTCAACTTAGGTGACCCTTACCTATAGACTTTGACCAGTCTTAGGCACCATCTAAGGATGAATTTATGGGGCTCTCATCTGATTGGATCAGGTGATGTCATCCCACCAATCAGATTTAGATCTAATTGCACGAAGCAACATGATTGGTCAGGATGATGTGGCACTGCATGGCGCAGTAGGGTCTATAAATAAACCCTATCTATGCCTAACTATCAAAGAGTTCCTCTTAGCCCATGCCCTGAGGTTACCCCTCTCCCTCCTCCAAGCCCTATTCTGATCCTCTCTCTCCTCTCCATGCCTAAGCAAAGTTGGACTCCAGTTTGGTACAATCCAAGCAAGAAAAGGCTGACAAGAAATGAAGAAGGCAGCACTGCTGCAGAGACGACTGCTGATCTTCAGGAGGAGTTTTGAAGATCCTCCAAATTAGATCCTAATTTAATTTTTGGAGAAGTAATAAAGAAGGAGAATATCTCCAGATCTAGCCCGAGTGGATACTGGTAGAGATCAGGCGCTTGCATGGCTAGATCCAGAACCTCAGGCAATCAGCAGGATCATCAAAGGGTAATCGGATTACCCACATCAAGGCATAAATTAAATTAGATTTAATTAATTTATTTTATTTTATTAGATCTATAAAATTAGATCTAAAGCATCTCATATCTGATTTAAATAAATGATAAAAAATTTTTGAAATATCTCTCTCAATCCGATCAGATCTGAACGAACCTGATCCGAGAAATCAAGATTTTTTCTTCAACTAGTATCAGAGCCAGGTTCAATAAAAATTGTTTAGATCTAATTCTTAATTTATTTTGATCTAATAATTGATGATTTTATATGTCACATAAGATGTGATTAGATCTGAAATCAAAATAATTAAAATTAAATAATATAGATCTAAGTTCTACAATATGCATGACTAGTTGTAAAATAGAATAGTTCTATGCATAGTCTTGCATGATCATGATTTACTTTGATTAAATTATAATTTTAAATCTATTTATTTTCTTTTTTTTGATAATTATAAATATTATAATTAGATCTAAAAAATAAAAAATAAAATTATTTAATTTTTAGATCATATGAGATATGATAATTGCATGTCTAGACTAGTTGTAGAATAGTTCTATATAGTTCTCTAGATTAGAATTTATTTTGATGTGATCAATTTAAATTTAATTTTTTAGATAATTATGAGATAATTTAGATCTAAAAAATATGCATGCATGATACATGAGATGTATACAAAACATGTATTAAGTTAGATCAAATTTTATATATGAGATATATGATGTAGATCTAACTAGTTTTATAGATTTATATTTCTGATTAAGATGTTCTCCTTGGCCGTCCGATCATAAGAACAAAGTAGGGTATAAATGCCCTCTCCTCCCATTCGATGGGGTGTTCTTATGATGTGTAGAGGTGCTGCACGTTCGTCCTTAATCAAAAATCAAGAACTTACCTTCTGTAAAACCCTAGATCCTAAAATCCTTGGATTTTATTTATATATTTTATTTGTAAATCCTAAACTTAATTAAGAATTAAGATTATGAAATATTAATTAGATCTAAAATTAAAAATTTTAGATCTAAGACATATTCATAATATTGGGTTCGGGCTTGGGTAGCTCAATTAGGTCTAAGCAGTTGATCAAACCGAATCAAGAGTTGGTTAGATGGGATCAACAGTGCTTAAATTGACTAGCCTAATAGGATTAAGTCTAGGTCAAGATCGAGTCACGTGAGTGATCGATCAAGCTAAGATCTAATTAGGCTCAGTGGTTAGAATCTGGATTGTAGGCTAATCTGATTGATTCTGGCTCAACAATTTGGTGTCTAAGGTAAGTTTGATAGATACGATCGATTGGTTTTTAATTAGAAGCTACTCGACTCGAATGCATTCTTGTTGAGTTAATGGCATATCCCTTCCACTGGTCTCACTTACTTGGCCATGTTTGTTGGCTCAGTTCTAATCTGAGGTGGTCAATAATTTGAGCTAACCCATGCCACTAGGTTAGTCATAATGGTATGACTATATCAAGTCTAGTTTAATGAGATCTAAATTAAATCTTCCTAAGAAAAGATTAAGTCTAAGGTCTTCCACCATTGTAGATGTATAGGCCTTTTTCGAGGTTGATTGTTCTCAGCTAGTTACAGTGGCTCAGTTGCACCGAAAAGATGCAACCATGTCTATTAGGCATCTGATACTATGGGCTGGAGGATGGATTGGGCTCAATATTTTAGATATGGTGAGAGACTCAATTAGAAATCCAATCTATACAAATGATGGATCTGACTTAACTAAGGAGTGGATCAATATTCCAGGCACGGTGAGATTCATGAATTAGAGACCAAGTTTGGTGCACCATGATTGGAGAATCATTGAATGAGAGTTGCTCACTCATTAGCTAATCCATCATCAATAACTGTTAGGTGAGGTGATGAGTCAGTTGGTGGGACCGCACTACCCACTAAAAATTATTAATCGTGGAGATTTTCGCATCTCTATAGAAGAAGTGTAGGGATCCAAAAAAATAGTGAGAGCTAATTTATTTAAAAATAAAATTTCTAAATAAATTGGTTAAGTCTTAATTACAATATCTAACTAAAAATTTTAACTCTCTTCAGAAAAATGTCTTCATCCAATTCATTAGCACAAATCCTGGACACCCATAGTCTGACCAAATTAAATTACAAGGATTGGCTCCGAAACTTCAAAATCATTTTAGATTTTGAGAAGTTAACTCATGTATTGGACCAGGATCCTCCCACCTT
>QRFJ01000948.1:152196-185957 GCA_006176705.1 Cocos nucifera | reverse complement strand
GGCCTTTGACTTTGGTCAAACATTGACCTTTGACCCTTGGACATCTGCTCATGTGTCATACACTTATTGGAGAGTAGATAGAGGCTTGTCCCCTTACTAGAATTTGGAAAGGATGGGGCACACTCCTAGGATGGCGTGCATCCATGGATAGGGATGCCTGGAGTCCCATACGAATGGGACTCTAGGTTGCTTCTTGGATTCAACTTAGATGATGCTTACCTATAGACTTTGACCAGCCTTAGGCACCATCTAAGGATGAATTTATGGGGTTCTCATCTGATTGGATTAGCTGATGTCATCCCACCAATTAGATTTAGATCTGATTGCACGAAGCAACGCGATTGATCGAGATGATGTGGCACTGCATGGCGCAGTAAGGTCTATAAATAAACCCTATCTGCAACCAAATATCAAAGAGTTCCTCTTAGCCCATGCCCCAATGCTACCCCTCTCCCTCCTCCACACCATCTTCTGATCCTCTCTCTCCTCTCCATGCCTAAGAAAAGTTGGGCTCCAGTTTGGTGCAATCCAGGCAAGAAAAGGCTGACGAGAAAGGAAGAAGGTAGCACTGCTGCAGAGACGACTGCTGATCTTCAGAAAAAATTTTGAAGATCCTCCAAATCAGATCTAAATCTGATTTTTGAAAAAGTAATAAAGAAGGAGAAGATCTTTAGATCAAGTTCGAGTGGATACTGGTAGAGGCCAGGCGCTTGCGTGGCTAGATCCAGAATCTTAGGCAATCAGCAGGATCATCAAAGGATAATTAGATTACCTACATCAAGATATAAATTAAATTAGATTTAATTTATTTTATTTTATTTTATTAGATCTATAAAATTAGATCTAAAACATCTTATATCTGATCTAGATAAATGAGAAAAAATTTTTGAAATATCTCTCTCGATTCGATCAGATCTGAACAAATCTGATCTAAAAATTTAGATTTTTTCTTCACTAGTAATGATATCCGACGGTCGGATAGGTCAAAGGTATAGAACACCATCCTTAGAACCCATATGGATATAGTTTTCATATAATTCATCCCCTTGACCACAATGCTTGTAGGACACATCAGAGTTCTACTGTCAACTCTGATCAGGTTGTCCACATTGTATTTTAAAATACCAAATCCATCTGATGGATTATCCTGGCCAAGGTTTTGCTATATTGAAATACAATGATACATTCTTCTCCAACTCTTGGAGTGGTCAATTTCATCTTGATCACACTCCAACTTTGCAAGTACTTGACTGTGCCCAGAAATCTTTCATTGCTGAATTAGAAATTTTATTAGTTCGGCACCAAAGCATAGTAAGTTATTTGCAAGTCACTGAGGTGATCTTAGGTCTAAAGGATACTTATATCTATATCCCATCAGAGATATTCTCGACAGCAGAATGTTCTGGAGTTAGTCATGTTCAATGACGATGTACCCATATATCTCATCTATATGCCATACTAGTGTCTCCACACACCTTGGTTAAGAAGATAATCAACCTATATGGCATATAGCGACCTATGCTCAATTGACGCTGTCATCCTAATTAACAGCCTATCATTGGTCATGAATAAATTTAAGGACTAATCGATAAATCCTCTCTTTATCGAAACTAAATAGTCCTAAGGACTTCATTACAACAATGGAGTTCATTAGAAGATGTAAATTTATGATGAAAAAAGATGTCAAAATAATTTTTATTAATTAATAAATTAATTATAATATCTCAACCATCAACAAGCTGACGATTCGCTTTGGAACATAATTCCCAACACTAGACGATTAGCTTTGGGACATATTTTCCAATAGCTCCTACTTTGACTAAAGTCAATCAATACAGTATCGAATATCCATCTTCAATTTATGATCCTCAAACTCCTTAACTATAAGGGCTTTAGTAAATCGGTTGGCTAAGTTCTCTTTTCCATCAATCTTCTAAAGGTTGACGTCATCTCATTCCATTATCTCTCATACAAGATGGTAGCAATGCAAAATATGCTTTGTACACTGATGTGCTTTTGGTTCTTTTGCCTAAGCTATATAACTCTAGTACTGTCATAGTACAGTAAAAGTGGACCATCAATAGAGGGTGCCACTTAAAGCTCGTTGATGAACTTTCATAACGATATAGCTTTCTTTACAGCATCTGATGCAGCAATGTACTCTGCCTCACATATTATATTAGCCATAGTGTGCTGCTTAAAACTTTTTTAGCAAATCGCACCATCGTTCAGGGTAAATACAAAATCTAATATCCTTTTGCTATCAGCATTATCTTATTGAAAGTTGCAATCAGCGTATTCCATAAGTTTCAAGTCATATTCTCCATAAACTAACCAATGATCCTTAGTATTTTCTTAAAAACTTAAGGATGGTTTTGGCAACCTTCCAATGATTTTCTCCTAGATCAGATTGGTATCTGCTCACTACTTTTAGTGAGTATGCTACATCTAGTTTCATACATATCATGGCATACATGATAGAATCCACTATCGAAGCATATGGAATTCTGCTCATATGCTTTCTCTCTTAAGAAATTGTTAGATAATCCTTCTTCGAGAGAATAATTCTATGGCCTATTGAAAGATAGCCTTTCTTAAAATTTTTCATGCTGAGCTGCTTTAGCATAGTGTCAATGTGCATGGACTGGGATAACCCAAGCAGTCTTTTAGATCTATCCCAATAGATCTTCATTCCTAGGATGTAGGATGCTTTTCTCAAATCTTTCATGGAGAACTGTGATGATAACCATACCTTTATTACCTATAATGCAAGAACGTCATTTCTGATTAAGAGAATATCAACCACATATAAAATAGAAAAATACAATCATTGGACCATTATCCCACTTGTAGATACATGGTTTCTCTCCATTCTTAAAGAAGCCATACATTTTGATCTCCTTATCAAAATACATGTTTCAACTTTGAGAAACTTGCTTTTATCTATAAATGGATCTCTGAAGTTTACATACCTTAGACTTGTCTATGGATATGAAACCTTCAGGTTGTATCATATACATCTCTTCTTCCAACTCACTATTTAAAAAAATTATTTTCACATCCATTTGCTAGATCTCATAATCCAGATGTGCAGCTATCGCAAGCATGATCCGAATGAATTTCAGCATTACCACAGAAGAAGATGTCTCATCATTGTCAATACCATAATGTTGATGATAATTCTTGGCAACCAGACAGACTTTATAGATCTCCACCTTGCCATTTGCATCTCTTTTTCTTTTGAAGACTCATTTACATCCTATGGATTTTACTCCTTCAAGTGGATCAACTAATGTCCATACATTATTGACCTTCATGGACTCCATTTTGGATCTCATGGCTCCTAGCCATTTCTCAAAATTAGATCTCTACATTGCATCCATATAGATGATCGTATAAGGATTGGTGTAGTGCCCCCAAGTCTTGAGAGGCTAAGGGAGGAATCAGGCTGATAGCTCTAAGAGACTAGGATAGGTGAGGTCCTAAGACTAGGATAAAAGTTGTCCTAGGGTGGAGGTTATGTGTAGTCCTCGACGAGCTTGAGGTTCAGGTGTTGAGAATCTCGAGGGACTTGGTAGGTGTTCCGAAGAGTTGAGAACACAAGATGGAGCAAAGAATCAAAGTCATAAAAATGTTTCAGCCAAGAAAGGGGCTGGCACACAGTTAAAAACATCTCGATCTTAGTTGAAGATGACTTAGTTCCTACAAAGACATCTCGGGGATGGGCCAAGATGTCTCAATCTCAAAGTTCATCTAGATAGAGAGTGGCATTTGGCATAGTCCCAGGTAGAGATGACTTGATTCTGAGATGAGTCATCTCGGATACAAACAAGACATCTCAATCTCAGTTAGAGACATCTCGATTTTGATAGACAAATATGAACAGGAGTTTTGTTTGGGTCTACAATAGGGCTTTATCCTAGGGGGTCTTAAGGCCTGGTTTAAGATATTTTAAGGGGGCTAACTCATGTATGGATTAGGTTTAAATCCAGGGGATTAGAGCATAGGAGACATGGATGTACATGGGCTGGGTGAGTGCTTTCATGTATTGGATTAGCTAGGAGAGTTTCTGATCAGGCCTAATGGCTATGTATAAATACATAGATTATATTAAGATTTCATTATGATGTAGTAGAATACAGATCTTTTCTTCCTTAATCTCTCTTCTCTCTAGTGTTGCTGTCCCAGGGTTCTTGAAGAAGCCCTAGAGAGGGGGGTTCCTCTCTCAATCCCTAGGATGGAGGCACCCATTGTAGATCGAGGTGGTGGATCAGTGGTCTGTTGCTCTTAAAGAATGTCAAAAGTCTCTTCAGGTCCATGCTAAAGATCAAAAATTTTCATAACATAGTATCAGAGCAGTACCATGGATTACATCAATTGGTATCAAAGCAATACCATGGATTATAACATCTGATATTAGAGCTTGATGGTGTATGGAAGGGAAGGAGAAGTCATATAGGATAAAATCAAAATTCTACATAAGTATTCTATGGTATGTCTCAGATCTACCTTTGTTATTACTATGGTTTAGCCAACCAAGAGTAACAGATTGAAGGTGGAGGTTGAGAGGATTAACGAGAATAGATTTTTTTTAGGATGGAAGGTTTGGATGCATGATTTGCTAGTCGGTCTTGGTGGAAAGATTGAGATGTATGATGGTTAGGTGATAGGATTCTTTAGAAAAATGGACAGTGTGCGCCTAATTAATGGATGAAGAGAGATTACCCTAGGGATGATGGTCGAAGAAAAGCTGAAGAAGCGACTATACATCTTTTGATTGCAGGAAGGCAAAGTAGTAGAAGAAGTATTTAGTAGTTCGACCAATGGTAATGATCGAAGGAAGGCTAAAGAAGCGACTATACATCCTTTAGTTATAGAAAGATAGGAAAGTAGTCGGGGATATATTCAATAATTCAACCAGAGTATGGATTTGCAAAGCCTTAGGAGTGATGGAGATGGATGATTCATGGATGTCCAACAGGTCAAGGCTGGATGGCTGATCTTGGATTAGGTTGTTTCTTCTGTAGGAGCACTAGAAAGAGTCATGGTTTAGGTGGAGAATGGGTTATCTACAGTAAGAGAGGATCCGGATACCTATGGGAGGCAATGTCAAGCCTCGAGATGAGATAGATGGGTCTAAGCCTAGGATGGGGTTTAAGCTATTGTTCCTCCAGGCGCAACTGAAGCAATAGTTGGTTTAGGGGCAAAAGAGGAGAAGTGCTAGGATGGAATTTCCTAAGATTCAGTCATTGGTTTTTAAAGAGTTGGATGAGCTCTTGAGTTTTGGAGGTGCCTGTGGATTGCGGAAGTATTCGAGATGGCTTCGAAGAGGGCCATAGAATGTGGAGGGTTTAAAGGGGTAGCGACGGTATTCAAGGTACAGTGACAAGCCCAGCAGTGCGGCGTTGGGTAGTTGGCCTCAGATGACTTGGTGATATAGTCAAGATCTTCTACTTTATCATATGGACTTTGGGTTTAGGTAAGAAAATTTGGCATGAGTTTAGAGTAGAGTGGTGTAGGAGAATCGATATCCTAGCACCAGTACTGGTGATGCACAGTTTCAACTGGAACGGCATGTGCAGGTGGATAGGTATAGCTCAGACTAGATCGTATTAGGTGGTGCAGCTTGTGCTTATACGGAGCACTGCAGGTTCTCCAAGAAAGTTCAGAAAAAGTGATGCAGTCGCTAAGAAAAAAGGATCCTACAAAATCCAAGATGGTGTAGAGAAGTAAGTCAAGATCTTCAGCGGTAGAGGCAGTCATCCTAAATGCCTCAAAGGGAGCATAGCAGCTAAAGAAGGATAGCTATGGCAAGGTTTGTACAAGGGGCTATCAAGGTGCATAGGGATAGTAGGGTTCATGTAGGAGGACATTGCTAGGTGTGCCAAGGCTTGGGCGCACCAAGGTGGAGATTGTAAGGATTGGTGTAGTGCTTCTTAGTCTTGAGAGGTCATGAGAGGAGTCAGGATGATGGCTTTGGAAGACTAAGATAAATAAGGTCTTAGGGCTAGGATAGGAGTTGTCCTTGGGTGGAGATGGTGTATAGCCCTCCACGAGCTTGAGGTTCAGGTATTGAAGACCTCGAGGGGCTTAGTAGGTGCTCTAGAGACTTGGAGACACAAGATAGAGCAAAGAACCAGAGCTAGGAAAAAGTTTCAACCAAGAAAGGGGCTGGCACATAGTTAGAGACATTTTGATCTCAGGTGGAGATGACTCAACTCCTACCGAGAGGTCACGGGGATGGGCCAAGATGCCTCAATCTCAAAGTTCATTCAAACAAAAAGTGGCATTTGGCACAGTCCTAGGTAGAGATGACTCAGTTCTGAGATGAGTTATCTTGGATGCAAGCGAGATATCTTGATCTCAGTTAGAGACATCTCGATTTTGACTGATAGAAACAAATGGGAGTTCTATTTGGGTCTAGGATAGGGTTTTATCCTAGGGCTCTTAAGACCTAGTTTGAGAGATCTCAAGGGGGCTTACTCATGTATAGGTCAGGTTTAGATCCAGAGGTTTAGAGCATAGGAGACATGGGTGTACATGTGCTCAGTGAGTGCTTTCATGTATTGGGTTAGCTAGGGGAGTTTTTGGTTGGGCCTAATAGCTATGTATAAATACATAAATTGTATTAAGGTTTTATTATGATATAGTACAATACAAGTCTTTTCTCCATCAATTTGTTCTTCCTTCTCTCTAGTGTTGTCATTCCAAGGTTCTTGAAGAAGCCTTAGAGAGGGGGGGTGCCTCCCTCAAGCTCTAGGAGAGAGGCACCCCACCACAGATCCAGGTGGTGGATCGGTGCTCTGCTGCCTTTAGAGAACATCAAATGTCTCTTCAATTTCATGTTAAAGATCAGAGATTTCTACAATATGATATCAGAGTGGTACCATGGATTACAATAATTGGTATCATAGCAGTATCATAAATTCTAATAGATCAGATCCTCGTTATTCACATTGAGCTTGACAGGATCACCATCTCGGAACAAGAAACCATAGTATCTGTCTGACTAATGCGGTACCCTATTAGACCATCTTAAGGATGGCTCTATATTGGATTTTAGGTTAGACCTTATCAAATCCAGTTTAGGTTCAATCACTGGTGTCAATTTTTCTACCTATTGGACTTTCTTAAGTTCAACCTTAGAAGCACTAGTTCCTTTCCCAAGGAACTTCTTTCTAAAAGGATTGCTTTATTGCTGATGAACAACTTTTATTCTTCAGCTTGATAAAAGTAATATCCTTTTATCTCTTTTGGATATCCAATGAATAGACATCTATCAGACATAGTTTCAAGCTTATCTATTTTCAAATGTTTGACATAAGCTGGACAACCCTAGATCCTAAGATATGAGAGTACCGGCTTATGTCCTATCCATATCTAATATGGTGTTTTATTCATAGATTTACTTGAAACTCTATTCAATAAGTAACAAGCCGACTCTAATACATATCCCTAAAAGAAGATCGACAAATTTGCAAAGTCCATCATGGACCAAATCATGTCTAATAAGGTTCGATTCCTCCTTTCAGATACACCATTGAGCTATGGCATACTAGGAGGGATCAATTGGGAGAGAATTCCATTCTCTTCTAGATATGTCAAAAACTCACCAGTAAGATATTCACCTCTTCGATCTGATTGAAGGATTTTAATACTTTTACTAATTTGTTTCTCTACTCCATTACGAAATCGTTTAAACATTCAGTGAATCAAATTTATACTTCATAAGATAGACATATCCATACCTAGATAGATTATCTGTAAATATAATAAAGCAATCATATCCATCTCTAACACTAGCGCTCATAGGTCCACACATATCAGTATGTATGAGCCCAGAAGATCACTAGCTCACTCACCTTTTCCAGTAAAAGGTGACTTGGTCATCTTTTCAAGTAGACAGGACTCACAGGTTGGCAGTGATTCGCAATCACCAACTTCAAGGATACCCTCTTATGCTAACATATTTATCCTATTGTTGTTAATACGATCTTGCCTATAATTTCAAAGATAGATATCTGAGACATCATTTGTTTTATGGCATATGTTGGATGTGTACACTATATTATTAGGCAATGATAATAAGTAAATGTCATTATTCATTTATCTATACATCACAGTAATATCATTCATAATGACATCACAATGATCTTTCTTTATTGAAAATTCAAAATCATTCATGGCCAATTGGCCAATAGCAAAATATTCAATAAGAAACTAGGACAGAAATGACATTACTAAGAACAATAATATTTGATTTGAATACAAGTTTGATGATTCCTAAAGCTAGAACTAGAACTAATTTTCCATCTCCAACGTTCAAGAATCTCTCACCGTCTCTAAATCTCCTACTAACCTGAAGTCCCAACAACAAATTGCATATATTAATAGGACTACCGATATACAATACCCAGGTAGTAGAATCATAAATAGAAAAATTATAAGATATTATCATATAAGTACCTTGTCTAGCACAGCATGCTTCTTTCTCTTATTTGACCTGTTTGGATCCAGTGAGGCAATGTACAGAGGATAGTTCCTCTTCCAGTGCCTATACTTCTTATTGTAAAAGTATGCCTAACTCTAGTTAGACTTGGGCTTCTTGGTATAATTTGGTTGAGATGTTACAAGCTAGATGATTGGATTTCAGACATATTTCCCAACAAAATTAAGCCATGAGGTCTTATGGCATAGAAACCAAGATGTGAATATCATTGATATATACTCCATGTTTGCACTACATCCTAATGACCTAAAAGGATCATTTGGATGAAGGCAATGTAAATATGTTGAACGAATTGAAAGGGGAAGTTCAAAATAATTGAACTATCACATGGCATTTGATAGTTCAATTAGAGTTTAATGAGATGCCATCCAAGTCTAATTGAACGATCATTGGAAGTGGACTTCAAGGGTACAAGCAAACCGATAATAACTTTAAATACTTAAAACTAAGCCTAAAGTTGATCAAGTCCGGCGAGCTATGGAAATTAAACCTTTGGCCTACTAGAGAAATCACAATATGGTTTAAAACATGGGTGGTTACTAGAATGTGTGTTGGTCATTAGAAGCTCCATTGGGGGAAGGAGCAACATATGTCACGCCTCAATGCTGGGCAGTCAATCGGACCGACCACCTTGTCATTTTCCAAAATTGGGATATATCACAATCATGCTGCCAAGGGGTACCGCCTTCAATAACACAAAGCCTATCAATCATAATCAACTAAAATCCATCACAAATAAAATATATAAAAGATTTAATTCCATCATTCATCAAGTAATTAAACAAATATTGGTTTAGGGAATCTAAATCTAAAATCAAATACCAAATCCACATCTTAAAAATCATAAAGAGTTAACCACAATCCATGATCATCAAATAAACTAGATTTCAGCTACAAAATTTCTAAGCTTGCTATGCAAATTTTCAAGCCTAGATCCTTCATTGTTTTTAATCTCATATATCTATAAAAGAAAAAAAAAATAAAATGGTATGAGCTACACTAGCTGAGTAAGTAAAACTTATGCTTCCTTACTGGATCAAGTATAAGTTTTTATATGATAATACAATATTTAGAAAATATCAAATATTACAAAGACAAAGTATTTCATAGAGCATATTATAAAATAAGTTATAAAGACAATTATGTATGCATAAATCACAAAATTTCATAAACATAATTCGTAAATCATTCTTGTCAATTATCCATGTTACGTTTTAAAATATTACTCATAGATATTCATACTACAATTACTTTATACCCATGATAGAGTCATATTTCTTAATCGATAGAGTTCTTATTATGTATACCAACTTTATACCCGCCGGCAGGGTTTGTGTTCTTATGGATTCTAGCTCTGGATAGCTACTTTCTTAGGGATCCATTCATAGTTATCTGAGAGCTTTTAAAATTTTTATATCTTTTTCTTAAAATATATATAAATAGATTAGAAAATAATAAACTTCATGTTTCATAAACATGCTACTTTCATGAAACATATTCATGGAATCACTTGTTGATGAATACATTAATTATAATATAAAAAGTATTAAAATTCATGCTATTTTATTTTTTATTTATATTTGATACTTTTTATGATCTTTGCAGGAATAATTAATTTTAAAGTCTTAATCACAAACCAACTAGAAATGGCCCTCCAACACATGTAGATGAAGCTCGAGTTTAAATTCAAATTCGTCAGGTGCACGACATGCAAAGATACATAGATACAAAGAATAGACCCAATGGATAAAATAAAAAATGAGAAGAATAATTGACGTGGGATATTCTAGGTGCTAGGAGTCAATGGAAAAGGACACAAGAAAAAGGCTAAGCGGTTCGCAGCATTCCTTCCCACTTGGTTCATGGTGGACCAAAATAAAGCATGGTCCATGGTGGATCATTTGACAAGAATGGTGATGGGTTAACTCTGCTTCACATGGGTGTTGGCTTTGGAGCTGGGTGGAAATAGGGAATTAAATGAGGAGGGCCACGATGGTTAGAGGATTTGATAAGGAAGAATGAGTTGTGAGGATGTGTTTGATATGAAATGGGATGCTAGCTACGGGTCTTCACATGGAGCAGGTGCACGAGCTTTGTGCAATGCAGGAAATCAATGCAGAAAGGAGCAATGGACATCCAAGATTCAAGAAAAAAAAATTATATTTTTGCAAAGAAAGAATTTGGGTTGAGTGGCAACTTTCCTTCTTGCCTTATTTTCTATCCTCTCCATCTCATCCATCCAAGTTTTTTTATCACTCCAATCTCAACCATCTATTCTTTCAGGATGCATCTTTTTATTAGTCCCATATCTAAAATATACAAAATCCTTCTCCCTCCTCACACCTATAAATAAAGAAAATGCCTCTACCTTGATAAGATATATCTCCATACTGCAACTCTTGTAGGAGCTCGTGTGATAGGTGAGAATACCTACTTATAAAATTTTTATCCATCTTTTTGTTACTTTCTTTCATCCTTCCAACACACGAGAAGGAGAGTTAGCCAGAAAAAGGTCAGCCATGAGAGGTTTTATTTTTTTTTTCTTATTTCAATTCCAAGTCCAATTAATGGCTTAAGAGTCAAAAATCTTTTTTTTGTATATTTTCATCAGCAATAAAATTAGTTCTTTTCTCATCAATTTAATTTTTATTTTTAGCAAATAGGGTAGTTTAGATTCATGCATTTAATTTTTGTAATTTAATTTTAGCACATAGAATAGTTTAATTTTCATTCTTATTTACTTTCTACATTTCTTTTATTTTCTATAATTTTAAATTCTAGTAATTAGTATAATATTTTTTTTAGGTTTATAGTTTTTCTTCAAATTGTGTCTAGCTAAGTAATCCTCTAGGATTTGCGATGAAGCTAAACCATGATTAGAAGATTTTTCTTAGGATTTCTCCTTGGTTTTTTTTTTTTTAGAGTTCTTTTTTCTTCAAGCTTCTTGCCAAGAGACTTGATGGACTATCATTGAATTTCAATTTCTTTATAGTTCATACTTGATTCAGTGCAAGAAGGGTAATAGGTAGAAAGCCTATAATCTTGTTAATTCCTTTTCTCTTCTTCCTTATGGAAAATTTTAATGGATTATTATTGGGTCAAAGTCCCTTCATAATCCATACTTGGGTAACACAAGAGAAGCAATTGAAAGAAGAGTTCTTTAATTAGGGTAAATGCTTATCCATACATTACACCTTAATCAAAGAACATCATAAGAGAAATCTTAGAAAGGCTCTCTAAGTTATTGGTCTAGTGGATTTAAAAGCCCTAAATTTTTAGATTATTATTCTCTACAATTAATTTATTATTTAATAATAAGTAATAAATAATCCTCCAAACTCTTGGTTTAAGCTTGTTTGAGCAAGAATTTGAACGCAATTCAAACACAATTCCTCATGGGGTCGATCCGTACTTACCGAACGTGCTACTTTGCACATCGTGCGCTTGCGTTTAATTTTAAGGCACAATAAGTTTTTGGCACCATTGCCAGAAAATTGGCATATTTTAAATTACGTTCTAAATTTTTGTTCTTCATGCTTTTAGCTTAGTTTTAGTCTGACCTTTCTAACTTTCATATCTTGCCTTGTAGAAAATTGGCGAGTGCTGAAAATTAGGTACATAATCTAACCTTTTTTCTTTTATTTTAGCATATTAATTTAATCTTAGTTCATTATTAGTTTTTAATTAAAATTTATTTATTCTAATTGGTTGTGCATAAGCATATCTAAACTATTTTAAGGGCATAAATCTAAATAAGATAATATGAGATTTCATCATCCTTTCTTAGCCCACAAATAAGTTTTCTCATTTGCATTCACCCTAACTCTTAAATAAAATCAATTAGATGTCAACCCTAGGGACATCCGAGCTCATTAGGATAAAGCATCCAAAAGAGTTAGACCAGATCATGATTGGCTAGTTGACTGGTATCTAGGAAAGGGGTTCAAGGATAAGAGCCTGAAGAAAGATGATTTTTTAATTGGTTCCATTTACTTACCTGTCCAATCTAATTGGTGTCTACGAAAAGCAATAGGGGGACTTCCACCAATCTTATCCTTACCTGGCTAGTTGGCTTGTTAGTTTCTGACTTGGAGGTCTGCAAGGTGGTCTTGGCAATTAAGAGTTATCTAGAATTAAGATAATCTAGGATAGATATTTGCTTGATAAGTATTTTAAAAAAAGAATCTTAGCTAATTTTTCTCACTCTTTTCTTTCATCTTTAGATTTAGAATTTTTTAGGATCTATCTCTAAAACTCTTTTCCTATTTATCTTCTGCTTTTTTCTTTTTTAAAAAAATTAAAAAAAAATTATATTTAATTTTATTCTTTTATTAAAATCTAAAAAAAATTAAAAATAAAAATAAAAAATAAAGTCATTAGGAAGTCAACCTTCTCGTCAATAACTGACTCGATGCTGCAGTAATATGTCTGGTTCTTTGATCTGAGGTACATCGGTAGTTCACCTTGAGTGTGTTATAGTTTGACTACACCATTACTCGATCTCCTAGCCATATGAAACCCTGAGGTCTATGTTGGCTATAGCATGTTCATTGTAGGAACTGGATGGCATCAAGATGGAATCTATCTATCTCGATGGGAGAGGAGCAGCCCTATGATAATCATGAGAATCAAGTCCAGAAGTCCATGGCCATGGCAGAGTAAAATAATAGAAAGAGTTTCTATTTAGATTTTCACATCGGACTTGAATCGAATGATTACATCATATGATAGAAACTAGGGTTTGACGAGTTCACCTTAACCCTAATCTGATCGGGGCTCAAGATAGAAGAACTTAATCACACAGGTAGCTGCACCAAGAGGTTCGCATTCAGCTCTGATGGGTTGCCACCATATACTGCTAGGTGTCACTGGTGGATTTTGGGAGCAATTAGAATGATTTAGATGATCGATCATTCTAGCTTGTTCGAATCAGAAGAGTTCTGATCCATCGAAAGGAGTTTCGATGATGTCGATGATAGAGATCATGACATATCCCATTACCATACAGAACTGAACCTAACTGGATCACACAAACAAGGGTTTGAATCTGGTGATCATCAATTGAACTGAATCCAGTTCAATTGATCTGAATGAGATTCAATTAGGTTCAAGAAAATCGTGCTAGCACTCGATTGAACCTAACGTTCTTCTTTTACTGCTATCATAAATAAGTTGTCCTGACTGAGCCAAAGGAGTTTGTGCTCAATCAGAGGCCTTCATATGGTCTGACTGGAGCTTGTCCAAGTCAGAAAAGGGTTGTCTTATTTTGTAAGACATTACCTGCCATTTTTGGTCACCTGCCATTTCTTGTTCCTTTGACTTTGGTCAAAAGTCTACCTTTGACTGGTCAAATGTTGACCATTGACACTTTGACTTTTGACCACATGTCATGCACCTATTGGAGAGCTGGTGGGGGCCTTGTCCCCCTACCAGAACCTGGCAAGGAAGAGGGTGCACGCCACCCTTGGCGTGTGCCCAAGTTGGAGGCGCCTAGGAGTCCCTGTTGGATAGGGACTCCATCTCCTTTTTGGATTCCAATTAGAGTTCTCCTAAGAACCAACTTTGACTGGTCTTAGGCACCCTCTAAGGAGGAATCCAGGGGACTCTATTCCCACCAATCAGATTTAGATCTGATTTCACAAAGGGTTGTGATTGGTTGGGAAGAAGAGGAGTTGGATCATAGTTAGTCTATAAATAAGACCCTATGCCCAACTCAAGAAAAATTTTTGAAGTAATTGAAAGGAATCACAATTCCCCACTGCCCCAAGGCTGCCTCTCCCCTCTTCCTCCATGCCAAATTCACCTTCTCCCTCTCCTCTCCATGTCCAAAAGGAGTTTTGGAGCTTGGTTGGTGCGATCCAGATCAAAGAAAGGCGACTGAAAGCTAGAAGGCTGCACTGCTGCAAAGGACGACTGCTGATCTTCAAAAGGAGTTTTGAAGATCCTCCAGATCAGATCCAGATCTAATTTTTGGAGATGTGATAGAGAAGAAGAGGATCTCTAGATCCAGCCCGAGTGGATATCCGGTAGAGGCCAGGCACTTGCGTGGCTAGATCCAGAACCTTCCGCTGCATACAGGATCATCAACGGGTAATAGGATTACCCACATCAAGGTAAATTAAATTTGATTTAATTTATCTTAATTTTATTTTAATTTATTAAAATAATAAAATTAGATCTAAAATATCTTAGATCTGATTAGATCAAAGAAAAAAAATTTTTGAAATATATCTCTTGATCTGATCAGATCTGAACGAACCTGGTCCGAAAAATCAGGATTTTCCTTCAACTGGTATCAGAGCCAAGGTTCTAAAAGTATTTAGATCTAATTTTAAATTTATTTTAATTAGAAAAATAAATAATTTTAGATGTCACATGAGATGTGATCAGATCTAAAATCAGAAAAAATTAAAATTAAATGATTTGGATCTAAGATTAGAAAATATGCATGACTAGTTCTAAAATAGAATAGTTCTATAGAATAGTCTTGCATGTTTTTTGATTTAATCTTGATTAAATCATATTTTAGATCTATTTATTTACTATTTTTTGATATTATAATGGTTATAATAACATCTAAAAAATAGCAAATAAAAATTATTTAATTTTAAATATCATATGAGATATGATTGATGCATGTCTAGACTAGTTGTAGAATAGTTCTACATAATTATCTAGATTAGAATTTATTTTGATTAGATCAATTTAAATCTAATTTTTTAGATTATTATGAGATAATTTAGATCTAAAAATATGCATGATTCGATACATGAGATGTATGCAAAATATGCCATGATTAGATCTAATTTGTATATGAGATATATGATATAGATCTAAAACTGTTTTGTAGTATTGCATGTTCCTGATTAAGGCGTTCCTCTTGGCCGTCCGGTCATAAGAATGAAGAAGGGTTTAAAGGCCCTCTCTTCCCATTCGATGGGGTGTTCTTATGATGTGTAGGGGTGCTGCGTGTTCGTCCTTAATCAGAAATCCAAAACTTACTTTCTGCAAAACCCTAGATCCTGAAACCCTAGGATTTATTGTGCATATTTTATTTATGAACCCTACTTAATTAAAAATTAAGATTATGGAATATTAATTAGGTCTAAAATTGAGAATTTTAGATCTAAGACATATTCATAATACTGGGTTCGGGCTTGGGTAGCTCAATTAGGTCTAAGCGGTTGATCAAACCGAATCAAGAGTTGGTTAGATGGGATCAACAATGCTTAAATTGACCAGCCTAATAGGATTAAGTCTGGGTCAAGATCGAGTCACGATCAAGCAAGACCTAATTAGGCTCAGAGGTTAGAGTCTGGATTGTAGGCTAACCCAATTGGTTCTGGCTCAACAATTTGGTGTCTAAGGTAAGTTTGGCACATACGACCGACTGGTTTTTAATTGGAAGCTACTCGACCTGAATGCATTCTTGTACGAGTTAATGGCATATTCCTTCCACCGGTCTCACTTACCTGGCCATATCTGTTGACACAGTTCTGATCTGAGGTGGTCAATAATCCGAGCTAACCCATGCCACTAGGTTAGTCATAATTGTTATGACTATGACAAGTCTAGTTTAATGAGACCTGAATCAATTCTCCCTAAGAAAAGATTAAGTCTGAGGTCTTCCACCATTGTAGATGTGCGGGCCCTTCCCGGGGTTGATTGTTCTCGGCTGGATACAGTGGCTCAGTTGCACCGGAAAGATGCAACCATGTCTATTAGGCATTGGATGCTATGGGCTGGAGGATGAGTTGGGCTCAATATTTTGGATACGGTGAGAGACTCAATTAGGAACCCAGTCTATGCAAATGGTGGGTCTGACTTAACTAAGGAGTGGATCAATATTTTGGATACGGTGAGATTCATGAATTAGAGACCAAGTTTGGGTGCACCATGATTAGAGAATCATTGAACAAGAGTTGTTCACTCATTGGCTAACCCATCACCAATAACTGTTAGGTGAGGTGATGAGTCAGTTGGTGAGACCGCACCACCCACTAGAAATCATTAATCATGGAGATTTTTGCATCTCTACAGAGGGAGTGTAGGGATCCGAGAAAATAGTGGGAGCTAATTTGTTTAAAAATAAAATTTCCTAAATAAATTGGTCAAGTCATAATTACAGTATCTAACTAGAATCTTTGACTCTCTACAGAAAAATGTCTGCGTCCAACCCATTGGCACGTATCCTGGACACACATAGACTGACTGGACCCAATTATAAAGATTGGCTCAGGAACTACAAAATTAGTTTTGGGTTCCGAGAAGTTAACCCATGTATTGGACCAGGACCCTCCCACCTTACCAGCCCGTCCATCCATTGAACAGAGAGCGTCTCTGGAAAAATGGATAGACGAAGATAATAAGGCCAGATATTACATGTTGGGCTCGATGTCTGATGAGCTCCAGCGCCAACATGAAGATATCGGGACTGCTCGCCAAATGTTGGCTCACCTGCAGGAGATGTTTGGTGAACAGAGTCGCGCAGCCAAATATCAAGTCACGAAATGACTTTTTAAGGCTAAGATGCGTGATGGGCAGTCAGTCCAAGATCACTGTCTGACAATGATCAAGGACATGGAAGAGCTTGAGAAGCTCGGTGTGAAGTTAGACTTGGATCTGCAGAATGATATTATTCTGCAATCCTTGACTGATGCATATGGGCAATTCATCATGAATTACCACATGCATAAACTTCAAAATTCCTTGGCCGAATTAATGAATATGCTGGTTACCGCTGAGCTTTCTATGAAAGGTTCTAAAGGCTCAGTTCTTGCTATGGAACGGACTTCTTCCAAAAGAAAGTCTTATGGAAAGAAAAAGAAGTCTGTGAAAAAGCAGAAAGGTGGAAGGAGCAAAGAAGAAGAAGGCAGAGCCGAAGAAAAAGGCCGATGTCAAAGGAAAGTGTTTCCATTGCAACAGCGACGGCCATTGGAAGCGGAACTGCCCTACTTACCTGGCCACCCTGAAGAACAAGAAGGAAGGTCCTTCTGGAGGTATGCTCGTTATTGAGTCTAACCTTACGGTTTCTTCTGCATCCAGTTGGGTGCTTGACTCTGGTTCTAGTGCTCATCTGTGCACTTCCATGCAGGGTCTTGAGGATAGCAGGAGGCTGAGGGATGGAGACATGATCCTACGCATCGGTAATGGAGCAAGAGTTGCTGCAGTAGCCGTGGGAACATACCCTCTTCGATTACCATCTGGTTTAGACTTAGTTTTGAAAGACTGTTATTATGTGCCTGCAGCTAGCAGGAATTTGATTTCTGTTTCATGCTTAGCACTAAGAAGGCTATGTGATTACCTTCTTTAAGGACCATTGTAACATTCTTTATGAAAGAAATAAAATTGCAAATGGTTTTCCTTATTAATGGTCTTTATCAGCTACATATTGATGTACCTATTCTAACTATCGAGCAAAACGTGAATGCCAAACGACCTAGGGATAGTCCAAACGATAGATATCTATGGCACCTGAGATTAGGTCATATAGCAGAAGATAGGATCAACAAATTGGAGAAAAATGGGCTATTGAGTCCATTGACTTTCCGAGTCATATCCAACTTGTGAATCTTGTCTTCAAGGCAAAATGACTAAACTCCCTTTTGTTGGACATGGGGAGAGGGCCACAGATCTCCTTGCCCTAGTACATACTGATGTGTGCGGCCCATTTGATGTGCCGGCTAGAGGCAATTTTGTCTACTTCATTACCTTTACCGATGATCTGTCTAGGTATGGGTATGTGTATCTTATGAGACACAAGTCTGAAGCTTTTGAAAAGTTCAAAGAATTCAGACATGAAGTAGAAAAACAAACTGAAAAACCCATTAAGGTTCTTCGATCAGATCGAGGAGGTGAATACCTTAGCCGAAAATTCCTAGACTATCTAAAGAAAAATGGCATAGTCTCTCAATGGACTCCACCAGGAACACCTCAACTCAACGGGGTTTCAGAATGGAGAAATCGGACTCTATTGGATATGGTTCGATCCATGATGAGCTTCACAGACCTCCCTGATTTTCTTTGGGACACTCATTGTTAACTTCAATTTATCTACTGAATAGGGTTCCCTCTAAAACCGTTCCTACCACACCGTATGAGATATGGCACGGTAAGAAACCAAGTCTGAGTCATCTCAGAATTTGGGGTTGTCCGGCTCATGTCAAAAGACAACAAGCGGACAAGTTAGAGTTTAGGTCCTTCAGAGCTCGATTCATAGGATATCCTAAAGAGTCATTAGGATACTATTTCTACATTCCAGAAGACCACAATGTGATTGTGAGTCGACATGCCATCTTTCTTGAAAAATAGTTTATTCAAGATAGCGGCATTGGAAAGCAGATTAAGCTTGATGAGAAAGTCTCACAAGTACAACGAGCTAAGGACCAATTGGAACCAAATCAGGTTGAGCCAATAAGAACACTACCTCCTCCACCTCGTAGATCGGAAAGAGTTTTCCATCCCCCTGAAAGATACTTAGGTATTATTTCAGAGGAAGTAGAGAAAATGTTCCTCGTAGGTAATGGTGCTCATGGTGATGATCCCAAAACCTACAACGAGGCGATATCAGATATCGACTCCGAGAAATGGCTAGAGGCAATGCAGTCAGAAATTGACTCGATGCACTCAAACCAAGTCTGGACCTTGGTAGATCCACCAGAAGGTATAGTACCTATTGGGTGTAAATGGATCTTCAAGAGAAAGATTGGTGCAGATGGGAATGTGGAGACATTCAAGGCTAGACTAGTGGCAAAAGGTTATAGTCAACGTGCGAAGGCATTGACTATCAGGATACCTTTTCCCAGTGGCTATGCTAAAATCCATCCGCACATTGCTTGCCGTTGCAGCCTATTTCGATTATGAAATATGGCAAATGGACGTGAAAATGACGGCATTCTTAAATGGATATCTTGAGGAAGATATCTATATGGAACAGCCGCTAGGTTTCACATCCAGTGATACTGATCACAAGGTTTGCAAGCTGCAAAGGTCCATATATGGACTTAAGCAAGCATCTCGGAGCTGGAACACTCATTTCAATGATGTGATCAAAATGTTTGGTTTCATCAAAAATGAAGAGGAACCATGTGTGTTTTCAAAAAGGTCAGTGGGAGCGCTGTTGTCTTCCTCGTATTGTACGTGGATGACATCCTCCTTATTGGGAATGATATTCCCATGTTGACAACAGTCAAAATATGGTTGTCCAAGGAATTCTCCATGAAAGACCTAGGTGAAGCATCCTTTATTCTAGGAATTAAGGTCTATAGGGATAGACCGAATAGGATGCTAGGACTTTCACAGAAGATGTACATAGAGAAAGTACTAAAGAGGTTTAGTATGGAAAACTCTAAGAGGGGATTAATACCCTTCAGACATGGTATTCATCTTTCCAAGAAGATGTGCCCTAGCACACCTGAGGAAATAGAACGCATGAGCAAGATCCCTTATGCTTCTGCAATAGGGAGCCTCATGTATGCCATGCTATGTACACGACCTGATATAGCCCATGCTGTGAGTGTCACAAGCAGATATCAGTCAAATCCAGGTGAAGAACACTGGACTTCTGTGAAATGTATCCTTAAGTACTTGAGAAGAACTAAGGATATGATGTTGGTCTTTGGTAATGGAGAACTCCAAGTCCAGGGATACACAGACTCGGATTTCATGTCCGATATAGATGATCGAAAGTCGACATCTGGGAGTCTGTTTGTGTGCAATGGTGGTGCTGTCAGCTGGAAGAGTTCCAAGCAAACGGTGATAGCAGATTCCACCATGGAAGCAGAATATATCGCTGCATCAGAGGCTGCGAAGGAAGCATTCTGGTACAAGAAGTTTGCTGCAGAAATTGGAGTAATGCCATCAGATGCCATTCCTCTATACTGCGACAACAATGGCGCCATAGCCCTTGCTAAGGAGCCGAGGTCTCACCAGAAATCCAAGCACATTGAGCGGCGATACCACCTCATCCGCGATTACCTCGAGAAGGGTTACGTCGAGGTCAAGAGAGTCAACTCCACAGATAATGTGGCAGACCCACTTACAAAGCCGTTGGGCCAGCAGAAGATCGAAGCCCACCTTGAGAAGATGGGACTTAGACTTGTAGCCAATTGGCTTTAGGACAAGTGGGAGATTGTTAGATATATGTGCCCTAGAAGCCAGAATTGGCTGACACTTGTAATACACTTCTAGGGGCAAAATTATAATTTTGACTATAATCAATAAAATGGGTTATTTTCTATCACATATGTGTATTTAGTGTCTGTGATACATCCTTTGAGTTAATGGTAATGATAATTCATATTTTCAAGAGTTGAAAATTTAAGACATGAATAATCATTATTAACTCATAAAATGCTCCCGACCATAGGATCATCACGAGGATGGTGATTGATCCGAAGGTTGGTGTACAATCGCTTCTCTTTAGTAGATGAGTCTTGAGTCTACGGTGTGGAGACACCGGAGCGAGAGTACAGGTACTCGTTAGAGAACGAGGGCACTGAGCGTGACCACCTCGAGTAGTCATTAGGGAGTCTACCTTCTCGTCAATGACTGACTCGATGCTGCAGTAGTGTGTCTGGTTCTTTGACCTGAGGTGCATCGGCAGTTCACCTTGAGGGTGTTATAGTTTGACTACACCATTACTCGGTCTCCTAGCCATATGGAACCCTGAGGTGTATGTTGGCTATAGCATGTTCATTGTAGGAACTGGATTGCATCAAGATGGAATCTATCTACCTCGGTGGTAGAGGAGCAGCCCTATGATGATCATGAGAATCAAGTCCAGAAGTCCCATGGCCATGGCAGAGTGAAATAATAGAAAGAGTTTCTATTTAGATTTTCACATCGGACTCGAATCGAATGATTACATCATATGACAGAAACTAGGGTTTGACGAGTTCACCTTAACCCTAATCTGATCGGGGCTCAAGATAGAAGAACTTAATCACACAGGTAGCTGCACCAAGAGGTTCGCATTCAGCTCTGATGGGTTGCCACCATATACTGCTAGGTGTCACTGGTGGATTTTGGGAGCAATTAGAATGATTTAGATGATCGATCATTCTAGCTGTTCGAATCAGAAGAGTTCTGATCCATCGAAAGGAGTTTCGATGATGTCGATGATAGAGATCATGACATATCCCATTACCATACAGAACTGAACCTAACTGGGTCACACAAACAAGGGTTTGAATCTGGTGATCATCAATTGAACTGATCCAGTTCAATTGATCTGAATGAGATTCAATTAGGTTCAAGAAAATCGTGCTAGCACTCGATTGAACCTAACGTTCTTCTTTTACTATCATAAATAAGTTGTCCTGACTGAGCCAAAGGAGTTTGTGCTCAATCAGAGGCCTTCATATGGTCTGACTGGAGGTTGTCCAAGTCAGAAAAGGTTGTCTTATTTTGTAAGACATTACCTGCCATTTTTGGTCACCTGCCATTTCTTGTTCTTTGACTTTGGTCAAAAGTCTACCTTTGACTGGTCAAATGTTGACCATTGACACTTTGACTTTTGACCACATGTCATGCACCTATTGGAGAGCTGGTGGGGGCCTGTCCCCCTGCCAGAACCTGGCAAGGAAGAGGGCGCATGCCACCCTTGGCGTGTGCCCAAGTTGGAGGCGCCTAGGAGTCCCTGTTGGACAGGGACTCCATCTCCTTTTTGGATTCCAATTAGAGTTCTCCTAAGAACCAACTTTGACTGGTCTTAGGCGCCCTCTAAGGAGGAATCCAGGGGACTCTATTCCCACCAATCAGATTTAGATCTGATTTCACAAAGGGTTGTGATTGGTTGGGAAGAAGAGGAGTTGGATCACAGTTAGTCTATAAATAAGACCCTGTGCCCAACTCAAGGTAAAAATTTTTGAAGTGATTGAAAGCAATCACAATTCCCCATGCCCCAAGACTGCCTCTTCCTCCATGCCAAACTCACCTTCTCCCTCTCCTCTCCATGTCCAAAAGAGTTTTGGAGCTTGGTTGGTGCGATCCAGATCAAAGAAAGGCGACTGAAAGCTAGAAGCTTGCACTGCTGCAAAGGACGACTGCTGATCTTCAAAAGGAGTTTTGAAGATCCTTCAGATTAGATCCAAATCTGATTTCTGAAGATGTGATAGAGAAGAAGAGGATCTCCAGATCCAGCTTGAGTGGATACCAGTAGAGGCCAGGCACTTGCATGGCTAGATCTAGAACCTTTCGCTGCATACTGGATCATCAACGGGTAATAGGATTACCCACATCAAGGTAAATTAAATTTGATTTAATTTATCTAAATTTATTTTAATTTCTAAAATAATAATAATCAGATCTAAAATATCTTAGATCTGATCTAGATCAAAGAGAAAAAATTTTGAAATATATCTCTTGATGTGATCAGATCTGAACGAACCTGGTCCGGAAAATCAAAATTTTTCTTCACTCTCCTAATGAACCCAACTGGAACCATATGTGCACAAGTGAATGCTGCATACCAAAAATCAATGAATAATCCTTATGCACCCACATATAACCCAGGATGGAGGAATCATCCAAACTTCTCATGATCGCAGAACCTAAATGTAGACGGTCCTAGTTTCAATCAGCAAAACCCAAGGCCCAATTCTGTGTTAAACAACCCACCAGGCTTCAATAATCATGAAAAGAAACTTAGTTCTTTAGAGAAAAGCTGAAAGTCCTAGCCAAATCCAATGCTGACACCAATGCTACATTGAGCAATTTCATGCAAACCATAGGCCAGCTCCTAAATGCTAACACTCAGGCCATAGCCTATTTAGAAATGTAGATAGATCAGCTAGCCTCTACCATGAATGAGTGAGAATGAGGTAGGCTACCTAGCCAACCCAAGCCCAACTCAAGAAGCCAAAATGATTCATGATTCCAACAAAAAAACCAAGTCAACCAAGTGAATGCCATTCATACTTTAAAATTAGAAAAATATGTGGATAACAAGATAGGTACATCTGATAATAGAGATGACTCATCTGCTGAGCAACTTTACGAATAACCTATCTTACAAACTCAAGCTTCTGAAACTAATAATACACCTAGCCTAGTACCTATAACTCCTAGAGCTTCTTTTCCAAATAGATTAAGGTCTAATAAAAAATTAAAATATTTAGATAAAATGTTAGAGAAGTTTAAATAAGTTCAGATGAATATCTCTTTACTAGACATGATCCAACAAGTACCAACCTATGCTAAATTCTTAAAAGACCATCGCACTAAGAAGAGAACCACTAATGTACCCAAGAGAGCATTCTTGGCTATAAGTGTGAGCTCATACTTGTCAAGTCATGTTGTTGCCCAAAAGAACAACCCAAGAGGGGGGGGTGGATTGGGTTTTTCAAAAATTTTTAGATTACGAAATGTATATGCAGAATTAGAATACTACTATTCTAAAAAATGCAATGATTAAATGAGCAAAAAATAATAATAGCTAATAAAAAAATTATACACACAAAGACACAAGATTTTTATAGTGGATTGGTGTCAAACCTAAAACCCACATCCACTCCTCAAGCACTCCACTTGAGAATTCTATTATAATCTCTAAGATTACAGCAAGATTATTTTTTTTCCAAATTTACAATCTAAATCTAGTTGGTTTTATGGGCTAACCAACCAAAACCTAATCTCGAGCCACTCCTAGGCTTGTACAAATTCAATTCAAGGCTTAGATGAGCTTATCCCCCAAGTTTCAACCCTTTGAAACTTGAAATACAAAGATTTTAAAATGCAGAAATTTGAAACAACAACAAACTCCTTTTGAAGAGCAGATTTGAGGCTTTGATGCATAAGATGAGTAGTTGGAGGATTTTTGCAATGAATGCTCCCTTTCTTTACTTGAGAATACCTTGATTGCACAGCTGGTTGAGTGGTTGAACAGCAATGAAGGCTTTTTAAGGCCCACTATTTGGATAGCACATAGTTTTTGAAACTTTACTTATGTTTCCTACTTTCTTTTACTTATATCTTGTGTTCTCAACCCTTAATCTGATTTTAGAAACCTTCTAATCTAGGTTAAGAAATCCAAAATTAGATTTGTAGCCATTGGAATGCTAGAAAAAGCCATTTAGAGTATTAAAAATGAAATCTAGATAGTTCTAAAAACCAATCATTAGGACTATCAGAAGCTCGGGAGTCGACTCTCCAAAGCCTTGAGTTGACTCCAGCTATAGGATGAAGAATTCTGACTCTCTGTATTTCTATTCCATGCCAATTCTTCATGCCAAAGTTGACTCCTAGACTTCATGACTCAACTCCAATCGTAGGGTAAAAAATTCAACATTCTGTTCTTGGACTGGTGCCTTTTCTGAGATGGGAGTCAGCTCCTACTTTTCATGAGTCGATTCCTCTATGAGTCAACTCCTAGTCAACTCCTGTGATAGGATTCATACTAAAGTCTTTTATTTTGAGCCTGGTGCCAGTCTGAGTCTGTGAGTCGGCTCCTACCAATCTGAAGTCAACTCCTAATTTGTGCCAAATGCTGAAACCATGCCAAATTTGTCTTTAAACTTTCTTTGAGTTGGTTCATGACTCAATACTCCTTGAAAATGTTTGGCTTGATCTCTTTTTGCTTCTCTTTTTTGGTTCTTTCAATCAAACATGGAGCATCATCAAAATGGATTCCTGTCTTTCTGAACTTTGTCTTAAACATTCCAAACAAGTTGTTAGTACCAAAAGTCAACTCAAATATTTTGTTATTCATCAAAATCATACCTAGGGTCAACATTCTCCTCCTTTTTGATGATGACAAACATGCATAACATTTGTAAATTCAAAAAACATTTAAAGTGAAGAAAGTAGCATTCCATATCCATAACCAATGCAAATTTAGATTATATAAAAGTTCATCCATTTTATAGTGATTTATTATTTTGATTTCAAGGATCATCCCCCTTTCTATTCGTTGAAAATAAAATGTGCCACCAATTTAGAAGTTTTGAAATTTTATTGTATGTACCATTGATGTGCCATTTTATGCCTATTTTATGCCATATTTTTAAAATATTAATATATATGTGTCACATTTTCAGAATTTTAAAATATATATCATTTGTTACATTTGTATCATTTTATTTATGTTCCTCCCCTTTTTTTATACTTTATCTCATTCTCCTTTATTTTTGTATGTGCGCTCCACCTTTCTTTATACTTATCTTTTTCTCCTCCTTTTTGTCATCATCAAAGAATGAATGGCAAGAAAAAGAATATAAAAGAAAACATCCATACATATATATAAAAAGAAATACATAGTTCATAGGGATATGTACTACATACAAAAATATAGCTAAGCAGTACAAGTGCGTCCATACAATACAAACAAGATCCTAAGAAAAAGCATCATCAACAACAAGATGATATGAACAACATGTCATGTCTAAGTTCTAATACCATGACTAAATCTTAATACACCATATAGATATAGACTAAGACCTATATAAGATAACCTAGGTACTAGTAGATCAGTCAGATGGGATATCTAGTATGGTGGAGGAGCTGGCTCAAGTCACTCTCCTGCTCTTGGTGCGAGTGGATGGACCTCCAGCTCAAGAATATATCCTAAGGGGTCTAGAAGGAGGTTGTGTGGTAGGTAGCTGTGATCAGGTGCACTAGGAGGAGGCTCGAAAATTGGAGGTGGAACAAAAAAAAATATCTAGCTCTACTTCAACTGTCTTAGCAACTACTGCTGATACTGCTGCCTCTACTGCTATTGATGCTGCTATTGCAGTCACCACTATTGCTGATCCTGATGGAGCATGGGTCCTCAGAATATCCATCAGCTAATCCATAGAAACTAAGAGTGATGTGATCATATCTAGGATATACTGGACCTCTCTCTCTACTCCATTAGCTGAGTCAGACACCTAACCTTAGATGCTAGTCTAGCTATCTCAATTTGGATCTCCTTCATTTGTGGTCTCAATCCATCTAAAGTAGATTGAGTGATCCGAGTTGCCTGATCATCATCAGTCTGAGCTGGTGGGGGATGAACTCTAGCAAATCAATCTAGGAGAGTGGTGAATGGGTCTGCTACTGCCTCAGTCGGAGGTTGTACTTGAGGAATATTTACAGGCTAACTCGATCTTGCTCCATCTTGAGTCGGAGGATGCTCCTGTCCAAAAGCTCTCTTGACCCATCTATCATTCAACTTCTGATAACCCATCCTAGTGACTGTTTTCTCTCTATATATGTCTGTATGTCTCAAATATAAAGAACGCTCTCCCTTAAAATCAATCCCAATCTCCCTAAAGATCGAGGTCAGGGCCATACCATAAGGGAGACATGCTTTGGCCCTGCCTACTCCATTCATTATCTATCTAAAAATCAGTAGTGGGAGGTTAAGCTGTATACCTTAAACAATATAGTCCATAATGCGAACAACTCCATCTAGAACAAGATTGAATGGACCAGTCTTGGGGAATATGATTCATGCAACTATGTAGCTCAGAACTTTCATTTCAATGGATAAACTATTTGTTTCTAATTTTGTTATTCTTTCTACATTGTTCAGCCCAATAATCAACCTAAGAGCAAAATTTCTATCAAATGGGTGCTGCGGTGCTAATCTTTCTATGGGTAGACCCTAAATCTATCCAAGTCTTTCAGGTGTGAGGCGAAAGGTGACTTTCTTTACCATACTCTTCAATTCATCCTCTCCCCTACACATGCATCTATAGAACTCTCTGACTAAATGAGGATAGGTGGATTGGTTGATGGAGAAGAAAAGGTTCCACTACTGGTTTCGAATCCATCCGCTAATTTGCAGTCCCTCTTGGTCAAAGAAATGAAAATCCACATTCCTTCTAGTGGTCACTTGTTGGTCCAGTAGAGAGGGAGAGGGAGGAGCAGGTAATTGGGGGATGGGATTACCTTCATTGTAGTTGGAATTATCATCACTTAGAGATTCATGCTGCTCAATCAGCTATAGTCTTCTTTGGACAACATGGATTTTTCTCCCAGGCCCCATTCCGCATGAGTGAAGGATGAATCCAAGAAAAATCGGGAAGGGGATAAGTGGAGGTAACAGTGGAGGGTCCCTCACGGCTTTGGAAGAAGTCTAGGGTTCAATAGTGAGAGGGTGAATTGAGATGAGATGGAGAGTACTCGAGTTTAAAAACTAGGTTTTCGATCATTAGTTGACTCTAGGTTTGCATGAGTCGACTCCAGCAAGAGTCGTGAAGGGGAAATCCTGATTTCCCAGGGTCAGGTTCGTTCAGATCTGATTGGATTGAGAGGCATATTTTAAAAAAAATTTCTCAGATCCTAATTAGATCTAACATTTTTCAGATCTAATTTTATGATCTAATAAATAAAAAAATTAAATTAAATTAAATATAAATTAATTTTATCTTGATATGGGTAATCTGATTACCCGTTGATGATCGTGCTGAAGCCCTGAGGTTCTGGATCTAGTCACGCAAGAGCCTGGCCTCTATCGATATCCACTTGGACTGGATCTAGAGATCTTCTCCTTTTTTATTTCATCTCCAAAAATTAGATCTGAATCTAATTTAAAGGATCTTCGAAACTTCTTTCGAAGATCAGCAGTCGTCTCTGCAGCAGTGCTGCCTTCTTCCTTTCTCGTCAGCCTTTTCTTGCCTGAATCGCACTAATCTGAAGCCCAACTATCCTTAGGCGTGGAGAGGAGAGAAATGGCCTAAAGGTGGCATGAAGAAAAGAGAGGGATAGCCTTGGGACATGGCTAGGAGAGAAGTCTCTTAAAAGTGGGTGCAGATAGGTCTTTATATAGACCCTGCTGCACCATGCAGTGCCACATCACCTCGACCAATCACGTTGCTTCGTTTAATCAGATCTAAATCTGATTGATGGGATGACATCACCTGATCCAATCAGATGAGAGACCCACAGATTCATCCTAAGATGGTGCCTAAGATTGGTCAAAGTCCATAGGTGAGGATCACCTAGTTTGAATCCAAGAAGCAACCTGGAGTCCCATCCGTATGGGACTCCAGGCATCCCTATCCATGGGCGCATGCCATCCTAGGCATGCACCCCTTCCTTTCCAATTTCTAGAAAGGGGACAAGCCCCTATCTGCTCTCAAATAAGTGCATGATGCATGGGCAGATGTCCAAGGATCAAAAATCAACGTTTGACCAAAGTCAAAGGACAAGAATTAGCAAGTGATGAAAAATGATAGGTGTTGTCTCAAATTTATCTCATAAATTAAGACAACCTTTTTCTAACCTAGACAAACTTTAGTCAGATCAGGTAAAGGTACCTAAGTGAACACAAATATATTTGGCTCGATCGAGATAACTTTAAATGATAGAAAAAGGAGAATGTTCGGCTCAATCGTGTGCTAGCATGATTTCCTTGAACCTAATTGAATCTAATTCAAATCAATTGAACTATATTAGTTCAATTGATGATATCCAGATCTAAACCCTTATTTGTATGATTCAGTTAGGTTCAGTTCAGTATGGTAATGGGATATGTCATGATCTCTATCATCGACATCATTGAAACTCCTTTCGATGGATCAGAACTCTTCTGATTCAGACAACTAGAATGATCGATCATCTAAATCATTCTAATTGCTTCCAAAATCCATCAGTGACACCTAGCAGTATATGGTGGCAATCCATCAAAACTAAAAATGAACCTCTCGATGCAGCTACTTGTGTTATTAAGTTCTTCTATCTTGAGCCCCGATCAGATTAGGGTTAAGGTGAACTCATCAAACCCTAATTTCTATCATATGATTTAATCATTTGATTCAAGTCCGATGTGAAAACCTTAATAGAAACTCTTTCTATTATTTCACTCTCTGCCATGGCCATGGGCTTATGGACTTGATTCTCATGATCATCATAGGGCTGCTCCTCATCCACCGAGGTAGATAGATTCCATCTTGGTGCAATCCAATTCCTACAATGAACATGCTATAGCCAACATACACCTCAGGATTTCAAATGGCTAGGAGATCGAGTCATGGTGTAGTCAAACTATAACACCCTCAAGGTGAACTACCGATGCACCTCAGGTCAAAGAACCAGACACACCACTGCAGCTTCGAGTCAGTCATCGACGAGAAGGTAGACTTCCTTATGACTACTCGAGGTGGTCACGCTCAGTGCCCTCATTCTCTAACGAGTACCTATACTCTCGCTCCAGTGTCTCTACACCATAGACTCAAGACTCATCTACTATAAAGAAGCGATTGTACACTAACCTTCCGGATCAATCACCATCCTCATGATGATCCTACGGTCAGGAGCATTTTATGAGTTAATAATGAAAATTCTTGTCTTAAATTTTCAACTCTTGAAAATAAGAATTATCATTACCATTAACTCAAGGGATGTATCACAGATACTAAATACACATATATGATAGAAAATAACTCATTTTATTATTTATAGTCAAAATTATAATTTTGCCCCTAGAAGTGTATTACAAGTGTCAGCCAATTCTGGCTTCTAGGGCACACATATCTAACAAACTCTCACTTGACCTAAAGTCAATTAGCTATAAATCTAAGTCCCATCTTCTCAAGGTGGGCTTTGATCTTTTGCTGGCCCAACGACTTTGTAAGCGGGTCCGCCGCATTGTCTGCGGAGTCGATTCTCTTGACCTCGATGTAATCCTTCTTGAGGTAATCGCAGATGAGGTGGTATCACCACTCGATGTGCTTGAATTTTTGGTGAGACCTCGACTCCTTAGCAAGGGCTATGGCACCATTGTTGTTGTAGTACAGAGAAATGGCATCTGATGGCATCACTCTGATCTCTGTGGCAAACCTCTTGTACTAGAATGCCTTTTTTGTAGCTTCTGATGTAGCGATGTATTTTGCTTCCATGGTGGAATCTGCTATCACTATCTGCTTGGAACTTTTTCAACTAATAGCTCCACCATTGCACACAAATAGACTCCTAAATGTCGACTTTCGATCATCTACATCAGACATAAAGTCCAAGTCTGTAGACCCCTGGACTTGGAGTTCTCCATTGCCAAAGATCATTAACATATCCTTAGTTCTTCTTAAGTACTTAAGGATACATTTCATAGAAGTCCAGTATTCTTCATCTGAATTCAACTGATATCTGCTCGTGACACTCATGGCATGGGCTATATCAGGTCGTGTACATAACATGGCATACATGAGGCTCCCTATTGCTGAAGCATAAGGGATCTTGCTCATGTGTTGTATTTCCTCAGGTGTGCTAGGGCACATCTTCTTGGAAAGATGAATGCCATGCCTGAAGGGTACTAAACCCCTCTTAGAGTTTTCCATACTAAACCTCTTTAGTACTTCCTCTATGTACATCTTCTGTGAAAGTCCTAGCATCCTATTCAGTCTATCTCTATAGATCTTAATTCTCAGAATAAAGGATGCTTCTCCTAGGTCTTTCATGGAGAATTCTTTAGATAACCATATTTAACTATGGTCAACATGGGAATATCATTCCCGATAAGGAGGATGTCATCCACGTACAATACAAGGAAGACAACAGTGCTCCCATTGATCTTTTTGAAGACACATGGCTCCTCCTCATTCTTAATGAAACTAAACATTTTGATCACATCATTAAAATGAGTATTTCAGCTTCGGGATGCTTGCTTAAGTCCATATATGGACCTTCGCAGCTTGTAAACCTTGTGATCATCATCACTAGATGTAAAACCTAGCGGCTGTTCCATATAGATATCTTCCTCAAGATATCCATTTAAGAATGTTGTTTTCACATCCATTTGCCATATTTCATAATCAAAATAGGTTGCAACAGCAAACAATGTGCGGATGGATTTTAGCATAGCTACTGACGAAAAGATATCCGATAGTCAATGCCTTCGCATTGACTATAATCTTTTGCCACTAATCTAGCCTTGAATGTCTCTACATTTTTATCTACAACAATCTTTCTCTTATAGATCCATTTATACCTAATAGGTACTATACCTTCTGGTGGATCTACCAAGATCTAGACTTGGTTTGAGTGCATCGAGTCAATTTCTGACTTCATTGCCTCTAACCATTTCTCAAAGTGATATTTGATATCACCTCGTTATAGGTTTTGGGATCATCACCATGAACCCCATTACCTACGAGGAATATTTCCTCTACATCCTCTAAAATAGTACCTAAGTACTTCTCAAGGGGATGATAAACCCTTTCCAATCTACAAGGTGGAAGAGGTAGTATATGGATTGGCTTAACCTAATTTGGTTCCATTTGGTCCTTACCTCGTTGCTCTTGTGAGACTTTCTCATCGAGCTTGATCTGCTTTCCAATGCCGCTATCTTGAAATAAACTATTTTTCAAGAAAGATGGCATGTCGACTCACAATCACATTATGATCATCTGAAATGTAGAAATAATATCCTAATGACTCTTTAGGATATCCTATGAATCGAGCTCTAAAGGACCTATAGTCTGACTTGTCCGCTTGTTGTCTTTTGACATGAGCCAGACAATCCCAAATTCTGAAATGACTCAGACTTGGTTTCTTACCATGCCATATCTCATACGGTGTGGTAGGAAGGGTTTTAGAAGAAACCCTATTCAGTAAGTATATTGCAATTAATAAACAGTATCCCCAAAGAAAATCAGAGAGGTCTTTGAAGCTTATCATGGATCGGACCATATCTAATAGGGTCCGATTCCTCCATTCTGAAATTTCATTGAGTTGAGGTGTTTCTGGTGGAGTCCATTGAGAGACTATGCCATTTTTCTTGAGATAGTCCAAAAATTCTCGACTAAGGAATTCACCTCCTCGATCTGATCGAAGAACCTTAATGGGTTTTTCAATTTGCTTTTCTACTTTATGTCTGAATTCTTTGAACTTTTCAAAGGCTTCAGACTTGTGTCTCATAAGATACACATATCCATACCTAGATAAATCATCGGTAAAGGTTATAAAGTAAACTAAGTTGCCTCTATCCGGCACATCAAATAGGCCGCATACATCTATATGTATTAGGGCAAGAAGATTCGTGGCCCTTTCTTCATGTCCTACAAAAGAGAGCTTAGTCATTTTGCCATGAAGATAGGATTCACAAATTGGATATGACTCGAAAGTCAATAGACTCAATAGTCCAATTTTCTCCAATTTGTTAACCCTACCTCCTGCTCTATGACCTAGTCTTAGGTGCCATAGATACCTATCGTTTGGACTATCCCTAGATCATTTTGATTTTATGGCATTCACATTTTGCTCAAAATTAAAAATAGATACATCAACATGTAATTGATAAAGATCTTTAATAAGAAAACCACTTGTAATTTTATTTCTTTCATAAAAAATGTTACAATGGTCCTTAAGAAAATTAATTATATAGCCTTCTAATGCAAGGCAAGAAACAAAAATTAAATTCCTGCTTGCTATAGGCACATAATAACAGTCTTTTAATACTAAGTCTAAACCAGATGGTAGTCAAAGAGGATATGTTCCCACGGCCACGGCAGCAACTCTTGCTCCATTTTTGACATGTAGGATCATCTCACCATCCCTCAGCCTCCTGCTATCCTCAAGACCCTTAATGGAAGTGCATAAGTGAGCTCTAGAACCAGAGTCACACACCCAACTGGATGCAAAAGAAATCGTAAGGTTAGACTCAATAACGAGCATACCTCCAGAAGGATCTGCCTCCTTCTTTAGGGTGGCTAGGTAAGTAGGGCAGTTTCGCTTCCAATGGCCATCATTGTTGCAATAAAAATACTTTTCTTTGTCAACGGCCTTCTTCTTCAGCTCTGCCTTTTTCTTCTTTTTTCCTTCCACCTTCTGCTTTTTCACAAACTTCTTCTTCTTTTCAAAAGACTTTCTCTTCGAAGAAGTCCATTTCATAGCAAGTACTGAGCCTTTAGAACCTTTCATGAAAAGCTCAGCGGTAACCAGCATATTCATAAGTTCGGCCAAGGAGTTTTGAAGTTTATGCATATGGTAGTTCATAATGAACTGCCCATACACATTAGTTAAGGATTGCAGAATTATATCATTCTGCAGATCCAAGTCCAACCTCACTCTGAGCTTCTCAAGCTCTTTCAAGTCCTTGATCATCATCAGACAATGATCTTGGACTGACTGCCCATATGCATCTTAGCCTTGAATAGTCGTTTAGTGACTTGATACTTGGCTATGCAATTTTGTTCACCAAACATCTCCTGTAGGTGAGCCAACATTTGGCGAGCAGTCCTGATATCTTCATGTTAGTACTGAAGTTCATCAAACATTGAGCCCAACATGTAGTATCTGGCCTTGTTATCATCGTCTGTCCACTTATCCAAAG
>QRFJ01000948.1:121368-152171 GCA_006176705.1 Cocos nucifera | reverse complement strand
CCCCACACATCATAAGAACACCCCATCGAATGAAAGGAGAGGGTCTTTTAAGTCCCTACTTTGTTCTTATGACCGGAATGGTAAGGAGACATGCCTTATATCAGAAATACAACTAATCTACAAAAATTAATTAGATCTAAGCATATATCTCATATAAGAAAATTGATCTTAATTAAACACGTTTTGCATACATCTCATGTATCATGCATCGCATGTTTTAGATCTAAATTAACGTATAATCATCTAAAAAATTAAAAATTTAAATTTCTGATCTAAATCAAATAAAATTTAATTTAGACCTATTTGTAGAACTATTCTACAACTATATAAAACGTGCAACCTATCATATCTCATATGATAAATGTAAATTTTAATTAATTTTTTATTTTTAAATCTGACTTATAAATTTATAAAGATCAAAATATAATAAATAAATAGATTAAAAATTATATTTAATAAATAAAATTATGGATTATACTAGACCACACATAGTAAATAATTCTATTCCTAGTTAGTTATGTATCTCAATACATATTAGATCTAGATTAAATTAATTTTAATTTTCTAATTTTCTAATTTTAGATCTAATATATCTCATGCTGATATCTAAAATCCATTACTATTTATTAGATTAAATTAGATCTAACTAAATTTTATAAGAACCTGGTCTGATAAACAATTATGAAAAGGAAATCCTGATTTCGCACAGTGGTCAGGTTCGTTTAGATCTGATGATGAGAGCCATATTTTAAAATTTTTAATTTCAGATTCCTAATAGACTAACATTTTTCAGAATCTAATTTTATGATTATAAATAAAAAAATTAAATAAATTAATCTAAATTAAATTTTAACTCTTGATATGGGTAATCTGATCACCGTTGAGATCCGTGCGAAACGCCCTAGTTCTGGATCTAACTCACAGAAGCTGCCTCATAGTATCCACTCATGGAACTGGATCTAGAAATCTTCTGCCTTCTTTATCTCATCTTCCAAAAATTAGATCTGAATCTGATTTGAAGGAATTCTTCGAAATCTTTCGAAGATCAGCATCGTCTCTGCACAGTGCCTGCCTTCTCCTTTTGTCAGCCTTTCTTGCCCTGAATCGCAATATATCTGAAGCCAACTATCCTTGAGCAGGAGAAGGAGAGATAGGCCTAAAGGTTGGCAATGAAGAAAAGAGAGAGAACAGCCTTGGGGATGTGCTAGGAATGAGAAGTCTCTTAAAGTGGGTGCAGATAGTCTTATATAGACCGCTGCTGCACCCAGCAGTGCCACATCACCTCGTACCATCAACGTTCAGTCTTATCACTCAAATTATTGATGGATGACATCAACCTGATCCTATAGATGAGAGAACACCATAATCTCCAAGAGGTGCCTAAGACTGATGTACAAGTCCCAAAGGTGAGGATCACTACATTTGAATCCAAGAAGCAACGCTGAGAGTCCCCAATCCTGAATGGGACTCCAGGCATCCCTATCCATGGCGCATCCATCCTACTGGGTGTCTGCACACCCTCTCCTTTCAATTTCAGAGAGGGACAAAGCCCCTATCTGCTCTCAATAAGTGCAATGAAATGCAAGGCAGATGTCCAAGATCAAAAGTCAACATTTGACCAAGTCAAAGGATAAACAATTAGCAGCATGATTGGAAAAATATGCTTTGTCTCAAATTTATTAAAAATAAAAAAATTCCTTTTCTGAACCTTGACAACTCTAGTCAGATCCAGAGTAAGGTACTCTGAGTTGAGCACAAACATTTTGGCTCATTGAGACAACTTTTAATAATAGAAAAAGGAATGTTAGGTTCAATCAGTAGTGCTAGCAAGATTTTTTGAACTAACTTGAATCTAATTCAAAATCAATTGAACTGGATTAGTTAATGATGATATCCAGATCAAACCTTATTTATGTGATCCAGTTAGGTTCAGTTCTGTATGGTAATGAGGATATGTCATGTACTCTATCATCGAACATCATGAAACTCTTTCGATGGATCAGAACTCTTCTGATTCAGACAACTAGAATGAATCGAATCATACTAAATCATTCTAATTGCTCCAAAATCCAATCAGTGACACTAGCAGTATATGGTGGCAATCCATCAAAACAAAAATGAACCTCTCGGTGCAAGCTACTTGTATTGAATTAAGTTCTTCTATCTTGAGCCCCGATCAGATTAGGGTTAAGGTGAATCGTCAACCACAACTAGTTTCTATCATATGATTTAATTTTGATTAAGTTCGATGTGAAAAACTTAATAGACTATCTTTTAATTATTTCACTCTCTGCATGGCCATGGGCTTATGGACTTGATTCTCATGATCATCAATGGGCTGCTCCTCATCCCCGGGTAATAGATTCGCATCTTGATGGCATTCATTCCTACAATGAACATGCTATAGCCAACATACACCTCAGGATTCCAATGGTAGAGAGCCGATCATGGTGTACGTCAAACTATAACACTCAAGGTGAATACTGCATGCTACTCAGATCAAAGACCAGACACACCACTTAGCTATCGAGTCAAGTCATCGACTGAGAAGGTAGACTTCCTATGACTACTCGAGGTGGTCATACTTAGTGCCCTCGTTCTCTAATGTACGTGTCCTGTACTCTCGCTCCATGTCTTATACTCATAGACTAAGACTCATCTACTATAAGATGCGATTGTATACTAACCTTCTGAATCATTCACCATCCTCATGATGATCCTACGGTCAAAAGCATTTTATTAGTTAATAATGAAAATTCTTGTCTTAAATTTTCAAACATCTTAAAAATAAGAATTATCATTCCAATCAACTCAAAGAATGTATCACAAGATACTAAATACACATATATGAAGAAAATAACCATTTTATTATTTATAGTCAAAATTATAATTTTGTCCCTAGAAGTGCATTACAAGTGTCAGTCAATTTTGGCTTCTAGGGCACACATATCTAACAAGTCGACCATGAGTCGATTATGAGTCAACTCCAAGTTAAATAGTGCAAAATTTTGATTTTTCATAAAAGAAGAATAGGTGCATCTGATTGAGAGATAGTTGAGAATTGGGCCTGATAAATTAATAGACTTATGTAATATGAGATTTTTTTTTTTTCAAAAGTTTGGAGAGGGGGCATGATTTTAAATCATTAAGCAAATTCACTAGATAGGATCCTTAGAGAGTAGTAGAAAAACTTCTAATTTATATGAGAGCTATTGGATCAAGAAAATCTAGTTTTGACCTTAATCTGAGTGATAGCACATTCCTAGTTCTCTCCTAATTTTTCTAAATCTCTCTTCATTAAAGAATTTAGTGAAGATGCCTACTAATTATTTATCTATACTAACAAATTCAAGCATCTCATCATTATTTTGCATATGATCTCTTATGAAATGGTGTCTTCTTTTAATATGTTTAGATCATGAGTATTGAATTAAATTTTTAGTTAGATTAATTGCACTAGTGTTATCATATCTTATTGAAATTTTATTAAGTTTTATGCTAAAATCTTTAAGTTGCTGTTTAATTCATAAGATTTGAGCATAACAACTCCCAACAGTAACATATTTAGCTTCAGCTGTAGATAATATTACTGAGTGTTGTTTCTTACTAAACTATGAAATTAGATTAATTCCAAGAAATTGATAAGTGCCACTAGTACTTTTTCTATCTAACTTACATCCAGTAAAATCAGAATCAGTATATCCAATTAATTCTAAAGATGATAATTATCATATCAAGTTCCCATGCATTAACACTGTTCATATAAATATCTTAAAATTTTTTAATAGCTAAAAGATTTTCTAGGATCAGATTGATATCTAGCGCACATATAAATGCTAAACATAATGTCAAGTCTACTTGCAGTAAAATAGAGCAATGATCCTATCATACCTCTGTGTAATTTAGTATCAACTTTCTTACCTTTTTCACCTTATCAAGCTTGCAAGAGGGACTTATAGATGTGCAATTGATTTTGAGTTCTACATTCTAAATTTTTTAAAGATTTTTTTCTTGTATTACTTTAATTGATTGATTAAGTGTCTTTCCCTGGTTGTTTATTTTTGACCTTGATCTGATAGGTTGAGTAAGAAGTAGTTCATGTTTACTACAACAGTCATTAGATCATTCTTCTAAACCTTTCTCTGCATAAGCCTTGGCAAGACTACTCTTGACAAAGATTTCCTCAGAAATTATAGCTATTTTGCACCAAAATAATTATCAATCTCATTACATTTATAACCACCATAAGTTCCTTTTTTTTAACAAAAAAAAATAGAAGTTTTTATTCAACATTTTCTCTTAACGAATTCATTATAAATATTAAAATTTAACTTAGTCTTTAAACCATGCTCCTAGAACTTGTTTTAAACCATAAAGTATCTTAATATAACTTATATAACATGATAAGGGATATATATGACTTTCAAATCAAGTGGTTGTTTCAATATATACTTTCTCGAATATATACCCATCTTAAAAATGCCTCTTGATAGTTATTTAGTATATATTATAAAATTCATAAAGCATGTCAATGCAAGTAGTAGCCTAATTACTTCTATCTAGCTAACTAGAGCAAAAGTTTTCATCAAAATCAATAACCTTCTTCTTGATTATACCTTTAAGCCACTATTAGCTTTGTGTCTAGTAAATTATTCTATTTTTCATCTAGCTTAATCTCTAAATATCCATTTGGTTTCTAATTATTGGATGGTCACTTGGTCTATACCTAGCTCCAAACTCCTATTTTTTTAAAATTGATTTAATTCTTCATGCATTGCATTTATTCCAATTGATCATTTTTAGCTTCTATACGTTTTTTGTTCAATTTGAGATACAAAAGCCTAAATATTTAATTGATATTTCCTTAAAGATGTTAGAGTTCTTACCCCTTATGATGGATCACCAATAATTTGATCTTTGGGATTGGCTAAGTGCATACTTCGATTCAATTTAGAGACCTTCGAGATTTGATGTATCAAGAAATTTTTCATCTTTTAGATTCAGCTTCCTTCTCATCTTTGTTATCTTAAGTTGTTGGATTCTTGAGTGTAATTTCTTTCACTCTTTCTCTCAATGATTGTCTGCATCATCAATAGCTATAATTCTCTTTTTCTAAGAAGGTAAGTCTTGTTTTAATAATTCATCCAATACCAACATGTAGTGGCACTCCGTTTAATGAGACTTAATTTAGATTTGTTTAAAAATTTGTATATGCTTTACTAGAGGTAAGAGAAGATGCTTCATTAGATTTTGCTTAAATTTGCCTAAGTTACTTTGTCATTATATTTAGACAAAGCAATTTATCAACCAAAAATATAAAAATAGCAACTGTTTGGGTTTTTCTATTGATTTTTTAAAAGTTTATAATGAAGTTTTCTTTAATATCAGCCTTATTACATGCTTCTAATTATAGGATATAACATGCTGTATTGGTAGCCTTCAGCTCAAAAAATATCTTTGAAAGATGGCTTTACACCAAACATGGTTTGTGGGCTATTTTCTCTAGGATTCTATTTTTTATTTCAACATTCCTATTTTATTTGAGGGTATTACTAAGGAAAAAAGTAAGAAAAGAAGAAAAATTATTGTTTTTCAATTTCCCCCATTTCATTATAAAAATTTTAAAATATTAGTTTTTTTAAACTTGTTCCATGATCACTGTCCTAATACAAAATAATAGAGAGATTCTTTTCATTTAAGACTTTTTTAAAAACTTATAGTAATGCAGAAAATGCTCTCATCCTTTGTGCTAAGATAAAGATTCCAAGTAAATCTCAAAAAAATATTCTAAAATTACAAGTCACTATTTCTTACTATCTAGTCTTGTGGTCCTAGTCAGTCCAATAATCCATGTGAACTAGTTCAACGAGGTACTAAAAGTTGAAATAATATTTTTTTGATTTAAAGCTTCTAGTTTATTTCGTGATTGATAGCATCATATATTTTATTTTTTTTTAATTAAAATTTTTAAGCAAACTTTTTCAAGATCCCTTTTATATAGTTTAGAAATCAAATTCATGCTAGCATGTCCTAGTCTATATGGCCATAGCCAACTTTTTTTTAATTGGTCTTAAGCATTCATATGCAAACTAAATATTAGCTTCTTTTAGTGGAAGAGTCATCTAATCTACTAAGTATATTAATTTTCATACCTATCGTCAATAAGAACTATGCTATTATCAATAGACTAGTGACAATGCACATAAGTGATTCAAATAAATAATTTAATTTTTATCCAAAGTTGACTAATACTCAATAAATATTTTTTAAATCGCATCTACTAATAGTATATTTCTTATAATGTAGAAAAGTGATACATATTTTAACCACTTTCGATGAATGTTGTTTTTTACCATTATCACCAAAGATATTAACTACCCTCCTTTAGCTTACAGGTGATGAAATGTTCCTTTTACCATCTATAGCCTTGAGTAGGCCCCTAATCCAGATCTCATTTTTTTATTCCTTTCTATCGACTGCAAGACACACCTACAAATAAAAATCAAGTGAGGGTTTTTAGGTACCCAAGTCATCTTCTGGGTCCTTTGGGGTTAGATAACATGGTTCCTTTGAAATCCATACCTTCTTTAATATTCTAAGAACTATTTTTTAATTTTTTTAAATTACAACATATAAAATTTATGTCCTAGATTTTCATAGCAAAAATAGATTAATTTTTGTGGAGTTCGAAGATCGATCATTATAAAAAAAAATTCTTTAAAAAATTTTTATTTTTTTTCAATTCTAAAACTCAATTCACACGTTGTTAAAAAATAAGCTTTTTGATTATTGAGTAATAATTATAGTTTTTCTCAGAACTTAATATAAACTTATCAACTAGTAGATTTAATATTTTTTCAAAGTTCTTTCTTTTAATTCTTATTTTCTATAGAAATTAAGCTCTTTTTCTCATTATTTGCTTTCATTTTTCTTGATAGATTTTTGATTGATTGATTTCAGATTTTTATTTTTTAAGATTAAACTTTTAAGATCATCATAACAATTCATAAAATACTTCTTGCAAATTCATTAAATAAAATTTAGATTGAGTGTCATGTGTTATCTCATCCTCTTGAGCCATGAGAACATAAATTTGACTATTTCTTATCCCGTCTTCATCTGAACTTGAATCTTCACTATCAGCTCCATATGCATCATTGCTTCTTCTTTCTTTCTTGGAGGATTCTTCAATAGAGAGTAGTCGTATCTTAAAATGACCTAGTTTCTTGCATTTGAAACATGTAGGCTGCTCCTTGTCTTTGTCTTTCTCTCGATCTTTACTAGCTTCACCTATGGAGAAAGGTCTTCTCTTGAAGTTTAATCTTTTCTTTTTCATGAATCTTCTAAATTTTTTTGTTAGAAGAGCCATTTCTTTATCATCGTCTCCTTCCTCAAAATTTTTACTTTCTTCATCTTGTTTCTTTGCTATGGACTTGAGGACCACGGTCTTCTTTTTCTTAACTTCATCTTTCAAGTTTTGTTTCATGGCTAACTCATGTGTTATGAGAGAACTAAGAAGCTCTTCAAGAGGTATGGTGTTGAGATCCTTAGCTTTTTGTGTAGCCATCACCTTCACCTCCCAAGTTCAAGGAAGAGACCTAAGAAATTTTCTCACAAGTTCACTATTAGTATATGATTTTTCTAAGCTTTTGAGTCCATTTATAATATCAGTAAATCATGTAAATATTTCGATAATGCTTTCAGTTGATTCTATTTTAAAAAGTTCATACTTATGTACTAAAATATTTATTTTAGATTTCTTTACTTGATTGGTACCCTCATGGATAACCTCAAGTCTATCTCATATTTCTTTGGCTTAAATACATGTAGAAATTCGATTAAATTCATTGGCATCAAGTAAGAAATAAAGCACATTCATTGCTTTAGCATTCAATTGGGCCAACTTCTTATCATTTTCATCCCAATCTTCTTTGGGTTTAGGAATTACATTACTTTTAATGCTAATTGTAGGTGTGTGTGGTCCATTGATTATGATACTCCATAGGTTATAATCAAGTTTGGATGAATATGCGCATGCATGCCTTCCAATATATATAGTTAGAATCATTAAACAAATGTGACCTATTTATGGACTACCCTTCCATTAGGAAGATATTTAATTGGATTACCATCTTGATCGATTACTCTAAAATAATAAATAATATAAGAGTACCTACTCTGATACCACTTATTTTCCAAAAGAATAACCTAAGATGGGGGGTGAATTGAGTTTTTCAAAAAAATTTAGATTACTAAATGTATGTGTAAGATTAGAATACTACTATATTAAAAAATACAATGAGTAAATGAGTAAAAAATAATAATAGCTAATGAAAAAAATCACACACACAAAGTCACAAGATTTTTATGGTGGTTTGCTGTCAAACCCAACACCTACGTCCATTCCTCAAGTACTCTACTTGAGAATTCTACTATAATCTTCAAGATTATAGCAAGATAATTTTTCTTCCAAATTCACAAACTAAATCTAGTTGCTTTTGTGGGTTAACCAACTAAAACCTAACCCCAAGCCACTCCTAGGTTTGTACAAATCTAATTCAAGGCTTGGATAAGCCTATCTCCTAAGTTTTAGCCTTTTGAAACTTGAAATACAAAGATTTCATAATGCAAAAATTTAAAACAACAGCAAACTCCTTTTAAAGAGTAGATTTGAGGTTTTGATGCACAAGTTGAGTAATTGGAGGGCTTTTGCAATGAATGCTCCCTTTTTTCACTTGAGAATGCCTTGATTGCATAGCTGGTTGATTAGTTGAACAGCAATGAAGGCTCTTTAAGGCTCATTATTTGGACAGCAAATAGTTTTTGAAATCTTACTTATGTTTTCCACTTTATTACATTTATATCTTGTGTTCTCAATCCTTAAACTAATCTTAGAAGCCTTCTAATCCAAGTTAAGAAGTCCAAAAATAGGTTTGTAGCTATTGGAATGCCAAACAAAGCCATTTAGAGTGTTAAAAATGAAATCTAGGTAGTTCTGAAAACTAGCCGTTGGAGCTGTCAGAAACTCGGGAGTCGACTCCCTAAAGCCTTGAGTCGACTCTAGCTGCAAGGTAAAGAATTTTGACTCTCTGTATTTTTATTTCGTGTTAATTCTACATGCTGGAGTCGACTCCTGGACTTCATGAGTCAACTCTAGTTGCAGGATGAAAAATTCAATATTCTGTTCTTGGACTAGTGCCTTTTTTGAGATGGAAGTCGGCTCCTGATTTTCATGAGTTGACTCTTAATCGACTCCTACGATAGGGTTCATACTAAATTCTTCTATTTTAAGCCTGGTGCTTGTCTGAGTCCGTGAGTCGACTCCTACTAATTTGGAGTCGACTAAAGTCTTCTATTTTGAGCCTGGTGTCTATCTGAATCTATGACTCGACTCCTAATCTATGCCAAATGCTAAAACCATGCCAAATTTATCTTTAAACTTTCTTTGAGTTGGTTCACGACTCAATACTCTTTGAAAATATTTGGCTTGATCTCTTTTTGCTCCTTTTCTTGGTTCTTTCAATCGAACATGGAGCGTCATCAAAATGGATTCCTATCTTCCTGAACTTTATCTTAAATATTTCAAACAAGTTGTTAGTATCAAAAGTTAACTCAAATATTTTGTAATTCATCAAAATCATACATAGGGTCAACACATGTGCCAATAAAATACAAGGATCCAGGGTCTCCAATAATTTCATGTGTTATCGGAGAAACTCACATTGAGAAGGCCTTGCTAGACTTAGGGGCTAGTATAAATATTTTATCCTATTTAGTTTATGAGCAATTAGGATTGGATAAACTTTAGCCAACAGAGATCACGTTGTAATTAGCAGACCTATCTTTTAGGATCCTTAAGAAAATGATAGAAGATGTTTTAATTAAGATTGGCAATTTTATCTTTTCCATAGACTTCATCATTTTAGAGATTGAACCAGTTTTAAATTCAAAGGGCCATATCCCAGTTATTTTAGGAAGACCATTGTTAGCAACTGTTAATGCTGAAATCAACTGTCAAAATGGACTTATGAAGCTATCTTTTGGGAACATGACCATTAAGTTAAATATATTTAATCTGGAACAGGAATCCACCCGGCATACCAATATAAATATAATCCAAAATAAAATTTCTGAACCCATTGACATTAAAGATGAAGAAGTCAATCTCGAGTCAAGTATTTGGCTAAACCATGAATCTGAAGATATTGATGAGACATCTGTTGACCAGAGGATTAGCCAGAAATGAGAATCTCCTACCGAACCTCTCATGAAAATAGCTAAATCCCAAGCTATCAATAGAGGAGGCTCCCAAATTAGAATTGAAACCCCTCCCAAAGCATCTCAAGTATGCCTATTTAGGTCCAATGGAAATCTTGCCCATAATTATTGCATCAGACCTAAATCCTAAATAAGAGGAGAAATTGTTAGAAGTCATGAAAGAAAATTGAGAAGCAATAGACTGGACCATGGCAAATATTAAAGAAATAAGTTCCTCCATAGTTCAATATAGGATACACCTAGAAGAAGGGGCTAAACCAACTAGAGATGCTCAGAGAAGACTCAATCTAGCTTTGAAAGATGTAGCCAAGAAAGAAATTTTGAAATTACTTGATAATAGAATAATTTATCCTATCTCTGATAGTTCTTGGGTAAGCCTTGTGCAAGTGGTATCCTAAAAGTTTGGGGTAATAATGGTCCAGTATGAGAAAAATGAACTTATCCTGACTAAGATCCAAATAGGGTGGAGGGTCTGTATAGATTATAGGAAATTGAATGCAGCAACAAGGAAGGATCATTTTTCTTTGCCATTCATCGACCAAATATTGGAAAAATTAGTCAGATAGGAGTTCTACTATTTTCTTGATGGATACTCTGACTATAACCAGATCCCCATAGCCCTTGAAGATCAAAAAAAGACTACATTCATCTATCCATTTGGAATCTTTGCCTATAGGCGCATGCCCTTTGGATTATGCAATGCACTAGTGACCTTCTAAAGATATCTGATTAGCATTTTTTCTAATATGGTTGAATGAATTCTTGAAACTTTCATGGATGACTTTTCTATCTCTGGCCCCACCTTCTCCGAGTGTTTAGATCATTTAAGACTTGTCCTAAAGAGATGTAAAGAGAAGTACTTAGTTTTCAATTGGAAGAAATGCCAATTCATGGCAAGAGAAGGCATAGTTCTTAGCCATGTAGTTTCAAAAAAAGAAATTAAAGTAGACAAGGCCAAGGTAGACCTGATTGTGAGTCTTCCACCATCCAAATCTATCAAGAAAATTTGTTCATTTTTAGGACATGCTGGATTCTATAGAAAGTTCATAGCCAATTTTAGCAAAGTGGCTCGCCCATTGACCAACTTGTTAGCAAAGAAAACAAAATTTGAGTTTACTCCTGAGTACTTAGAATTTTTTGAGTTTCTTAAAAAAGCACTCATTTCAGCTTTCATTATTCATCCACCTGTCTAGACTGAAATCTTTGAATGTATGTGCGATGCATCTGATCATGCTGTAAGTGTAGTTTTAGATCAAAAAATTGATAAGCTGCCTAGAGTTATTTACAATGCCATTAAAATCTTAAATAATACACAGCTTAATTATACTACCACAGAAAAGGAGTTCCTAGCCATTATCTTTTTTGTAAAAAAAATTTAGATCCTATTTGGTTGGGTCCCACACCATTGTGTATACTGATCACTCAGCCATTAGCCATCTCCTAACAAAGAAAAACATCAAGGCGTGCTTAATTCGACGAATCTTACTCCTTTAAGAATTTAACCTAAAAATCAAGGACAAGAAAGGAACAGAGAATGCAGTAACTGATCACTTGTTCTGAATCATAGTTGCACCATCTAGTGAACCACCTGTCAATAATTTTTTTTCTGATGAACAACTCATGTCTGTGTCCACTGAACCATGGTATGCTTATATTATCAACTATTTAGCCATTGGTAAAGTTTCTTTCCACTGGACCACTCAGGACAAGCACAAATTCTTTATCCAAGTGAAGTATTTCATTTGGGATGATCCATACCTTTTCAAATAGTGTCCTGACTAGATCATTAGGTGGTGTATCTCAGATAATGAGATTAGAAGCATTTTATCTTTTTGTCATGATCAAGTATATGGTGGTTACTTCACATCCAAAAAGACAGCTACAAAAGTCCTCCAATGTGGATTTTATTGATCTAATTTATTTAGAGATGCACACAAGTATTGTAGAAGTTATGCTCGATGCCAACAAATGGATCGAATCACTAAGAGAAATATGATCCCATTTAATCAAATCTTGATAGTCGAAATTTTTGATATATGAGGGATTGATTTCATGGGACCATTTTCAAACTCCTTTAAAAATAAATATATTTTGGTAGCTATCGATTATGTCTCTAAGTGGATAGAAACTATTTCTTGTAGATCAACAAATAGCAAAGTGGTCATTAATTTTTTTTAAAAAATTATTCTCTTATTTTGGTACTCCTAGGATAATCATTAGTGATCGGAGGACACACTTTTACAACCGATCCTTTGCTGCATTAATGAAAAAATATAATGTCACCCATAAGTTGGCCACACCATATCATCCTCAAACTAGTAGATAAGTAGAAGTATCCAATAGACAAATCAAATAGATGCTGAAGAAAATCATTAATGCCAATAGAAAGGATTGGTCCTTGAAACTAGTAGATGCACTCTGGGTATACTGCACCGCCTTTAATACCAACTTAGGAATGTCTCCTTATAGGATTGTATTTGGAAAAATATGTCACTTGCCTGTTGAGCTAGAACACAAAGCTATGTGGGCCATCAAAAAATTAAATATGGACTTGGACGTAACCGAAAACCATAAGAAGCTTCAGATTAATAAATTAGAAGAACTTAGAAATGAAGCTTATGAAAATGCCAAGATGTATAAGGAATGAACAAAAGTATTCTATGATCAAGAAATTTTTAGAAAATCTTTTACTCCTAGATAGAAAGTTCTCTTGAATAGTTCTAGATTATACCTATTCCATGGAAAACTAAGATCTAGATGGACAGGACATTTCTTAATTAAAAAAGTCTTCCCACATGGAGCAATAAAAATTAAAAACTCAAGCAATGGTGCTATGTTTAAAGTAAATGGTCAATGATTAAAACCATTCTTGAAATTACCCACTATAGTTATTAAGGAAGCCATGGTTCTCTATGAACCAACGTATCTCAGTTGATCTATTTTTAGCATTTAGTCTGACTGAAGATTTTAAACTTAGCGCTTCTAGGAGGCAACCCAGATTTTTGTATTTTAATTTCTCTTTTTAGTTTATTTAGGTCTTACTTTAATAAAGTCAATGTCGAATAAGTTGGGGGGAAGAGCCAAACTTGCATCTTCAAGAATATTTGAAGACACCTGCTGAACCAAGAACACATCAAGTCAGGTGTATTCTTTTCTTTTTATCTATTATATCTTTTATTTTCCTTACCCCATCAAGGATAATGTAAAATAAATTAGGGGGTGAGGGATAAAACTTTGAACTTTACTTTAAATCTTTGCACTTACAAATTTATTGATATTCATATACCTGACTATGCTTTAGATGTGAGTAACATTAGACATTTTAGCAGCATTTGATACATGCTTTAGATAAGTTATGGAGTATCAAGAGACTACATATTGATAAAATTCAATAGAAGGTTGAGTCTAGAATAAAAATTAATTTTGAGCATTTTTAGCATTTTTTATTAATGTCTAAATAGAATCGATCTGTTATGGATATCAGTGGGATATGTTGATGCATATAGTTCCTTCAAAAAAAAATATTGGTTTTCCACCAAGTAACCAGGTCTTATTGCCTAAGCAATGATATTCACATCAAAAAGTGGACAATGTTAAAAAAAAAACTCATACAACCAAGTCTCAATCCATAGCCTATTTGACTCGAGTCAGTAAGCCTGAGGGGTGTTTTACACTTAATGCCCTAAAACCAACTAGTTTGGAAGTCATTAACCTAACACTCAGTACAAGAGTTAAATAGAAAGCTTAAGTAGTTAAGACATTGCACGGATCAAATTTTTTAAAAAAAATAAAATGATGAAGGAATAGATGTGCAAATACAAAACTATTAGCCCATCCTAGAGTTAGACAATCCAATGATAAAGATAGGAGTAGGTCAAGAAAAAGCTTTGAAAAATTTTATGTTCTTTACTTAACCATTCTATCGAATAGCCTTAATATCCCAATGACATACTTGATAATTTTTCAGATGGGTACCTTTTACTTCTAAAATTATTAAATGAACACTCATGTCAAAGAAAGTCAATATTGTATATCAATATTTCTTTCACTCAAGGATGAGTAAAGTTCAAGTTGGGGGGTGTGATGAATATATTAATTATAATATAAAAAGTATTAAAATCTATGCTATTTTATTTTTTTATTTATATTTAATATTTTTTATGATCTTTGTAGGAATAATTAATTTTAAAGTCTTAATTGCAAACCAACTAGAAATGGCCCTCCAATACATGTAAATAAAGCTCGAGTTCAAATTCAAGCTCGTCAGGTGCACGACATGCAAAGATACATGGATACAAAGAACAAACCTAATGGATAAAATAAAAAAATAAGAAAAAAATAATTGGCTTGGGATATTCTGGGTGTTGGGAGTCAATGGAAAAGAATGCAAGAAAAAGGCTAAGCAGTTCATAGCATCCCCTCCCACTTGGTTCATGGTGGGCCAAAATAAAGCATGATCCATGGTGGATCATTTGACAAGTATGGTGATGGCTTAACTCTTCTTCACATGGGCATTGGCTTTGGAGCTAGCTGGAAATAAGGAATTAAATGAGGGGGGCCATGATGGTTAGAGGATTTGATAAGGAAGAATGAGCTATGAGGATGTATTTGATATGAAATGGGATGCTAGCTATGGGTCTTCACGCGGAGCAGGCGCACGAGCTTTGTGCAATGTAGGAAATCAATGCGGAAAGGAGCAATGGACGTCCGAGATTCAAGAAAAAAGAAAAAAAATATTTTTTTGGAAAGAAAGAATTTGGGTTGAGCAACAACTTTCCTTCTTGCCTTATTTTTCATCCTCTCCATCTCATCCATCTAAGTTTCTTTATCACTCCAAGCTCAACCATCTATTCTTTCAGGATGCATCTTTTCATTAGTCTCACATCTGAAATATACAAAATCCTTCTCCCTCCTAACATCTATAAATGAAGCCCAGTGTCTCTACCTTGATAAGATATATCTCCACACCATAAGTCTTGTAGGAGCCCATGTAACAAGCGGGAATACCTACCTATAAAATTTTTATCTATCTTTTTTTTACTTTCTTCCATCCTTCCAACACACAAGAAGAAGAGTTAGCCAGAGAAAGGTCGGCCAGGAGAGATTTTATTTTTTTCTTATTTCAATTCCAAGCCTTGTTAATGGCTTAAGAATTAAAAATCTTCTTTTTATATTAGAAATTTTTATCAGTAATAAAAATTAGTTCTTTTCTCATCAATTTATTTTTTTTATTTTTAGTAAATAGGATAGTTTAGATTTTTGTAATTTAATTTTAGGACATAGGATAGTTTAATTTTCATTGTTATTTACTTTCTATATTTTTTTATTTTCTATAATTTTAAATTTCAGCAATTAGTATAATATTTTATTTTGGATTTATTGTTTTTCTTCAAATCATGTCTAGCTAAACAATCCTTTGGGATTTGCGATGAAGCTAAACTATGATTAGAAGCTTTTTCTTAGGATTTTTTTTGTCTTTTTTTTTTTTAGAGTTCTTCTTTCTTCAAACTTCTTACTAAGAGACTTGATGAACTATCATTAAATTTCAATCTCTTTATAGTTCATACTTGATTCGGTGCAAAAAGGATAACAGGTAGAAGGCCTATAATCTTATTAATTTCTTTTCTTTTCTTTCTTATTGAAAACTTTGATGGATTATTGTTAGGTCAGAGCTCCTTCATAATTCATACTTGGGTAACATAAGAGAAGCAATTAAAAGGAGAGTTCTTTAATTAGGGTGAATGCTTGTCCATGCATTACACCTTAATCAAGGAACATCATAAGAAAAATCTTAGAAAGACTCTCTAAGTCATTGGTCTAGTAGATACAAAAATTTTAGATTTTTAAATTATTATTCTCTATAATTAATTTATTATTTAGTAATAAGTAATAAACAGTTCTCCAAACTTTTAGTTTAAGCTTGCCTGAGAAAGGGTTTGAATGCAATTCAAATACAATTCTTCATGGGATCGATTCATACTCGTCGAACGTGCTACATTGCACATCGTGCACTTGCGATTAATTTTAAGACACAACACTTGTTATAATAAAATATATTTTTTATATCTCATATATTGATCCTTATTTTATGAAAAATATAATTTAATCAGCAACTGATCATGTACATGAAAAATATAATAATTTAAATATAAATAAGATGTGTAAGATCTCCTTACCTTGATTGTCCTAGATCTTTAGACTTAGTTAATTAGGAGAATTGACTAATCTTATTTAAAATATCAAAAATATGATTAATTTCTATTTGATGAATTTAATAGAATTAAATCATAAGAAAAGAGAACTGTTGATCAAATATATAATAACCTGATCACATGAAAAAAAATTAAAGAGATAATGGGAGTCTTCTTCTCCACTGTGTTTGGCTAGGATTGGACTCCTAAAGCTGCTAAAAATCCTTCCAAGGCCTCTATATATCTCCTTCTCCCCCCTCCAAGACAGTCCATGACAAGCCTGGCTCTCCTTCTCTCTTCTTCCTCCTTTCTTTGCTATTTCACCGATCTCCTTTACATTGCGTCTACTAGAAATTATGGATGGGATGCCACTAGAGCCAAGGTAAAGGTCCTTGCCTTCCTCCTCTTTCTCTTTCCATTCTTCTCATGGCTTTGGGCGACGCCGTCGGCCACCGGCTTCATTGAAAATCCACCATGAAGAATCTCCTATTTTTCATTTTATTTCCTTATTTTGTTGGCCAGCCACTTGCTATCAGTCGTCCTCTACTCCATCACCATCGGCCACCTGCTATCGTGGCCCATCACTAATCTTTCAACCACCATCCACCACCCCTATTACTCTCCTATTTGGCCAAGAAAAGGAAGAAGAAAAGAAAAGAAGAAGAAGAAAAAAAGGAAAAGAAAACAAGAGAAAAAGAGAGAAGAGTTATCTCTCCCCCTTTCTCTCTAGGATTTTTCTTTCTCTACTCTCTTTTTCTCTCTCTATCTAATCCATGTAACTCGGTATGAACTTGAGATGATCTTTTCAAAGAGTCCTAGAATCACTTCAATATCCATGCAATATGTCGATCCCAATTTGACCATTGCTAGATATTCATAGAATCTAATGACTGTTAACCCCTATTGAGTCACCCTGACATTATCCTTAATGATTTTGATCATGGATTCCTCTTTTGAGGGATATGAAGACTCTTCACTTTCTCTTCCTAAGAAGACATACATCTTAGGATAGAGTTCTATCTATCTACTCTAGGGACCCAAGTTGACCTTGGCAAGACAATCTTGAATCACTTTGATACCCAGATTGTCCCATCAATAGCCTCCTTTTATTATTATTTAATTTATTAAAAAATTAATTATAATTTAATATTTTAAATAGAATTAATAGATTTGTCTAATGAAGTATGAAGATTTAGGACAAACAAGGCAGGTGGATCTTACATTCCTTATTTATTTTTAAATTACTATATTTTTCATGCAAATTAACATGTTGAAATCATATTTTTCATAAAATAAGGATAGCATATGGATATGAAAAAATATATTTTATGATAAGTGGTTCTATGAATATATTTTATGAAAATAGCATGTTTGTGAAGTATGAGTTTTATTATTTTCTATCAACATATATGTATAATTTAAGAAAAAGATATAAAGATTTCAAAAGCTCTCACATAGCTATAAATGAATTTTTATGGGAGATCGATATCTGGAGCTAGCATTCATAAGAGTATAGGCCCTCCTAGTGAGTATAAAGTTGGCATATAAAATAAGAACTTTGTCAATTAAGAACATTGGCTCTGTCATGGGTATAAAGTGACTATAGCATGAATATCTGAGAGAAATACTTTGAAACATGATATGGATACATGATAAGAATAATTTATGATTCATATTTATGAGATGTTCAAGATTTAGGCATACATGATTATTTTTATGGCTTATTTTATCATATTCTCTATGAAATACTCTATTTTTATAATATTTATTATTTCTTAAATATTATATTATCATAAAAAAACTTATACTTGATCTGGTAAGAAACTATAGATTTTACTTACTGAACTGATGTAGTTCATATATATAAATATTTTTATAGAGGAATAAAGTAAGAAATAATAAAGGATCCAAGCTTGGGGCCTTGCATAGCAAGCTTGAGAATTTTGTAGCTGAAATCTAGTTTATTGGATGATCATTGACTTATAGTTAACTATTTATAGTTAACTATAAATAGTTAGTGGATGATCATGGACTTATAGTTAACTATTTATGAATTTTAAGATATGGATTTGGTATTTGATTTTGGATTTAGATACTCTGAACTAATCTTGGTTTAATTACTTAATGAATAATAAAATTAATTTTTTTATTATATTTTATTTGTAATGAATTTTAGCTGATTATAATTGATAGGCTTTATATTATTAAGGAGATATCCCTCGATAGCATGGCCGTGTTATGTCCCAATTTTGGGACGTCACTATGATTAGCATACAAAGTAGATATGTATTTAGTTCTATGTATTTACAATCACAAAACAACCTCTGTTAGTAGAGGCATTAACATAGAAACATGTTGCCATCTATAATAGCTAGGACATTCTTAGTTGAATAAGGATTTTACACATGAAATTAAGCCATGAGTTCCCATGCCATAGAAACCTTGATGTGAGTACCATTGATATATAGCATCATGTTTGCACCTCATCCTGATGACCTAAAAGGATCATTTGGATGAAGGCCATGTGAATATGCTGAACGAATTGAATGGGGCAATTCAAAATAATGGAACTACCACATGACATTTCATAGTTCAAGTAGAGTTTAAGGAAATGCCATCCAAGTCTAATTGAATGATCATTGGAATTAGTGGACTTCAGGGGTATAGACTATGTGATAATAACTTATTTAAATACTTAGTAGTTAGCACTAAGCCTAAAGCTAATCAAGTCTGATGACCTATAGAAACTAAACCTTCGACCTACTAGAGAAATCACAATATAGCTTAAAACATGGGTGGTTATCAGAATGTGTGTTGGTCATTAGATGCTCCGTTGGGGGAAAATAGCAACATGTGTCTCTGGTAGATTCATGTAGGTGGATAGGTGCACAGGTGTGCCACTAATGTCAATAACTGGAAAGAAGCGAGAAAGGTTGGTAATATGGGTCTTGATACCTGAACCTCAAGAACTTTTCCTACTGTATTGCTGCCTACTCGAAAGAGGTGGTAGATTATAGTCAGATATGTGATTCTACTCAAAAAACTATGGATAAATTAGGATAGCTAAAACAAGTAATTAAAGTTAAAATGAAAGTATAATGATAAAGATAAAGATAAAATCGATGATAGATGTTTCAATGACCAAAAAAGGGATCTTTTCTTAGAGTTACATCTACTATTTATAAATGGCAATTCTAAATGGACTAGTAATTGCTCATCTCTAGTGTTGACACTTGTCTATATTTGGTCTTCCATTTCTTTGATATTTCTAGTAACTGACACTAACCATTTACTATCTACATTTTGATAATCATCAGGTCTCACACCATACCATAATTTAATAGGGGAATTCCATAGATCATGATATTTAATCGACCTTAAACTTGCCACAGCTGGTCTACATTCAAGATATCTTTGATAATTATCTAGTTGTGCTGGCTAATGTTCTCCTTACTTGATCTGTCGGACATCATGCAGATCTAGTACTAAGTCATCTTTGTTAGATGTATGCCCTAGAAGCCAGATTGGGTGATACTTATAAAATATTCTTAGGATATATTTTATATTATTAACTTTTACATTAATAAAATTAGGTTATTTTCATTCACATTATGTTTTAATAGTGTCTGTGAATCATCCATTGGGTTAATGGGTATGATAACATATATTCTCAAGAGTTGAGAATTTGAGACATGTGTTATATTATAATTAACTCATAAATTGCTCACGATTATAGGATCATCACGGGAATGATGATTGATCCAAAAATTAATATATGATCGCTTTCTTCAGATAAATGAGCCTTGAATCTATAGTGTAGATACACCAAAATGAAAGTATAGGTACTTGTTAAAAATAAGGTTATTTAGTGTGACCAATCATGAGCAATCATAAGAAAATCTACTTTCTCATCGGTGACATGCCCATAACTGCAATTGTGTCTCTAGTTCTCTAATCTAAGGTGCATTGGCAGTTCATCTTGAAGATGCTATAGTTTGATTACACTATAACTCAGACTTCTAGCCATACAGAACCTTGAGGTATATACTGCAGTATGTTCAATATAGAAATTGGTTGTACCAAGATGGAATCTATCGATCTTAGTAGAAGAAGAGTAGTTCTATGAAGATCATGAGATTGAGTCCTAAAATCCATGGCCATGGCAATATGAAAGATAGAAAAGTATTTCTATTGAATTTCACATCATGCTCAAATCAATTGACTTTGATATATGACAAGAATGAGGTTTAATAAGTTATCCTCAACCTCCATCTTATCGGAACTTAAGATAGAAGAATTGTATCATATGGTAATTGCACCTATTCATCCCTTCAGTTCTGCTAGCTTGCTACTATATATTGCTAGATGTCACTAGTAGATTGTGAGAACTTACTAGAATCATTCTGAATCGATGATCCTTGATGAATGTGAGTTGAAATTATTCCAACCCATTAACAAGAGTTTCAATGATACTATAATGAAGATCGTAGTATATCTCACTACCAGACAAAATTAAACATATGGGATCATACAATAAGAGATTTAGCCTTGGATTGGTCCAATTAGGCTTGTAAAGTCACAATTAGATTAGGATTTGGTGAAATCCTATTGGATTTAAGTACACCATGCTAGTACATGGTTAAATCCAAATTCTTTTTTGAACTTGATTACTTATTGGATAAGGTTTAGATCAAGTTAATTGCCTTATTCCTAACCTAATCTATTTGGATTAAGAGGGACACCACTTTAGGCACCTCAATAGGATTGGGTTGAGTCAATTAGTTGGCTCATTTCCTCTTTTTCTTTCTTGACTTGGCATGGATTTTATAAAAGGGGCACATGCCATCTTTGGATAAGATCAAGAGAGGCTCACACCCTCTCTTCTTTTGGTTGGTTCCATGTATGCAAGCCATATGAAAATCATGTGGAGGAATGAGATGGGCACATGTCCCTCTCTAGTTACAGCATGTGGAGAAGAAAGAGAGGGCACACGCCCCATTTTTCTCTTGTTTGGATAAGGACAAGTAGCTACCAAGTATTGGCATCCACTTTATCTTCCTATTTAGGAGAGATCCTTTTCCATATAGGCTTGATTTTCTTGAAAAGAAAATTAGGTTAAACGGAAGGAGTTATCATGTGATAATAACCAACCATTTAATCTTGATTTGGTTTGAATTTTGAATTCAAATCAAAGGTCTATAAAATGGAAAGTCTTGTAGCATTTAAAAAGAGATGAAAATCTGATTTTCATATAGCCTCTCCTTGTGTCTATGCCTTCCTCTCCCTCTCTACTCTGTCCAACACCCAAATAGTTGAGCATCCCCATCTACACACGCCTAAGATTGTTAGGCTAGTTTCTCTTATGCCAAGCAAGTCTCAAGGGTTGAGATCGTGAGGAAGATCAAGAGTTGATCTAAAATCCAGAAAAGCTCTCAAGAAGAATGATCCAAGATTGATCTCGGTGGATACCTATAGAGGCCGGGCATGTGTGCAGCTCAGCAGTGAACCTTTTTCATTTCACATTTTTTGGATTATGATATTCATCTACCTGCGGAAGATGATAAAGTTATCACAATCTTCTTTTAATATGCTGATTTCTTATGATCTTTTTTTATTTAGATATATGCATCACATGCTGGGTCAGTTAAAATTTTTGAAATCCGTTGTATTACACTCTGATCGATTCAGAATATTACCCATTCCTTCATATTGACATATAGCACCATGTTTACACCACATCCTGATGACCTAAAAGGATCATTTGGATGAAGGCCATGTGAATATGCTGAATGAATTGAATGGGGCAATTTGAAATAATGGAACTACCACATGACATTTCATAGTTCAAATAAAGTTTAAGGAAATGCCATCCAACTCTGACTAAATGATCATTGGAACTAACAAACTTCAAGGGTACAAACTATGAGATAATAACTTATTTAAATACTTAGTAGTTAGTACTAAACCTAAAGCCGATCAAGTCTAATAACCTATAGAAATTAAACCTTTGACCTACTAGAGAAATCGCCATATAGTTTAAAACGTGGGTGGTTATCAGAATGTGTGTTGGTCATTAGATGCTCCATTGGGAGGAAATAGCAACACCTGTCTCTAGTAGATTCATGTAGGTGGATAGGTGCACAGGTGTGCCACTAATGTCAATAATCAAAAAGAAGAGAGGAGAAAGGTTGGTAATATGGGTCTTGATACCTGAACTTCAAGAACTTTTCCTACTATAATGCTGCCTACTTGAAAGAGGAGGTAGATTGTAGTCAGATATGTGATTCTACTCTAAAAACTATGGATAAACTAAGATAGCTAAAACAAGTAATTAAAGTTAAAATGAATGTATAATGATAAAGATATAAAATTGATGATAGATGTTTCATTGGCCAAAAAAGGGGTCATTTCGTAGAGTTACATCCTACTATTTATAAATGACAATTCCAAATGGACTAGTAATTGCTCATATCTAGTGTTGACACCTGTTTACGTTTAGTCTTCCATTTCTTTGATAGTTCTAGTAACTAGCACTAACATTTACTAACTACATTTTGATAATCATTAGGTCTCACACCATACCATAATTTAATGGGGGAATGCCATAGATCATGATATTTAATCAACCTCAAACTTGCCATAGTTGGTCTTCATTCAAGATATCTTTGACAATTATCTGGTTGTGCTGGCTAATATTCTCCTTGCTTGATCTATCAGACATCATGCAGATCTAGTACTGAGCCATCTTTAAGTTTACTTGGTTCATTCCCTAGATAGAATACATATCTTAGGGCATTGGCCTTTGAGTTACCTTCTTTGTCAGTTACAAGGTGCTTGGCACGAAACCCTTTCATCATTATTTTATCCTAATCTTGCCACATGGCTAGGTATGCATATATCATTTGGATGTCATCACTACCTAAAACTTCATATAAACAAGGCACTATACATTCCATCAACCATCGATTAAAAATGATAATGATGAAGGAACCAGATCTAGGGTTTCACATGTAGATCTTGAAACTTTTTCAAGATCATGCAGCGAAAGAATTAAATAAATCTAAAATTTATTTAAATAACCTTATAAATAGCTAGATCTCAGATCTACTACATGATCAAGGCATGATATTAAATTAAAAATTAAAATTAAATAAGAAAAAAAAAAGGTTGATCAAATCAACCTAGATCTATACTACATCAAATGCAGGTATGAAGTTTATAAATCAGATCTATTACTTGAGCAAGTTTAGACATTCTAATTTGCTGATCCAGGCTTGAGGATGAAGTCATGAGCCGCACATGCATCCAGCCTCTAGGAGTTGTCCACATGAGCCTACGATCTCTGATTTAAAGTCCGATGTAGGAAATCAGCATAGCATGCTAGTACTGTGTTGATCCTTCTTTGACAGTCGATTTGATGCTCCCTTCTTCAAAATTTTGATTCTCCAAAATATGAAAAAAAGATAAGAGTTTACTGATCTGAGACTCTCTTAAAAAAACTCAAAAGAAAGGAAGAGAGATTGAAAATAAAACAGCCCTAGAAGAAGACCCTCTTCTTCTTCTCTTTTCTCTCACCTAGACACTTAGTTTGGTGCCAATGGAACCCCCACACCCAAGGATCCTCTTTCTTTGATTTTTGCACACCCCAAACCATTCCCAAAGCTCTATATTCTATGAAAAAATTAGAATAAAGTTCATCCAATAAATAAGGAAAAAGAAGAGTCCAAGTTAGGTCAAATTCCTAGACTAGGAATATCCAAATATGGAAAGTTGTTGGGGCGCCCAACTCTTGGGCGCCTCTTTCACAATTTTTGGCATGGACCAACAAGAGAGGATGCACAAAAAAGAAGATCATTTTCATAAAATAAGAGAAGAATTAATTAAAAGAGGAGGCCGCACTCAAGAGAAGATGTTTTGGTCAACAAGGATTCTATCTCATAGAATCCTAAGCAAAACCAATTCCTCCTTTGACTTGGTCTTCCACCTAACTTCCAAATATGACTTGGAGGGAGAGAGGGGATGTAAAAATCAGAAAGAAAGAGATTTTTCATAAAAAATATCTAAAAAATAGGTATGCGGGCGTTGGGACCAAGGTGGCACAAAGAGATAGGGAATCCTAGTCACACTAAGACTCCTATTTTGACTTGGTCAAACAAGATCTTTTAACCAAATAAAATCAAGATTAAACCAACCCAATTAAATAAGACCCTAACCCATTTAAGAACTTAATTAAATCAAATTAAATTTAATTTAATTCTAATTTATTTTTTAATAAAATTAGAAAATTGGGTTAATTCGAGTCCTAGTTAGACTAGGACTAGTTCTTCCTTGCACTTGGCTTATCCAATAAACCAATTGAACTTGATCCAATCAAGCCCAAACTAAATCTAATTAAATAATATTTAATTAAACTTAATCTCAGTCTATTGGCTTAATCAAATTAAGCTAATTAGCAATCTAATTGCTAATCGATCCTCCTACAATACTTGCACTAGGTTAAACACCAATCGTATTAATTGTTTAACCCTAGAACGATTCTTAAACATTGATCAACCATCCGATCAGATTGTAAGCTCTAATATGTGTGACCTCATAGGTCCGAACCTAAGTCGATAGCACAAAAATAAATTTTTATACCAATCAAAGTAACCATCTAGCAATGATATCCGACGGTCGGATAGGTCAAAGATGTAGAACACCATCCTTAGAACTTATATGGATATAATTTCCATATAATTCATCCCCTTGACCATAATGCTCGTAGGACATATCAGAGTTCAACTATCAACTCTGATCAGATTGTCCATATTATATTTTAAAATATCAAATCCATCTGATGGATTATCCTGGCCAAGGTTTTGCTATATTGAAATACAATGATACATTCTTCTCCAACTCTTGGAGTGGTCAATTCCATCTTGATCATACTCCAACTTTGCAAGTGCTTGACTATGCCCAGAAGCCTTTCTTTGCTGAATTAGAAATTTAGTTAGTCTAGTACCAAAGCACAGTGAGTTGCTTGCAAGTCACTGAGGTGATCTCAGGTCTAAGAGATACTTATACCTTATCTCATCAAAAATATTCTCGACAGCAAAATGCTCTGGAGTTGGTCATATTCAATGACGATGTACCCATATATGCATCTCACCTATATGCCATACTAATGTCTCCACACATCTTGGTTAAGAGGACAATCAACCTATGTGGCATATAGCGATCTATGCTCGATAGATGCTATCATCCTAATTAATAGCCTATCATTTGATCATGAATAAATTTAAGGACTAATCGATAAATTTTTTTTATCAAAACTAAATAGTCCTAAGGACTTCATCACAACAATGAAGTTCATTAGAAGATGTAAACTTGTAATGAAAAAAGATGTCAAAATATTTCATTAACTAATAAATTAATTACAATATCTCAATCATCAACAGGCTGACGATTAGCTTTAAAACATAATTCCCAATAACTCCCACTTCTCCTAAAGCCACTCGGCACAGAATCTAATACCCATCTTCGACTTATGGTTGTCGAACTCCTTGATTGCTAGGACTTTAGTGAAGGGGTCAGCTAGGTTCTCCTATCCATTGATCTTCTGAAGGTCAACGTCACCACGATCTACGATCTCACGGACTAAATGAAAGCAGTGCAGAATGTGCTTTGTTCGTTGGTGTGCCTTCGATTCCTATGCTTAAGCTATGGTGCCAGTGCTATCGCAATAGAGCAGGACTGGACCATTAATGAAGGATGCTACTCCGAGCTCGATGATGAACTTCCTCAGCCACACAACTTTCTTTGCAGCATCTGATGCTACCATGTACTCTGCTTCGCAAATAGAGTCAGCTATTGTATGCTACTTGAAACTTTTTCAGCAGATGGCTCCACCATTTAGAGTAAAGATATACCCCGATACACTTTTACTATCATCATGATCAGATTAAAAGCTGAAGTCTGTAAACCCCACAAGCTTTAGATCTAACTCATCATAAACCAACCATTGATCCTTAGTATTTCTCAAATACTTAAGAATGGTTTAACTATCTTCCAGTGATTTTCTCTAGGGTCAGACTGGTATCTACTCACTACTCCTAGTGAGTATGCCATGTCTGATCTCGTACATGTCATTGTATACATAATAGACCCCACTATCGAAGTATATGAAATTCTACTCATACGCTCTCTCTCTTCAAGAGTTGTCAGACAATCCTTCTTAAAGAGAGAAATTTTTTAGTCTATCGAAAGATAGCTCTTTTTAGAATTCTCCATGCTGAACCTCTTCAGCACAGTTTCTATGTACGTGGATTGGGATATACCAAGCATCCTTTTAGATCTATCCCTATAGATCTTTATTCCTAGGATGTAGGATGCTTCACCCAAGTCCTTCATGAAGAACTGTGATGACAATCAGACTTTTATTTCTTATAGTGCGAGAATGTCATTTCAAATTAAGAGAATATCGTCCACGTATAAGATAAGAAATACTACTGTTGGACCATTTGCCCATTTATAAATGCAGGATTCTTCTCCATTCTTAATGAAGCCATACGTTTTGATCACTTTATCAAAATGCATGTTCCAACTTTGAGATGCCTGCTTCAATCCATAAATAAATCTCTGAAGCTTGCACACCTTGGACTCATCTATGGATGTGAATCCTTCTGGTTGTATCATATACACCTCTTCGATCAGCTTTTCATTTATGAAAGATGTCTTCACATCCATCTGCCAGATCTCATAGTCCAGATGGGCAGCAATGGCAAGCATAATCCAAATGGACTTGAGCATTGCCATAGGGGAGAACATCTCATCATAGTCAATACCATAACGTTGATGATACCCCTTGGCAACTAGACAGGCTTTATAGATTTCCATCTTTTCGTCTGTGCCTCTCTTTCTTTTGAAGACCCATTACACCCAATGGATTTAACCCCTTCAGGTAGGTCAACTAATGTCCATACATCATTGACCTTCATGAAATCCATTTTGGATCTCATGGCTTCTAGCCATTTCTCAGAGTCGGATCTCTACATCGCATCCATATAAGTGATCAGATCCTCATCATTCTCATCAAGTTCGATGGAATCACCATTCTGGATCAAGAATCCATAGTATCTATCCGGATGGTGGGGTACTCTACCGGATCGCCTTAATGATGTAGGTTTACTAGGCTTCATATCTAATCTGATCAAATCCAACTTAGATTCAACATTCTATGTTGGACTTTCTATCTATTGAACTTCATCAAGTTCAACCTTAGAGGCAACAGTTCCTTCATCAGGGAACTCCTTTTCCAAAAAGGTTGCCCTAAGGCTGACGAACATCTTTTGTTCATCAGTATGGTAGAAATAGTATCCTTTGGTCTCTTTTGGATATCCTATGAATGTACACTTGTCAGACCTAGGTTCAAGTTTGTCTGTAACTAACCATTTGACATAAGTCAGGCACTCCCAAATCCTAAGGTGTGAAAGTGCTGACTTACACCCTGTCCATATCTCATATGAGGTTTTAACTACAAACTTACTTAGAATCCTGTTTAATAGATAATAAGCCAATTCAAGTGCATATCCCCAAAAGGATATCAGCAAGCTAATAAATTCCATCATGGATCGGACCATATCTAATAGAGTCCAATTTCTTCTTTCAGACACACCATTATGCTATGGTGTTTCAGAAGAAGTCCATTGAGAGAGAATTCCATTCTCTCCTAGATATATAAGAAACTCATCAGAAAGGTATTCTCCTCCTCGGTCAAATCGAAGAGTTTTAATATTCTTTCTAATTTATTTTTCTACTTCACTTTGGAATCATTTGAATATTTCAAAAGAATCCAACTTATGTTTCTTCAGATAGACATATTCATATCTAGATACATCATCTGTGAAAGTGATAAAGTAGACATATCCATCTCTGGCACTTGTGCTCATTGGTCCACATACATCAGCATGTACTAGACCTAAGAGCTCATTGGCTCTCTCACCTTTTTCAGTAAAAGATGACTTGGTCATTTTATCAAGAAGACAAGACTCACAGGTTGAAAGTGATTCACAATCATTAACTTCGAGGATTCCCTCCTGAGTCAATATGTTTATCCTGTTCTTATTTATATGACCTAGCCTACAGTGCCATAAGTAGATATCTGATATACTATCTAATCTAGGGTGCTTGCCAGTAGAATAGACTACATTAACAAGTTGTGATAACATATATACATCATTGTTCAATTATCCACAGAAAATAGTAACACCATTCATAATGATATTACAAACTCATTTTTACTAAAATTTAATAATTGTTCATGGCCAAAAGGCCTACAGAAATAATATCTAAAGAGAAACTAGGACAAAAATGACAATCACTATGAACAACAGTATGAGATTCAAATACAAGTTTCAAAAGTTCTAAAGCTAGAACTAAAACTGGTCTTCCATCTCCAACGTTCAGGAATCTCTCATCTTCCTTGAATCTTCTACTGACCTACAACTCCTGTAACGAATTGCAAATATAGTAAGAGCTACCGATATCTAATATCCAGTCAGTAATATCATAAATAGAGAAATTATAAGGAGTTATCATATAAATACCTTGCCCAGCAATAGCTTGCTTCTTTCTTTGCCTGTTCGGATCTAAGGAGGCAATGTACTGAGGACAGTTCCTCTTCTAGTGCCCTCGCTTCTTGCAAAAGAAGTATTCAGCTTGACTCTTATCGGACTTGATCTTCCTGGTCAAGTCCTACACTGATGTCCCAGTCTGAACTTACAGCTTCTTTATTTTCTTCTTCTTGTTCTTCTTCTCTTTCCTAAAGGATCGAGAACCAAAAGACGAACGTCCCACTAAGTTCACCAACTCTTTATGGAGCTGATGATCCTTCTCAAAGTTCTGAAGTAACCCCAATAAGCCATGATAGTTTATTTCAGGCTTTGTCATTCTATAATATATAATGAATGAGAGATAAGACTTGGGCAGCGAGTTCAGTATTGTATCTTTTCTAAGTTATTTATGCAAGAAAAAGCCGAGCTTACTCAAGCACTCTATCAGCTCAATCATGTACGATACATAATCAATGATAGAGGCACCATCCCGCATTCTGGTGTTGAAGATGGACAACTAGTCTTGTGCCTCTCAATGTCATCAGGTGTGCCAAAAGAATCACCCAACACTTGGAGCATTTCATTTGGCTATTGAGCTACTTCTGATAAGTGTCTCTGACTATTCCATGTGCATTGGCAGCTGGCTCCTCAAGTGCCGGATCCGTCAGCATATATAGGATCCATTTATGTTCCAGGACAATCTTCAACTTTCGGTACCAGCTACTGAAGTTGGATTCCACCAACTTATCATTGTCCAATAATGATCGAAGCGATAGTGAAGTGGCCATGTTTGCACAAAGGAAAACCAAAATCTAATTAGTAATTGATTCATTAAATCTAAAGATTTAGACTTTAATTAAAAAGTTTCTTCCACTATTTTATTCGAATTGATAGCCTCTACCTCCAATTTGAGAAATTATCCTAATTCCTTAGTGGGTACTAGAATCTAGGACTGTACACAAGTCTAACTTTAGTTGGCCCATCCATGTACATCTAAGGATAGGTTCATAATTAATTATTTCTCTAAATAATTTTTAGTAAATAAATTTTATCCCAGGCCCTGATCAGTTGGCTTTGGCCTTCTCAAAAAAGGATCCAATTAGGTCCAACCATTAACATGACCATACTTGGTCCATCCAACCAATCAATGATTAGGTCCAACTTTGGTTGGCCCACTTGACCACCATTTAGAAAGATGTATCCAAGAGATCATATAATAAATGATATTTCCATCAACCGATAAGCACCAAGCCTTTGGGCCTCCAATGATTATCCAACTGATGGACCCATTATCATCCACTTTAATGGGAGGCTATGATCTAGTTATCATATAACTATTTCATTTTAGGAACCTAATAATTTTAAAAAATTTATTTATAGAAGTGAGCAGATCAAATTAACCAGCTTATCATGATCCTCCCACTAACTTCACCAAGTCAGCTTAAGGGAGATCATTAATAGGCTGGTCTAGGAGCATCTAAATCAGTCAACTGATTTACCTAGCTGACATGGGTTAGCTCGAATAGTCAAGCGATCCGATCAAAACATAATCTCACCAAGAGGTCCGGTAAGTTCTAACCCTCAGTGAAAGGGGTGGCTGCATGCTTCCCCGCCTTAGATATCCATCAGAATGGCTTCAGACATAATGGTACCTCACCAATAAAAAACCACCCGGTCTTTGTTTTACCTTAGACATCACACTGGATTAATTGTTTTCCAATTAGCATTCAACCTAAACACGTTT
>QRFJ01000948.1:48960-121343 GCA_006176705.1 Cocos nucifera | reverse complement strand
TAGCAGATTAAGCTTGATGAGAAGTCTCATAAGTAACAAACGAGCTAAGGACCAATTGGAACCAAATCAGGTTAAGCCAATAAGAACACTACCTCCTCCACCTCGTAGATCGAAAAAAGTTTTTCGTCCCCCTGAAAGATACTTAGGTATTATTTCAGAGGAAGTAGAGAAAATATTCCTCATAGGTAATGGTGCTCATGGTGATGATCCCAAAATCTAAAATGAGACGATATTAGATATCGACTTTGAGAAATGGCTAGAGACAATGCAGTCAGAAATTGACTCGATGCACTCGAATCAAGTCTGAACCTTGGTAGATCCACCAGAAGGTATAGTACCTATTGGGTGTAAATGGATCTTCAAGACTAGACTAGTGGCAAAAGGTTATAGTCAACGTGAAGGCATTGACTATCAGGATACCTTTTTCCTAGTGGCTATGCTAAAATCCATCCGCATATTGCTTGCCATTGCAGCCTATTTCAATTATGAAATATGGCAAATGGGCGTGAAAAGGGCATTCTTGAATGGATATCTTTAGGAAGATATCTATATAGAATAGCCACTAGGTTTCACATCCAGTGATACTGATCACAAGGTTTGCAAGTTGCAAAGGTCCATATATGGACTTAAGCAAGCATCTCGGAGCTGGAACACTCATTTCAATGATGTGATCAAAATGTTTGCTTTCATAAAAAATAAAGAGAAACCGTGTGTCTTCAAAAAGGTTAGTGGGAGCGCTGTTGTCTTCCTCGTATTGTAGGTGGATGACATCCTCCTTATTGGGAATGATATTTCCATAATGACAACAGTCAAATTATGGTTGTCCAAAGAATTCTCCATAAAGGACCTAGGTGAAGCATCCTTTATTCTAGGAATTAAGGTCTATAGGGATAGACCGAATAGGATGCTAGGACTTTCATAGAAGATGTACATAGAGAAAGTACTAAAAAGGTTTAGTATGAAAAACTCTAAGAGGGGATTAATACCCTTCAGACATGGTATTCATCTTCCAAGAAGATGTGCCCTAGCACACCTGAGGAAATAGAACGCATGAGCAAGATCCCTTATGCTTCTACAATAGGGAGCCTCATGTATGCCATGCTATGTACATGATCTGATATAGCCCATGCTGTGAGTGTCACAAGAAGATATCAGTCAAATCCAGATGAAGAATGCTGGACTTCTGTGAAATGTATCCTTAAGTACTTGAGAAGAACTAAGGATATGATGTTGGTCTTTGGTAATGGAGAACTCCAAGTTCAGGGATACACAGACTCAGATTTCATGTCCGATGTAGATGATCGAAAGTCGACATCTGGGAGTCTGTTTGTGTACAATGGTGGTGCTGTCAGCTGGAAGAATTCTAAGCAAACCGTGATAGCAGATTCCACCATGAAAGCAAAATATATCGCTGCATCAAAGGCTGCGAAGGAAGCATTCTGGTATAAGAAGTTTGCTGCAGAAATTGGAGTAATACCGTCAGATGCCATTCCTCTGTACTATGATAATAATGGCACCATAGCCCTTGCTAAGGAGCCGAGGTCTCATCAGAAATTCAAGCACGTTGAGCGGCGAAACCACCTCATCTACGATTACCTCGAGAAGGATTACGTCGAGGTCAAGAGAGTCGACTCCACAGATAATGTGGCAGATCCGCTTACAAAGCCATTAGGCCAACAGAAGATCGAAGCCAACCTTAAGAAGATGGGACTTAGACTAGTAGCCAATTGGCTTTAGGACAAGTGAAAGATTGTTAGATATATGTGCCCTAGAAGCCAGAATTGGCTGACACTTGTAATACACTTCTAGGGGCAAAATTATAATTTTGACTAAAATCAATAAAATGGATTATTTTCTATCACATATATATATTTAGTGTCTGTGATACATCCTTTGAGTTAATGGTAATGATAATTCATATTTTCAAGAGTTGAAAATTTAAGACATGAATAATCATTATTAACTCATAAAATGCTCTCGACCATAGGATCATCATGAGGATGGTGATTGATCCGAAAGGTTGGTGTATAATCGCTTTTCTTTAGTAGATGAGTCTTAAGTCTACGGTGTAGAGACATCAAAGCGAAAGTACAGATACTCGTTAGAGAACAAGGGCACTGAGCCGTGACCACCTCGAGTAGTCATTAGGAAGTCTACCTTCTCGTCAATGACTGACTCGATGCTGCAGTGGTGTGTCTGGTTCTTTGACCTGAGATAGCATTCGATAGTTCACTGAAGTGATGTTATAGTTGATCTACATATTACTCGATCTCCTAGCCATATGGAACCCTTAGGTGTATGTTGCTATAGCATGTTCATTGTGGAACTGGATAGCAATCAAGATGGAATCTATCTACCTCGGTGGTAGAGGAGCAGCCCTATGATGATCATGAGAATCAAGTCCAGAAGCCCATGGCCATGGCAGAGTGAAATAATAGAAAGAGTTTCTATTTAGGTTTTACATTGGACTTGAATCGAATGATTACATCATATGAATAGAGACTAGGGTTTGATGAGTCCACCTTAACCCTAATCTAATCGGGGCTCAAGATAGAAGAACTTAATCACATAGGTAGCTACACCAAGAGGTTCGCATTCAGCTCTGATGGGTTGCCACCATATACTGCTAGGTGTCACTGGTGGATTTTGGGAGCAATTAGAATGATTTTGATGATTGATCATTCTAGCAGTTCGAATCAAAAGATTTTTGATCCATCGAAAGAAGTTTCGATGATGTCGATGATAGAGATCATGACATATCCCATTACCATACAGAACTGAACCTAACTGGGTCACACAAATAAGGGTTTGAATCTGGTGATCATCAATTGAACTAATCCAGTTCAATTAATCTGAATGAGATTTAATTAGGTTCAAGGAAATCGTGCTAGCACTCGATTGAACCTAACATTCTTGTTTTACTATCATAAATAGTTATCCTGACTGAGCCAAAGAAGTTTGTGCTCATTTAGAGGCCTTCATTCAGTCTGACTGGAGCCTGTCCAGATCAAAAAAGGGTTGTCTAATTTTGTAAGACAATACCTATCATTTTTGGTCATCTACCATTTCTCATCCTTTGACTTTGGTCAAATGTTGACCTTTGACTGGTCAAACGTTGACCATTGATACTTTGACTTCTATCCATGTGTCATGCACCTATTGGAGACCTGGTGGGGGCCTGTCCCCCTACCAGAACCTAGCAAGGAGGAGGGCGCATGCCACCCTTGGCATGTGCCCAAGCTGGAGGCGCCCAGGAGTTCCTATTGGACAGGAACTCCATCTCTTTTTTGGATTCTGATTAGAATTCTCCTAAGAACCAACTTTGACTGGTCTTAGGTGCCATCTAAGGAGGAATCCAAGGGACTCTATTCCAACCAATCAAATTTAGATCTGATTTTACAAAGGGTTATGATTGGTTGGGAAGAAGAGGAGTTGGATCACAGATAGTCTATAAATAAGACCCTACGCCCAACTTAAATTATGATTGAAAGAAATTCAATTTTCACACCCCAAGGCCTCCTCTCCCCTCTTCCTCCATGCCAAACCCAGCTTCTCCCTCTCCTCTCCACGTCCAAAGTGGTTTAGACCTTGGTTGGTGCAATCCAGATGAGAGAAAGACGACTGAAAGCTAGAAGGCTGCGTTGCTGCAAAGGACAACTACTGATCTTCGAATGAAGTTTTGAAGATCCTCTAGATCAGATCCAGATTTAATTTTTGGAGACGTGATAGAGAAGAAGAGGATCTCCAGATCCAGCCCAAGTGGATACCGGTAGAGGCCAGGCACTTGCGTGGCTAGATCCAGAACCTTCTGCTGCTTACAGGATCATCAACGGGTAATAGGATTACCCACTTCAAAGTAAATTAAATTTGATTTAATTTATCTAAATTTATTTTAATTACTTAATAATAAAAATTGAATCTAAAATATTTCAGATCTGATATGGATCAAAGAAAAAAATTTTTGAAATATATCTCTTAATCTAATCAGATCTGAACGAACCTGGTCTGAAAAATCAGAATTTTTCTTTCATAGAGGATATCTTATTGGAAGATCATGGCAAGTGGACTTTTTTAGAGGTTTGATAGTTGATTCGATTGTTGTCAACTCCATCGAGGCCTTCGATGTTAGTTATGTGTGCCCTAGAACCCAAAATTGGCGGACACTTGTAATACACTTCTAAGAAAAAAATTATAATTTTGACTATAAATAATAAAATAGATTATTTTCTATCACATATGTGTATTTAGTGTCTGTGATACATCCTTTGAGTTAATGGTAATGATAATTTATATTTTCAAGAGTTGAAAATTTAAGACATGAATTTTTATTATTAACTCATAAAATACTTCTGACCGTAGGATCATCATGAGAATGGTGATTGATCCGGAAGGTTAGTATACAATCGCTTTTTTGTAGTAGATGAGTCTTAAGTCTACGATGTAGAGACACTGGAGCGAGAGTACAGGTACTCGTTAGAGAATGAGGGCACTAAGCATGACCACCTCGAGTAGTCATAAGGAAGTCTACCTTCTCATCGATGACTGACTCGATGCTACAGTGGTGTGTCTGATTCTTTGACCTGAGGTGCATCGACAGTTCACCTTAAGGATGTTATAGTTTGACTACACCATGACTCGATCTCCTAGCCATTTAGAATTCTAAGGTGTATGTCGGCTACAGCATGTTCATTGTAGGAATTGGATTGCACTAAGATGGAATCTATCTACCTCGGTGGATGAGGAGCAGCCCTATGATGATCGTGAGAATCAAGTCCATAAGCCCATGGCCATGGTAGAGAGTGAAATAATAGAAAGAGTTTCTATTAAAGTTTTCACAATCAAACTTAAATCGAATGAATAAATCATATGATAGAAATTAGGGTTTGACGAGTTCATCTTAACCCTAATCTGATCGAGGCTCAAGATAGAAGAACTTAATCATACAAGTAGCTGCACCGAAAGGTTTATTTTTAGTTTTGATGGATTGCCACCATATGCTGCTAGGTGTCACTGGTGGATTTTGAGAGCAATTAGAATGATTTAGATGATCGATTATTCTAAGTTGTCTGAATCAAAAAAGTTCTGATCCATCGAAAGAAGTTTTGATGATGTCGATGATGGAGATCATGACATATCCCATTACCATATAGAACTAAACCTAACTAGATCACACAAATAAGAGTTTGGATCTGGATATCATCAATTAGACTAACCTAGTTTAATTAATTTGAATAAGATTCAATTAGGTTCAAGAAAATCATGCTAGCACACGATTGAGCCTAACATTCTTCTTTTTCTATCTTAAAAGTTATCTCGATTGAGCCAAATGAGTTTGTGCTCACTCAAGTATCTTTACCTGGTCTGACTGAAGTTTGTCCAAGTTAGAAAAGGATTGTCTTAATTTATGAGATAAATTTGAGAAAACACCTACCATTTTTCATCACCTGCTAATTTTTGTACTTTGACTTGGTCAAACGTTGATCTTTGACCCTTAGACATCTGCCCGTGTATCATGCACTTATTGGAGAGCAGATAGGGGCTTATCCCCTCTCTAAAAATTGGAAAGAAGAGGGCATACACCTAGGATGGCGTGTGCCCATGGATAGGGATGCTGGAGTCCCATACGGATGGGACTCCAGGTTGCTTGTTGGATTCAAACTAGGTGACCCTCACCTATAGACTTTGACCAATCTTAGGCACCACCTTAGGATGAATCCATGGGTCTCTCATTCCACCAATCAGATTTAGATCTGATTGAATGAAGCAATGCGATTGGCCGGGGTGATGCAGCACTGCATGGCGCAGTAGAGTCTATAAATAGATCCTATCTACGCCCACTTTCAAAGAGTTCATCTTAGCCCACACCCCAGGGCTGTCCCTCTCCCTTCTCTACACCACCATCTAGCCCTCTCCCTCCTCTCCATGCCCCAAGAAAGTTGGGTTCTTCTGATTAGTGCGAGCCAGGTAAGAAAGGCTGACGAAAAAGAAAGAAGGCAGCACTGCTGCAGAGACGACAGATGATCTTCAAAAGATATTTTGAAGATCTTCCAAATCATATCCAAATCTAATTTTTGAAGAAAAGAAAGAGAAGAAGAAGATCTCCAGATCCAGCTCAAGTGGATACCGATAGAGGTCAGGCGCTTGCCTGGCTAGATCCAGAACCTCAGAGTTTTCGTAGGATCATCAATGGATAATCAGATTACCCAAGATCAAGGTAAAAATTAATTTAGTTTTATTTTTTTAATTATTAGTTTATAAATTAGATTTGAAAAGTGTCAGATCTGATCTAGATATGAGAGAAGAATTTTTTAAATATGCCTCTCGATTCAATCAGATATGAACGAACCTGATCCAGAAAATCAAGATTTTCCTTCAACTAGTATCAGAGCCAGGTTCTTATAAATTTTTTTTAGATCTAATTTAATCTGATTAATTAGTGATTTTAGATATCTCATGAGATATGATTAGATCTAAAATTAAAAAATTAAAAAATTAAAATAAATTAATTTAGATCTAATATGTATGAGATACATAACTAGACTAGGAATAGAATTATTCTATATGTAGTCTAGTTTGATCACAATTTTTGTTTCATTAAAAATAATTTTTAGATCTATTTAGTTTCTATTTTTTTATATTATAAATATTATAATTAGATCTAAAAATAGAAAATAAAATAAAATTAATTATTCATATGAGATATGATAGTTGCATGTTTAGACTAGTTGTAGAATAGTTCTGCAAATAGGTTTAGATTAAATTTTATTTGATATGATCAAATTTAAATTTAATTTTTTAGATAATTATGAGATAATTTAGATCTGAAAAATATGCATGCATGATATATGTGATATATATAAAATATATTTTAATTAGATCTATCTTTTATATGAGATATATGCTTAGATCTAATTTATTTTTTTAGATTAGTTATATTTCTGATTAAGGCGTTCCCCTTGGCCGTCCAGTCATAAAAATAAAGTAGGACTTAAAGACCCTCTCCTCCCATTTGATGGGGTGTTCTTATGATATGTAGGGGTGCTGCACGTTCGTCCTTAATCAGAAATTAAAAACTTACTTTCTGCAAAACCCTAGATCCTGAAATCCTAGGATCTTTTTACATGTTTTGTTTAAGAACCCTAACTTAATTAAGAATTAAGTTTATAAAATATCAATTAGATCTAAAATTGAGAATTTTAGATCTAATACATATTCATAAATCTGAGTTCGGGCTTAGGTAGCTTAATTAGGTCTAAGCGGTTGATCAAACTGAATCAAGAGTTGGTTAGATGAGATCAACAATGCTTAAATTGACCAACCTAATAGGATTAAGTCTGGGTCAGGATCGAGTCACGAATGTGATCGATCAAGCTAAGACCTAATTAGGCTCAGTGGTTAGAGTCTGGATTGTAGGCTAATCCAATTGGTTCTATCTCAACAATTTGGTGTCTAAGGTAAGTTTGGTAGATATGACAGACTAATTTTTAATTAGGAGCTACTCGACTTGAATGCATTCTTGTCGAGTTAATGGCATATCCCTTCCATCAATCTCACTTACCTGACCATGTTTGTTGACTCAGTTCTGATCTGAGGTGATCAATAATTTGAGCTAACCCATGCCACTAGGTTAGTCATAATGATTATGACTATGTCAAGTCTAGTTTAATGAGACCTAAATCAAATCTCCCTAAGAAAAGATTAAGTCAAAGATCTTTCACCATTATAGATGTGCGGGCCCTTTTCAGGGTTGATTGTTCTCGGCTGCTTACAGTGGCTCAGTTGCACTGAAAAGATGTAACCATGTCTATTAGGCATCGGATGCTACGGGCTGGAGGATGGATTGGGCTTAATATTCTGGATACGGTGAGAAACTTAATTAGAAATCCAATCTGTGCAAATAGTGGGTCTGACTTAACTAAAAAGTGGATCAATATTTCAGACATGGTGAGATTCATGAATTAGAGATCAAGTTTGGGTGCACCATGATTAGAGAATCATTGAACAAGAGTTGTTTACCCATTGGCTAATCCATCATCAATAACCGTTAGGTGAGGTGATGAGTAAGTCGGTGGAACTACACCATCCACTAGAAATCAATAATCATGGAGATTTTCGCATCTCTACAAAGGAAGTATAGAAATTTGAGAAAATAGTGGAAGCTAATTTATTTAATAATAAAATTTTTAAATAAATTGGTTAAGTCTCAATTATAATATCTAACTAGAAACTTTGACTCTCTACAAAAAATGTCTACATCCAACCCACTAGCATGAATCCTGGACACCCATAGACTGATCGGACCAAATTACAAGGATTGGCTCTGAAACTTCAAAATTATTTTGGGTTCTGAGAAGTTAACTCATGTATTGGATCAGGACCCTCCCACCTTACCAGCTCGTCCATCCGCTGAACAGAGAGCATCTCTGGATAAGTGGACTAAACGAAGATAATAAGGCCAGATACTACATATTGGGCTCGATGTCTGATAAGCTTCAGTGCCAACATGAAGATATCAGAACTGCTCGCCAAATGTTGGCTCACCTATAAAAGATGTTTGGTGAATAGAGTCACGCAGCCAAGTATCAAGTCACTAAATGACTGTTCAAGGCTAAGATGCGTGATGGGCAGTCAGTCCAAGATCATTGTCTAATTATGATCAAGAACTTGGAAGAGCTTGAGAAGCTCGGAGTGAGGTTGGACTTGGATCTGCAGAATGACATAATTCTGCAATTCTTGACTGATGCATTTGGGCAATTCATCATGAACTATCATATGCATAAACTTCAAAACTCCCTGATCGAACTTATAAACATGTTGGTTACCGCTGAGCTTTTCATAAAAGATTCTAAAGGCTCAGTACTTGCTATGAAATGGACTTCTTTCAAAAAAAAAATTTTTGGAAAGAAGAAAAAGGCAGAATTGAAGAAGAAGGCCGCTGACAAAGTAAAGTATTTCCATTGCAACAATGACGGCCACTAGAAGCAAAACTGCCCTACTTACCTGACCATCCTAAAAAAGAAGGAGGCAGGTCCTTCTAGAGATATGCTCGTTATTGAGTCTAACCTTACGATTTCTTCTACATCCAGTTGGGTGCTTGACTCTGGTTCTAGTGCTCACTTGTGCACTTCTATGCAGGGTCTTGAGGATAGCAGAAGGCTGAGGGATGGTGAGATAATCCTATGCATCAAAAATGGAGCAAGAATTGCTGCCATGGCCATAGGAATATACCCTCTTTGACTACCATCTGATTTAGATATAGTATTAAAAGACTGTTATTATGTGCCTGTAGTAAGCAGAAATTTGATTTCTATTTCTTTCCTTACATTAGAAGGCTATGTAATTAGTTTTCTTAAGGATCATTGTAACATTCTTTATGAAAGAAATAAAATTGCAAATGGTTTTCTTATTAACGGTCTTTATCAGTTACATGTTGATGTATCTATTTTTAACTTTGAGCAAAATGTGAATGCCATAAAATCAAAACATCTTAGGGATAGTCCTAATGATAGGTATCTATGGCACCTAAGATTAGGTCATATAGCAGAAGATAGGATTAATAAATTGAAGAAAATTGGGCTATTGACTCCATTGACTTTCGAGTCATATCCAATTTGTGAACCCTATCTTCATAGCAAAATGACTAAACTCTCTTTTGTAGGACATGGGGAAAGGGCCACGGATCTTCTTGCCCTAATACATACAGATGTGTGCGGCCCATTTGATGTGCCAACTAGAGATAATTTTGTCTACTTAATTACTTTTATCAATGATCTGTCTAGGTATGGGTATGTGTATCTTATGAGACACAAGTCTAAAGCTTTTGAAAAGTTCAAAAAATTCAGACATAAAGTAGAAAAATAAATTGGAAAATCCATTAAGATTCTTTGATCAGATCGAGGAGGTGAATATCTTAGCCAAAAATTTCTAGACTATCTAAAAAAAAATGGCATAGTCTCTCAATGGACTCCACCAGGAACACTTTAACTCAATGGGATTTCAAAATGGAGAAATCGGACTCTATTGGATATGGTTCGATCCATGATGAGCTTCACAGATCTTTCTGATTTTCTTTGGAGATACTGTTTGTTAACTGCAATTTACCTACTGAATAGGGTTTCTTCTAAAACTGTTCCTACCACACCGTATAAGATATGGCATGGTAAGAAACCAAGTCTGAGTCATCTCAGAATTTGGAGTTATTTGGCTCATGTCAAAAGACAACAAGCGGACAAGTTAGACTTTAGGTCCTTTAGAGCTCGATTCATAGGATATCCTAAAAAGTCATTAGAATATTATTTTTACATTCCAGAAGATCACAATATGATTGTGAGTCGACATACCATCTTTCTTGAAAATTAGTTTATTCAAGATAGTGGCATTGAAAAGCAGATCAAGTTCGATGAGAAAGTCTCACAAGAGCAACGAGCTAAGGATCAAATGGAACCAAATCAGTTTAAGCCAATCCATACACTACCTCCACCTCGTAGATCAAAAAGGATTTTTCATCCTCCTGAAAGATACTTAGGAACTATTTCAGAGGATGTAGAGAAAATGTTCCTCATAGGTAATGGAGTTCATGCTAATGATCCCAAAACCTATAACGAGACGATATCAAATATTGACTCTGAGAAATGGTTAGAGGCAATGAAGTAAGAAATTGACTCGATGCACTCAAACCAAGTTTGGACCTTGGTAGATCCACCAGAAGGTATAGTACCTATTGGATGTAAATGGATCTTCAGGAGAAAAATTGGTGCAGATGGAAATATGGAGACATTCAAAGCTAGATTAGTGGCAAAAGATTATAGTCAACGCGAAGGCATTGACTATCGGGATATCTTTTCATTAGTAGCTATGCTAAAATTCATCCGCACATTGCTTGCTGTTGCAACCTATTTCGATTATGAAATACGGCAAATGGATGTGAAAACGATATTTTTAAATGGATATCTTAAGGAAGATATCTATATGAAATAGCCGCTAGGTTTCACATCCAGTGATCATAATCACAAGGTTTGCAAGCTGCAAAGGTCCATATATGAACTTAAGCAAGTATTTTGGAGCTGAAACATTCGTTTTAATAATGTGATCAAAATATTTGATTTCATCAAAAATGAGGAGCCATGTGTCTTCAAAAGGATCAGTAGGAGCGTTATTGTCTTTCTCGTATTGTACGTGGATGACATCCTCCTTATCGGAAATGATATTCTCATATTGACCATAGTTAAAATATGGTTATCTAAAGAATTCTCCATGAAAGACCTAGAAGAAGCATCCTTTATTCTAGAAATTAAGGTCTATAGGGATAGACCGAATAGGATGCCAGGACTTTCACAGAAGATGTACATAGAGGAAGTACTAAAGAGATTTAGTATGGAAAACTCTAAGAGGGGTTTAGTACCCTTCAGGCATGGCATTCATCTTTCCAAGAAGATGTGCCCCAGCACACCTGAAGAAATAGAACACATGAGCAAGATCCCTAATGCTTCAGCAATAGGGAGTCTCATGTATGCCATGTTATGTACACGACTTAATATAGCCCATGTGGTGAGTGTCACGAGCAGATATCAGTCGAATCCAAGTGAAGAATACTGAACTTCTATGAAATGTATCTTTAAGTACTTAAGAAGAACTAAGGATATATTGTTGGTCTTTGGTAATGGAGAACTCCAAGTCCAGGGGTATACAGACTCGGACTTTATGTTTGATGTAGATGATCGAAAGTCGACATCTGGGAGTCTATTTTTGTGCAATGGTGGAGCTATCAGTTGAAAAAGTTTCAAACAGATAGTGATAGCAGATTCCACCATAGAAGTAGAATATATCGCTGCATCAGAAGCTACGAAGAAAGCATTCTGGTATAAGAAGTTTGCCGCAGAGATCAGAGTGATGCCATCAGATGTCATTCCTCTGTACTGTGATAACAATGGCACCATAGCCCTTGCTAAGGAGTCAAGGTCTCACCAAAAATCCAAGCACATCGAACGACGATACCACCTCATCCATGATTACCTCAAGAAGGATTATGTCAAGATCAACAGAGTCGACTCCGTAGATAATGCGGCGGACCCACTTACAAAGTCATTGGACCAGCAGAAGATCAAAGCCCACCTTAAGAAGATGGGACTTAGATTTGTAGCCAATTGGCTTTCGGTCAAGTGAAAGTTTGTTAGATATGTGTGCCTTAGAAGCCAAAATTGGCTGACACTTGTAATACATTTCTAAGGACAAAATTATAATTTTGACTATAAATAAAAAAAAAGGGTTATTTTCTATCACATATGTGTATTTAGTGTCTATGATACATCCTTTGAGTTAATGGTAATGATAATTCATATTTTCAAGAGTTAAAAATTTAAGACATTAATTTTCATTATTAACTCATAAAATGCTCCTAACCATAGGATCATCATGAGGATGGTGATTGATCCGAAAGGTTAGTGTATAATTGCTTCTTTGTAGTATATGAGTCTTAAGTCTATGGTGTAGAGATACCGGAGCGAGAGTACAGATACTCATTAGAGAATGAGGGCACTGAGCGTGACCACCTCGAGTAGTCATAAGGAAGTCTACCTTCTCGTCGATGACTGACTCGATACTGCAGTGGTGTGTCTGATTCTTTGACCTGAGGTGCATCGGCAGTTTACCTTGAGGGTGTTATAGTTTGACTATACCATGACTCGGTCTCCTAGCCATTCAAAATTCTAAGGTGTATGTTGGCTATAGCATGTTCATTGTAGAAATTAGATTGCACGAAGATGGAATCTATCTACCTCGGTGGATGAGGAGCAGCCCTATGATGATCATGAGAATCAAGTCCATAAGCCCATGGTCATGGCAGAGAGTGAAATAATAGAAAGAGTTTCTATTAAGGTTTTCACAATCAGACTTGAATCGAATGATTAAATCATATGATAGAAATTAGGGTTTAACGAGTTCACCTTAACCCTAATCTGATCGGGGCTCAAGATAGAAGAACTTAATCACACAAGTAGTGCACCGAGAGGTTCATTTTCAGTTTTGATGGATTGCCACCATATGCTGCTAGGTGTCACTGGTGGATTTTGGGAGCAATTAGAATGATTTAGATGATCGATCATTTTAAATTGTCTGAATCAGAAAAGTTCTGATCCATCGAAAAGAGTTTCGATGATGTTGATAATTGAGATCATGACATATCCCATTATCATGCAGAACTGAACCTAACTGGGTCATACAAACAAGTGTTTGGATCTAGATATCATCAATTGGACTAACCCAGTTCAATTGATTTGAATAAGATTCAATTAGGTTCAAGAAAATCGTGCTAGCACACGATTAAGCCTGACGTTCTTCTTTTTCTATCTTAAAAGTTGTCTCGACTAAGCCAAATGAATTTGTGCTCACTCAAGTATCTTTATCTGGTCTGACTGAAGTTTGTCTAAGTTAGAAAAGGATTGTCTTAATTTATGAGATAAATTTGAGACAACACCTACCATTTTTCGTCACCTGCTAATTCTTGTACTTTGACTTGGTCAAACATTGACCTTTTATCCTTGGACATCTGCCCATGTGTCATGCACTTATTGGAGAGCAGATAGGGGCTTGTCCCCTCTCTAAAAATTGGAAAGAAGAGGGCACACGCCATCCTTGGCATGCGCCCATGGATAGGGACGCTGGAGTCCCATACGGATGGAACTCCAGGTTGCTTGTTGGATTCAAACTAGGTGACCCTCACCTATAGACTTTGACCAGTCTTAGGCACCACCTTAGGATGAATCCGTGGGTCTCTCGTCCCACCAATCAGATTTAGATCTAATTGAATGAAGCAACGCGATTGGTCGGGGTGATGCAGCACTGCATGGCGCAGTAGAGTCTATAAATAGACCCTATCTGTGCCCACTTTCAAAGAGTTCATCTTAGCCCACGCCCCAAGGCTGTCCCTCTCCCTTCTCCATGCCACCATCTGGCCCTCTCCCTCTTCTCCACGTCCAAGAAAGTTGGATTCTTCTGATTAGTGCGCGTCAGGCAAGAAAGGCTGACGAAAAAGGAAGAAGGTAGCACTGCTGCAGAGACGACGGGTGATCTTCAGAAAGTATTTTGAAGATCCTCCAAATCAGATCCAGATCTAATTTTTGGAGAAAAAAAAGACAAGAAAAAGATCTCCAGATCCAGCCTAAGTGGATACCAGTAGAGGCCAGGCGCTTGCGTGGCTAGATCCAGAACCTCAGAGCTTCCGTAGGATCATCAATAGGTAATCAGATTACCCAAGATCAAGATAAAAATTAATTCAGAATTAATTTAATTTTATTTTCTTAATTATCAGTTTATAAATCAGATCTGAAAAGTATCAGATCTGATCTGGATATGAGAGGAGAATTTTTGAAATATGCCTCTCGATCCAATCAGATCTGAACGAACCTATCCACAAAATCAGGATTTTTCTTCATTCGGCGGGCTAACTTCTTGAATCACCATCTTTACATCTTCATCATTGGCTTTAGTTCAATAGTTTGAGTCAGATCGATCCTTGATGACAACAATATCTATACGTATATGCATGTGTGCACATGCAAATGTATGCATATATAAAGACAAACATACGTAGATAATCATAGTTTTATTTATATATCCCTCAATTCTAAATTCTTAGTATATAAAAATTCTTATATAATTTAAATGGAAAAAAGAAGAAGAAGACATATTAGAACATGTTTGAGAATTTGCACTTGAACTTTAAGTGTTTCTCCTTGAGTTTTAGTCAATCATTGTTATATGATTAACCATTAAATGCATGTTGCTCATGATTTAATTTTTATAGCATATACTCAATCATTCCATTAGGAAACTTCTTAAAGCATGGATTATTTAGCTTGACCAATTTTTTCCAATTATAATGGTTAATACCTGAAGGATACCCAGGCCTGATTTCCATCCCCCCCGAACCTAACGTTCATTTATATTACCCGAATCCAGACTTGACAAGCATGGAACAGAAGTTAAAACCAAAAATCTCAATTGATATCGATCTGGATTCGGCAGCAACCTTAAATTGCTGACACTGTTTATACCGAGTATAGCAGTCAGCGAGATGCACAACTTGCATTCTTGACTCACAAATATGTTAAAAATGTCTCACACGACCTTGCAAACGCCACAAGACAAGCATGATGAAGAGTGCATTGTTTGATATTACGTGCACACGAACAGTCGTCTTGCTACATGACCTAAAATTTCCTAGTACAACTCCCATAGGCAAAAGTTGATTTATTATGAAATTGTCCAATCAGCATTTGGGAGTTTAATTAACTTTCCTGTGCACACAACCAGTGCCCTTCTGAGAATGCACGGGAAAGCTAACAGTTGTACCAACCAAGGATCGTGGGGTAGAATCAACTAAAATGGTGAGGACATCAATGCATGGATTTAAGGAGGCTGTAGCATACATCACAGTGAAAATCTACCATAGAATAGATCTTGGATGAGATGTCTTAGACAACGTCTTAGAAAACCTACAGTGCCACTAGATGCACCACTTGGTTTTGAATTACTACTGCAACATTTATGAAACCAGTAACCAATGGCCAGGTTAAAAACTGATAAATAGGCTTATATGAAATAGATAACATCTCTGATTTGGATTTTAACACACACTGTGAACCAAAGTAGCATGATATAAAATATAAAAATTAAAGCAAAAATGTACATTTAAGATAAGGCGGTATTGGTCCATGATGTTATGAAACAAGACAACACGATAAACCACTCTCCATTATAAACTAATAACCAAGTCAACATCATTGAACCATGACGGGTGCATGCCATGATCCACACAGCACGACAATTTAGCTCTAGCGGGGACATAAAAAAACCTGTTGACAGACTTTCGGCAAGAAAACCAAAACTCATTCCGTATTTAGAATCAACTGACCAGCCATGAGAACACTCTTTAACACACCATACCATTTCTTCGATAAGAACAAGTGACTTTAGCAGCAAGAAAACCTGTTGGAGATTTGTTTGGATTCATCAGTGCCATTGCTAGCAAGGCTTACTCTATTCAGAGACAATTCTTCTTTATAGGAATTGGAATTCAAGACCTTCCTGCTGATATTGTTGTATATATCCCCGATAACAATCTCAAAGGCCTTCTGTACGTTTGTAGAATCTAGGGCTGAGGTCTCAATGAAAAACAGCCCTTCAGCTTCTGCTAAGCTTTTACCATCCTCAACTGACACTTCTCTAATATCGTCTAAATCACATTTGTTGCCAACCAGCATCCTTGCGATGGTGGTGTCAGAATGTGCTGCAACATCATACAGAAATGAGATGTCTTCAAACTAAGATGGTCTTTCGACTAAATGACACAAGGTAAAAATTATCTGATATATGCATAAAGAATGATGAGACAGCAACTTTGACCGATGCTTTTTGACACCAACACCGCACAAGAAAAGCATCAACATGCAAAGAAATGCTCCGAAGCTCAAAAAGTCAAAGAGTCCATAAATAGGAAGTCATCTACTTTGTAAAATAAGGAAATAGCATTCAAATCCAATTCTAAAAAACTATGTTCATGCTTCAGATACATGCATCCAAAACATATATCCTATGTTGTGATGCCATGGCAACTAGAAGGCATCCATGCAGGTTAGGGATGGCAACAAGTTGCGATGACCAATACCCATGCCCGCCATATATTTAGAAACCTCATACCCTCCCCATACCCTTCCCATACCTATCTTGGGTCGGATATGCTAAAGTAGATAATGCAAGACAAGTCAGGTTAGATAGATAAGATGGGTTGGGTCGGATTGAGCCAAGTAAAAAACTCTCATACAAATATTCTAAAATAATTGTAACTTTAAAAAAGGGATTTAAATTATATCGGATCAGATTCGGAGTGGGGCATACCATTACCTGCACCTAATCCGAACCTACTTCGAGTATTTTATTTAGAACCCATACCTGTCCTGGGTTTTAATTGAGCTATAGATAAAACCTACTTCATTCATGTTGGGCCTGGTCGGATACCCAATGGATCAACTATAATTGCCATCCCTAATTTATGTCTTGCAAGTTTGAGCAAAAAAAATTGCACGAGGCTTTCTAGATATCGATAATTATCCTTGCTACTAGTTATTTCATGTTACCCATATATTTGGATATTGACCTCCACTAGTATAGGCTCTTGTCAAGATCCAAATCAATGGATAGATACTGAAATACAAGGCCATACAGAAATAACGAAAAGTAAAAGAAACTAAATCCATGGACATCGATGTGCGTAAGCAAAAGAACAATAATTTTTTATCAAAATAAAATAACTCATCTTTTGGTGTTCAGGGTTTTGAGGCATCTCATTTCAAAAAAAACATCTCTGGAGACATTTATAGGTTGCAAGACATGCTTTGTCAGTATGATTATTTTCATCTCACAGAACTGTGCATTTCTGCAATTTTACTATCATATTAACTTTCCAAGACTTTGACTTTCAGCCTTAGTGGCAGGAATATTCTACCTAGGGTGACACATGCTTTGGAATCTTCCCAGAACCTTGCACCCATATTTGCTTTCTAAATGATTCCTAACTAAAGTGTTCCAAAAGAAATGGCTTCCCCACACCTGCAGCCTTTCCTTCTCCCACACCTACTTCTTATTCTGGCAACCAAGCTTTCACCACACAAGCATGGGCATCCTTTTCCTTTCCATCTATTTTGGCATGGCAAAATTGCATTTAGTATATTCGTAATTGAAACTCTTAGTTCTGTTTTTGCCCTTCAAATGTCTGACTGAAGATGCTGAAAACTGGGTCATAGGACAAGCAATCCAAGAGTACAACATAGAAGGCAGAATTTACTACTTGCTTACAAACTATGAATATATAATGAACAATTAGATTTGTTTAGCTTCTTGATATACCATCTGTTGATTATATATCACATTTTTAAGCTATCAGGATGGTATATCATAACTTCTGTTCTTAGTATATATTTAATTTCATATTTTTGAAATGTTGCCTTTCTGCTCTTTCACCTTAAAGTGCATCTCCCACTCTAGCTTTTAAAAAGGCAGATTTTCATGTAATTTTTTGTACATGAGGCAAAAAAGAAATTTAATGATAAGAAATCGGTAGTGTTAGAGCCATAGTTCCTTCAGGGTCGGTCATCCCTAAAGAAAATAACTTCAAACTTTCTCTCATTCCTTTTACATGAAGCACTATGTTCTGTGATTTTGTATTTATCACTAATGTTCATGCAGAGTGTGGTCTTGGCACAACGGTAAGGTTGTTCCATCATGACCTGCATTGGACCCTCTCAAGACTGAAATAGCAGAAGCCTCACGTAGTGGGGCAGCCACTATTGTTCATACACTGTTTCCAAAACTCATTTAGTACCTTAAAATATGACTTTTTGAGTAACTAACACCTATTCTAAATGCCAATTCAAGAAAATAACACACATTATGATCATGTCTACATGAGTATCCTAGCCAGAAAAGAATAGCAAACTTCACTTGGGATATATCGGATTTAGTTGGGTTGAAACTGGAATAAGAGTCCGTGAAACCTTAGGTGTGCAGAAATTTTTTCGATGTGTCTAAATTAACAAGATGATCATTGATCACTTGACAGAAGTGGGTGAATTTCCATCATTAAGGATCAATTCAAAGTAAAATAATGGAAGTTGTATGGACAAAACTGATCAAGAGCTTGAAGGTGAGATGTTGAAGGTGACACCAAACAAGTTTATGCATGGGCTCATAACAAGAGGTTAAAGGCAGGTTATGTTTAACATGGGAAGATAAAGAATCATGAACAAGACTTGATGTCAAACAAAATGTCCAAAAAGCAAACCAAAATGGAAAAATCCAAAAGGATCTCCAGTTGAACCCCCACCCCCTCTTTTCATAGAGAGACAAAGAGGGTTTTAACTAGCTTTTCCCTATATAATTATGAGTTTTAATTACCTATTCAAGAGCCCATGCACCATTCCGCCTGTTATTTAGTAAGATAGTATAGTGACATGCTACTCATCCCAGGCTACACAAACTTTGCTTATATTTTATTTGGTCTCAAGATTAGTAAATATAAATAGAAATCTTATATTCACAAAATACATAAAAACCACCACATTAAACTATCTTCATTTTATGGCCACTATTTTCAATGTCAGATAATCTATCAACCAATAGTGTGATCATTTTTTCAAGCAAATGTTTTTAAAGAGTTTTCCTTGAGATAATTCATAACTCAATTACAGGTATTGGATTCTTGGTAGCAAAATCGATATCTATTTATTGATTTAAGAGATTTGTCTCTCTAACAACTTGATCTAACAGAATGAAAAAAATGATGTTTTGCGCATATACATTGGTATAATTCCTACTAAATGCGGCAATGACTTAAGCCATGACTATAACTCAGGTTCACAAGTGATCTATGGTTCAAGCAGAAGTTCCATAGACATCCTACATTGCCACACTTAAAAGATGGGTCCTCAGTAAGAACCCTTCATCATACAACATAAATGTTAACTCTCACTTACTTTGAAGTCTGAATAGGAGCTCTTTTCCATGAATGCACATTAGTTCCACACATCAACTAAGGATGGTCGGGAGTGCATGTGCTCTTACCCGTCATCCAAATAAATTGTATGACGCATTGAAACATCAGTATAAGTTTAATCATTGGAAGACTAGAATTCTACTAACAAAAGCTAATTCATGGACTTTAGAAACACCTCCCACTAAAAAAATATAATAGCTTCTCTGACAAAACCTTTGTTCAAAATAATCTGCAAGAACTTATAATGATCTTACAAATTAAATTTTACAAGGACCTAGAACTAATATAAAAATCAAGCTTTACTCTTATACTAAATTGATGTTACTTTTAAGTCAACAACTTACATCAGTGTAAATCGGTGGCACTTGGTAGGATTTATTAACAACTAGAATCCTATTAAAAGACACTTTTGTGCAAGTTATGGCATGTTCACAACTAACTTTAATTCTAAATAAAGTTTTGCCTCAGAAACTTCTCATGAAGCATTCTCTCTTTTACTCTAATTCATCAACATATTATGGCACAACACCGAACCAATTGAACTGCCCAATTTAGGTGGTATCAAACAATATCGGGCTTGATCAGGCATGGTTTGGCATCTCAATCCGTTAAATGCACAGAACTAGTGGAAACCTGCTAATATGAGACCAAACTACATAATTCCAAGTGGTTCGAGGGCCAAGTAGGTTCAATAACATTTAAAACACCACCACCAAGCCCCCTGGCGGTCTGATCCCATTCTAGAATTAGCACTTACCTTGCGTGACCTCTCCATCGCATGCAACCATTCCCTGCCAGTTTTTTTTCCAAAAAAAGAACTTTTTGCTGCCACCGCTACCAACACCAACAATGATGCCAACAATAATAGTGGATGACGCCGGCCATCTATTAGGTCTCTCTCCGCCATCTCCACTTAGTTCTGGTGCACCTTGGCTCGGTATGGTATGGTACCAATCTAGATATGCCATCTTGATACTGGGCTCCAAACCGGTGCCACCCTATCACTATGTCATATGCCCAGTATGTGGGTTGATTCGGCATACCAAGTGTCACTATGCCACCTATACCATATACTAGCATCAAAATAGAATGGTGCAATATGCTCCATATAGCCTAATTTAGTATGGTATGTCGTACCTTGATACCAATACCATACTGTACCACCAGCCAGCAGTTACCACCCCCAATACTGGCACGACAACCTTTGATAAGAACCATCATGAACTATCTAGTCTAATCTAATGGTCAATAAAATATGATGATATTGTATATTTTAAGAAACATTTATATTGTATGAAAGTACGCTGGTGTTGACATTAAAGACCGAAGTATTTGGCATTTTGGGATGGTTATGCCCCCAACATTTGTGGAAACTGTCCGTGAAACAACACTTATACAGCTCTATCCAAAAATAATTCTGAACTCTTTGCCTTAGTTACAGCATATTAATTCCATACTGAAGTAATATCATAGGCACTGGTTTGTTAATCCATTGAAGCTTGTTAGCATGCATCTCAGCTATAAATAGTATGGTCTAAGCCAATAAATTTAGACTCCAATGTGTACTGAAATGTTCAATTAGCTTTGCAGACTCTGAGATAAAGCAATGCCCATGAAGGCATATCTGTTGGTGGCTTTAGTTTCTTCTGCATTAGAAAGCTAACGCCAATATGTTCCTCTAGAAAAACAAGAAAACCCATTTAAGTCTGACCTATTATCAGTATTCCTTTCAAATTAAGCAACTAAAAAAGCATTCCATCTGATCTCCATGTGGCTTACTAACATGCCAACTTAATCTTCCTACGGCATGAGTTAAATGCCACACTGAACAAGGTGTAAAAGGCTTATAAAAGAACGATTAATTTGGAATATGTTAATACAGATATATTATTGCCTAGGTTTTAATAAAGGAAACAATTGGATTAAATATCTATAAGAAAGATTTTGGGTTTGATTATCTAGAGTGATATTTTCAACAAATATAAAAATACCGTCTATTATAAGACATATATGAATAGTCTCACCATCGATTCTACCATTCATCTGCATATGCTATTACTTGAAAATCCAAACCATCAGTTATAATTTATCAAATCTTCTTGGTCACTCATTTTGGGATTTTCTCACCCCATGATCTAATTACCTTTAATATAGCAAACAAACTTCATGCCATTATTTGAAGGCAGTGAACCCATTGGCACACATGCATGTATAGATTCTTTGTCCAATGTTTGTTTGTAATTCCTAGCCCTAATCACTCTTCATATTTGTCATCTGTTTGTTTCGGTTTAAGCTTGCATTAATCAAGATCCATTTACAACTATTTCTTTGACAAATCAAATGGCAAGAGAAGTAACCAAGTGTTAATAAACATGCTAATCTATGGCTATCAACAGCCTTCTCCTAGGCAATTTTACTAAAATATTGTTTATTTAAAAATTATTTATCAAAATAATGTTTCTTTAAAACTATTTACGGATGTGTTGTTTGTGAGTTCAAAAGTGGCACTCGCAAATCTTGGAAACATGAGAAGACAGGTCATGAAAAGACGAGAGCACGCTGGAAGAGAAATCAACCTGGATAGCAAAGTTCAGAAACTAGACCGGCTCATCCTAAGACTGAGCCGACTAAATTGGAAACTAGGCCAGCTCAATCCAGGACTGGGTCGGCTATGTCTCGGAGAAAAATCCAGACAGAAAGCAGCATTTTCGGACTGTTGGCACAGTACACAATTGGGTCGACTCGGTCTTTTCAGACTATTGGCACAGTACACAATTGGTTCGGCTCAGTCTGAGACTGAGCCGACCTAGTCGCAGGTTAGCCGGCTCAGGCTCAGTCTGAAACTAAGCCAGCTTAGTTTTTGCGGGTTTGTTTTGTGTACGTGAGATGTTTGAATTTTGGAAAATTTTTCTATGAACTTGGGGTTTGACCATTTGTAAAGTATAATACTGAAAATAGGTCAAGGTTGTATATGATGCTGAATTCATTGAATAAATCTCTTCTCCCGGAAAACTCTTGTGCTCTCTTTCTCTTTTCTCTTGAATCCATTATTTTGCTTCCGCGTTGATCCTAGGAGATTGTTCCTTGTTGCTTGGCTAATCACCAGCAGCCATGCCGGTCCGAGAGAGGATAGTTTATCCTAACAATTGGTATCAGAGCGGTGTTGCATGGAAGGAAGAAAGACACCTAGGATTACTACATCTAGGATATGTTGCACCAGGTTTTACCCAAAATCTTCTTGTTTCTTCGTTGTTTGTCTCTAGATTAAGGTAGGGATTGGTTACACGAAGGGACGGTGATACAGATGGTTGAAAAGAGGATCTAGAACATTTAAATCTACTTTGAAGGATAGTATTACTGGTGTGTGATCGAAGAAGGGTGTTAGGGATCTGTTCTTGACTTGTTTGAAGTCATAGGATCGAGTGGATTTAAGGTGGATTTCGAGAAGTTCGATGGTAAGGAAAACTTTATCCTATGGCAGTAAAGGATAAAGGACTTGTTGGTTCAGCAGAAGATCTACAAGATCTTGACAAGAGAAAGACCGAAAAAAATCAGTGCTGAGGATTGAGAAGAGTTGGAGGAAATTGCTTTCAGCACAATCCGGATGTACTTGACCGATCAGGTTTTGCTCGAGGTTTGCACAGAGACTACGGCAAACGGGCTCTGGACGAGATTAAAGAATACATACATAGAAAAGAATATGACGAATAAGCTATGGTTGAAGAAACAGCTGTATAGTCTGAGAAAGCCCGAAGGCGGAGATCTTATTACACATCCAAAGGTTCAATCAGGTGTGTTCTGAGGTGATGAGTTTGGATGTGAAGATCGACGAGGAGGATCAGGCGTTGCTGCTATTATGTTCTCTCCTGGGTTCGTATAATGGTCTCATAACAACTTTAGTTTATGGGAAGAAGATCCTAAACTATGAAGAGATTGTTGGTATGCTCAGATCAAATGAGCAAAGGAAGAAGATCTGCAAGGAAGACCCTAAGTCTGAGATCTTGGCTATGAATGAAAGAATGGAAAAATCAAAGGAGAAGGCAAGAAGAAAATCCAAGGGCAGGTCGAAGTCTCGGGATCAGAGGAAGACATTGAAATGTTATAAATGTCATCAGCCTGGACACCTGAGAAGAGATTGTCCCCTTTTGAGATCAGAAGGGAAGGCCAGGGAGATGATACAGCTTCTGTAAGCAGTGGAGAAGATCTGTTAGTTGTATCAAATGGATTCATAGAGTGCGATACTATGTAGATATTGGATTCAGCATGCTCGCACACAATACTTCTCATCGAGAGTGATTTGTTACCTACCAGAAGGCCAATGGTGGAAGTGTTATCCTTGAAGATGATCACCCGTACAAAGTAGGTGAAGTTGGCTCTATCAGGATGAGGATGTGCGACGGGATTATTCGTACATTATCAAATGTCAAGCATGTACCGGAGTTGAAAAAAATTGATTTCTTTGGGCTACTTGGAGGAGTAAGGTTATGCTTTTAGTAGCTAGGCTGGGAGTGGATGTTTGAAAATTTCCAAGAAAGCTTTGGTGGTGATGAGAGGTAAAAGACTAAGCAACAATCTTTATAAAATGAAAGGCTCAGTGGTAAATGATAGTGCAGAGGTGCTAGCAGCGGCACAGGAGGAGCAGATTTTATATCAGCTATGGCATTATCGGATGGATCATATGAGTAACCGTGGGCTCACTGAACTTAGTAAAAGAGGTATGATCCCAGCCCTGAAGGAGGGGACAGATTTGTGTGAGCCATGTATCTTTGGCAAATAGCATAGGATAAAGTTTGCCAGAAGTACCAAGTACAGTGAAGGGAGTGCTGGATTTAGTGCACTTGAATGTACAAGGACCAACTCCTGTATCAGCTAGAGGTGGAGCAAAGTATTTTGTCACTTTCATTGATAATTTCTCAAGAAAGGTATGGATTTATCTAATTAGAGAAAAATCAAAGATGTTTGCCCAATTCAGAGCCTGGAGAGCTGAAGTAGAGGAGTCAGAGAGACAGGTGAAGTGTCTAAGGTCGGACAATGGAGAAAAGTATACTAGCCTGAAATTCAGGAGGTACTGTGGGAAAAATGGCATCAAACGTCATTACACGATGAAGATGACTCCCCAACAAAATGATCTCATGGAAAGAATAAACCGAATATTGATCGAGAAGGCACGAAGTTTGAGGCTGCAGACATCACTTCCAAAATCTTTTTGGGGTGATGCCTTAACTTTTTCTTATTTTCTTGTGAACAGATCCCCACATCGTAAGCTGAACGAATGCATGCCAAAGAAAGTCTAGAGTGGAAAGAAGGTGGAGTTTGGCTACCTAAAGATTTTTGGTTGCCTGGCCTATGCACATGTGGAGACAACCAAGAGGAGCGAATTGGATCCGAAATCTCAAAAGATGACATTCATAGGGTATCCACAAGGAGTCAAGGGGTACCTGCTGTGAGACTTTCAGGCACAGAAGTCAGTGATCAGTAGAAACGCTATTTTTGATAAAAAAATCATCTTGAGGAGGTCTGGGATAGATAAAACTGGAAAGACAAAGATGAATAGCAGTGGCCAGTCTGAGACAGATAACATGCAGTCCGAATCCACGTATAAGAGTGTTCCTATTTTGGTGGAGCTGGATAGGAGAAAAGATACTCAGATGGAAGACCGGCATGAAGTGCCAGCAATTCAGATAGGTGTGTAGGATCAGCCACAGACATTAGACAGAGATGTGCCAGTGGGAGTGGCTTTGCACAAACCCCAGCGTACTATCAAGAGACCAGTTAGATATGGCATTGATGAGGTTATCTCCTATACACTCATCACTGCCAATGGAGATCCAAAAAATGATGCAGAGGCTATGGAGAGTGAGGATAATGATTCATGAATACAGGCCATGATGGAGGAGATGGAATCACTTGAAAAAAATCAGACATGGCAGCTGATGGATCTTCCAGAAGGTGCTCGACCTATTGGCTCAAAGTGGATGTTCACAAAGAAAGAGGCACCTTCAGAACAAGATGGAGTTAGATTCAAAGCAAGACTGGTAGCAAAGAGATACTCATAAAAGGAAAGAATTGACTACACAGAAATTCTCCTGTGGTGAGTCATATATCTATTCAGGTTTTGCTGTCACCAATAGCACAGTACAATATGGAGTTGGAACAGATGGATGTGAAGATGGCCTTCATGGCACATTGAAGGAAAAGATCTACATGAAGTAGCCGGATGGGTTCATAGAGACTAGATAGGAAGAAAAGATGTGTTTACTCAGAAAGTTTTTGTATGACTTAAAACAATCCTCTCGTCAGTGGTATCGAAGATTTGATAGTTTTGTTTTGAGCCTGAATTTCAGTAGATGTGAATATGATTGCTATCTACGTCAAGGATGTAGATGAGGAGGATGCTCTATACCTACTAATGTATGTAGATGATATGCTTATAGCCAGTATAAGCATGAAAGCTGTGAAAAAGCTGAAAAGGACATTATCATCTAAGTTTGAGATAAAGCATCTGGATCCAGCCGAAAAAATTCTTGGAATGGAGATTTGTAGAGATAGGTGCAAAGGAGTACTCCATTTGTCACAAGGAAGATATGTCCAGAAAGTTCTAGAGAGATTTAGGATGGAGAAGGCCAAACCTGCAAAGACGCCATTACCAAGTCATATATCTCTCTCCAAGTTACAAAGCCCCCAGTCAGAAGAGGAGAGAGAATACATGGAAAGAGTCCCTTATGTGAATGCTGTAGGCAGTGTGATGTACACTATGGTGTGCTGTAGACTAGATATAGCACATGCAGTGAGTACGGTTAGTAGATACATGGCTAACCTTGGAAAGGAACACTGAAAAGCATTGAAATGGATATTACGATATCTGCATGGAACAAAAAATTATGGTTTGGTGTTTGGTGGACAGCTAGGAGGATTTGAAGATGGAGGTTCAAGTCCTTTGGAAGGGTTTATAGATGCAAATTATGCAGAAGATCTTGATACAAGGTCTACTACTGTTTGCGTATATGGTGGACCGATGTCTTGAAGATCAATTCTTCAGTCAATTATAGCCTTGTCTACCACAAAGGCCAAGTATATTGGAATAACGGAGGCTGCAAAGAAAGCTCTTTGGCTTAGGAGGCTGATTGTTGAATTAGGGGTAGAGCAGAGCAAGGTTAACTGTTCAGTGATAGTCAGAGTGCTCTACTGTTGGCACAGAATTTAGTCTATCATGCGTGCACAAAGCATATAGACGTAAGGTACACAGGATCAGAGAGCTGGTGGAGAGGTAAAGTGGAACTGATGAAGGTCCATACCAAGAAGAATCAGTCTGATGCACTCACGAAGGTACTCCCTAGAGATAGCTTTCAGATGTGTGGCAAGGATGGGTTTGCTGAGAAGAGATGAGTTCACGAAGACTTGAAAGCATCAAGATGGAGAATATGAGCTCAAAAGTGGCACTCCCAAGTCTTGGGAACATGAGAAGATAGGTCATGGAAAGACGGAAGCAAGCCGGAAGAGAAATCAGCCTGGATAGCAAAGTTCATAAACTAGGCCGACTCACCCTGAGACTGAGCCGACTAAGTTGGGAACTGGGCCGACTCAGTCCAAGACTGGATCGACTGTCTTAGAGAAAAATTCAAATAGAAAGTAGCGTTTTCAAGCTATTGGCACGATACACAATTGGGTCAACTCAGTCTCAGACTGAGCCGACCTAGTTGCAAGTTAGCCGGCTCGGTCTGAAACTAGGCTGGCTCAATTTTTGCGGATTTATTTTGTATACATGGGATGTTTGGGTTTCGGAGAGTTTCTATGAGCTTGGAACTTGATCCTTTTGTAAAGTATAAATACTGAAAATAAGTCAAGATTGCATATGATGCTGAATTCATTAAATAAAGCTCTTTTCTTCCGAAAAACTCTTGTGCCCTCTTTTCTCTTAAATCCATTATTTTGCTTCCGCGTTGATCCTACGAGATTGTTCCTTGTTGCTTGGCTAATCACCAACGGCCACGCCAGTCCGAGAGGATAGTTTATCCCAACACTATTGAAACAAAGTCATCCTTTGAAAGGATGACTTAATTTGTTTAGTCATCATCCACCTTTACTGAGTCAGTAGGCTCAAGTGAATCGCCCTTTGGTAGGGCGACTATGTGAGTCGCCCTTCTTTAGGGCGCCTCTATTAGTCGCTCTTTCAAAGAGCGACTTAGTTGGGCCTCACTTAAAAATAAAATCCCCAAATGCCCGTCTGCACTCCCCTGCCTCTCCGGTACTTAGGGCTCCCTCCCCCACCCTCTCCGGTGGTTAGGTCTTCCTCCCCCTTCCTCTCCAATGCGTGACACCATCTGCCCCTCCTCTCCGGCGCGTGCCACCCCCTCCCTCTCGGACTCGTTTCCTTGTGCGAGACCCTACCATTCCCCTCTCGGGCATTCGGACCACACCTTCCCCTTCCTCTCTTTCTCGATTCGACACGTGACGTTGCCTTCCTCTCGGGTCCCTGCTTAAGAACTCCCCTCCCTCTTCCTTTCGAGCCTGCCCCTCCTCCCTGTCGAGCCTCGCCCCTGCGCATTGCCGCCCTCCCTCCCTCTCCCTTTCGAGCCCGCCTTCCTCCCTGCTGAGCCCTGCCCTACACACTGCCGCCCCTCCTCCCTCTCCTTTCAAGCCCGCCTTCCTCCCTCCCTCTCCCTGTCAAGCCTCGTCCTACGCACTGCCGCCCCTCCCCATGCACCATCTCGGCGTGAGAACCCCCCTCCCTCCTCTCCACCTCCTCCTCTCGATGGTCCCTAGCATCCCTCCCCACTCCCTCTCTCGGTCCCTCCCTCCTCTCAATAGTTTCCAGCATGCTATCGCACCCCCTCCGTCCTTATATTGACTGGTATATGATTCCTCCTTTATTATTATTTTATTTTTTTTATTTTTTATTTTTTTTATATAATATTTTAAATGTGGAATGCAATATATATTACTTAGCTAGGTAGCAATTAGGCTACCTGAAATTATTGTTTAAATTAGACCACTTGTTTTTAAATTATTTAGCTAGGTAGCAATTATTGTTTAAATTAGGCTACTCATTTTTAAAGTTTTGCATTACATAGAACCGTAGACCCGTCTTTTGATTAATGTACATATTCTACCGCATCCATAAATTTATATATTTTTGTACAGATGGTAAAATTATGTACGTTGGTCAATTGATTGTCCAGTTTGGACAGTTTGAAAATTGCAATTAATTTTATGAATAATCACAGTAATCAAACGATATGCAGAGGATTCGAGAGAAATTTCGAAAAAAATTTTCCTTTAGTTCTCCTCAGACATTCCAATCGTGTGGAGAGAACTAAGGAGAAATGTTGTCGAAATTTCTTTTGATCCCTATTACATATCGTTTGATTACTGTGATTACCCATACAATTAATGCAATTCCTGAATGGGATAGGACCTAACTTTACCTATTAGTGTTTGGTATGATGCATTATCACATAAGTCATGTTAAATGTTAAGTACTTATCCCAAGTAAACATATGTTCATATTTTCATGCAGCAAAATAGATCCAAGTCATGTCACTATTATCTTCCATTGGCCTCAGTCGTGATGCTATTTTATGTTCTATTGTTTCATATTCAGTCGCTTGTTTTTAAACCGTAAATCCATCTTTTGATTAATGTACATATTCTACTGCATCTGTACAACTATATATTTTTTGTACGGATGGGAGAATTATGTACATTGATCAACTGATTATCCAGTTTGGACAGTTTGGGAATTGCAATTAATTCTATAGGAAATTGCAGTAATCAAACAATACGCAAAGGGTTCGAGAGAAATTTCGAACAGCATTTTTCTTTAGTTCTCCTCACACATTTTCAGCCGTATAAGGAGAACTAAGGAAAAATGCTGCTGAAATTTTTTTTGACCCCTATTGCATATCGTTTGATTACTATGATCAACCATAAAATTAATGCAATACCTATTAATGTTTGGTAGGATGCATTTATCATGTAAGTCATGTTAAATGTTAAATCGTGTTCATATGTTTATGCAATTACTTTTCACAAAAAATTCTAATAAAATGAATCCAAATCGTGTCGCTGTTATCTTTCATTGGGATGGAAGAATCAATCATGACGCTAACGGTGCATGTTATAATGGTGGAAGGACCAGGATGTCCATGGTAGACCGTAATGCAACATATCAAAAACTTGTGCAAGTCTACTATACTGTCACCGGATGGAACCCCATTCGCTGTGGAGTTTTTCTAGTCTGTAGACTTTCGATTAATAATACTCTACAGTATATGGATGTACTTATTGCAAATGATCAAAACACGGACTACATCTTGGACATTCCATCACAGGATTTTTTTCAAATGGTTGAGATTTACATTGAGCCGGCAGCGGTGGAAATTTCGGTGATGGTGAACAGCATGTGAATGTGTCTCAAGCTATATCTGCCCCACTTGCACAGTCAGGGATGGGGTCCGGTCCTACTCATGTGTCAGCTATCGTGGAGCATATGGTGCGTGAATCTTACAATACTTCACCAGTTAATCAACCACATGCATTTGGTGATATGGGGGCTAGTCCTACTCATGTGTCAGCTACCATGAAGTATGTGGAGCGTGAATCTTACAATGCTTCACCAGTTAATCGGCTACATGAATTTGGTGATATAGGGGCCGGTCCTAGTCATGTGTCAGCTATCATGGAGCATGTGGAGAGTAAATATTACAATGCTTCACCAATTAATCGGCCACATGCAACACATGCCGGACTTGAAGGATTAGGAACCATAATTGGCGATTTTACCATTTTATTGGAAAATGAAGCCGTTGTTAGTTATGATCCTAATCCTACAAACGATGAAGTTGGGGATGATGATACAAAGTCAGATGGCAATGATAGTGGGGAGTCTAGTGCAGAAGAGAATGTCCCACCACATGAGGCACCCCTTGTTCATGAATTCGGACTAGTTGATGCATCCGACGATGATGAGGCTGCATCTCATGGAGCATTGCTTGAACATCCTTCTTTGGTGGGAATGAGTTAAGAAAGGAAATGGTATTCAAGTCAAAAGAGGAAGTCCAACGTACTGTGAAACAATATGCCATTCGCACCCACCATCCATTTAAAGTCGTCGAATCAAATAAAATTAAATGGAGCATCGTCTGCAAATAGTTTGAGAGTTGCAGGTGGCATCTTCAGGCATATTATCGAACCAAGATACAATGATGGGAGATTATGGTATATAAAAAGCCACAAACATGCTTGAATGCAAATGTGATGCAAGATCATCCACAGCTTGATGCACGCATGATAGCCGATATCATTAGAGGACCAATGAGGGTAGAGACATCTATATCCATATCAGCCTGTCAGACTTATGTACGTAATACATGGCAATGCGAGGCATCTTACAGGAGGATATGGATAGCTAAATAGCTTATTATCGGTGAGCTGTTTGGAAATTGGTTCGAGTCTTATAACACATTGAGTCCTTGGCTAGCTGCACTTTATCGTGCCAACGAGGGAACCGTGGTAGATTTTGATAAATTTTCTTCAATAGATCCTAATATCGAGGTGTTTCATCGAATTTTTTGGGCATTCAAACCATGCATTCAAGGCTTCCAGTTCTGTCGTCCACTGATTAGTACTGACGCCATACATATGTACAGATGATATAAGGGTACATTGATAATAACTGTGGAAAGGGATGGAAATGGGAGTATATATCCTCTGTCATTTGCCATTTATGAAGGCGAGAACCGTAGTAGCTAGTCATGGTTTTTATGGCGTTTGCACTATTATGTGGCACGTGATCGAATAGGGATTGGCATAAGAAAATATTAGCTGCTATTTCAGATGTATTTGTTGGGTGGACAGCGTCATATGGGTTTCATAGATTGTGCCTAAGACATGTAGAGGCAAACCTAAACAGTCGATTTCATAATGCAGCATTTTTGGCTTATTTTCATCAAACTACAGAGTAAAACCAGCCTTGAAAGTTCGATCGCAGCATGCAGTACATTGAAAAAACATGGCTCAATTGCTTTCAGTACCTTTAAAGAAGTCCACTTGATGATCTGAGTAAATGGTCGCTAGCGCATGACATGGGTGGTCACAGGTATGGGATAATGAATACCAATCTATTCGAAAGCTTCAATAAGGTGTTGAAGGGAGTGCGCTCATTACCAGTTACCGCACTTATCCATCTTTTCTTTGAGCGCTTATTGAAGTGTTTAATGTGCGACGTGCAATAGCAGCACGAAGGAGGAATTATGGTAGGATGTTCACTGATAAAATTGCACGTAAGCTAAATGGACGCCAGCTAAAGTCCAGAGACCATGATGTGATTAAGTATAATAATCAACCAGATTTGTATGAGATTCGATTGAGACGCAGACATTATAGCCCCGATGAACCTGATTATACACAAACAGTATATTTAGGGACGGGCACATGCACATATCGGAAGTGGCAGTTACTACATTACCCGTGCTATCATTTATTTGCTGTATGTGCTAGTGAGAATCTGGATTGGAAACAATTTGTTGACGACCGTTATACTATTGCCCATTACAAGCAGTCATATGCACCTACTTTCTATCCTTCAGAGAGTCCTCATTATTGGCCTATATGGATTGCACCTAGACTCATACCGAACCCATCCACAAGATGACTTGGCAAGGGACGATCACAGTCAAGGAGGATCCGAAATGATATAGACGCAATGGAGAGGCAAAATGTGATTCGTTGTGGATTATGCAAGCAGATAGGACACAACCGACGCAGATGCCTCCAACAGCATTGATTTATCTTTTGTTTTTTAAATGTGACTTATAGACTTTCTTTATATAAAGGTTGTGCTTTTTTGTCCCATTTTGGTGATGTAATCATAGTCTGTAAATGCTTGAAAATATTAGTGAAATAAATCTGATGTATATGTTGGTAATGTATCATTAATGTTATTTTAACTATCTTGGCTTCTCAAATTTTTTGATAATCAATAAATCTTTTTAAATTTGTGGGACCGATAGATACGATATGCCTGGTTGTGATTCTGATGTCCATCCGAAGCCGGTAGATCCTACGGTGCTGTATCTCCAGACCCGACATAGGAGTGATCGTATATACTCTAGAGAGGACCCAGGGCCCCTACGCTGTAGGCACAAAGGATCTACAGCGATGCATGCCTGGCGGCCACATGACAGAATATTGCAGTATCTTCATACGTCGGGTTTTTATGGAGTATATAGAGTTTGCGACGTACAGGTTGACTAGACCGTCATCATAGCCATGGTAAAGTGATGGCATCAAGAGACACTTTTTATCTACGCAGCGGGGAGGCGACGATCACGTTGTAGGATGTTGCCATTCTTCTTGGATTACGAGTGCACGAGCCTGCCATCATCGGTACTACACATATTATTTGGCCGGATCTTTACAAGGAGCTATTCGAGATTATACCGCCAAAGGCGATGTTGTCAGATCTTCTTTGAGGCTTCAGTAGCTTCGGCATACGTTCCAGCATTTACCCAACGAGACAGATGATGAGACTGTACGGCGGCATGCTCGAGCATTCATTTTATGTCTTATCGATGGCCATTTATTCACCAATAAGTCCAGATCCCACGTGCAGCTGCTGTACTTACCTCTGCTACGTGATCTTCATGCATGTGGGCAGTTGAGTTAAGGCAGCGTCGTTTTAGCCTTCTTATATCACGAGCTGTGCAGGGCCACCAGAGCGGATGCCCGTGAGATAGCTGGACCATTAGTATTGTTACAGCTTTGGATATGAGCGTGTTTGCACATCGAATGGCTAGATAGGGTGCTCCCCAATGTAGACGCTCACCAACTGGTGCCGGGAGATGCTGTTGCAGGATATAAGCCATTAGATGTCCATGATGCTGCTATTTAGGATGCATTTGGCGGGATACAGCCGACCAGTTTGATCCATTGGGATGCAGGTATGTAACCAGTGGCACTAATCTTTCTATAATAAATGACTATATATTTTATCAAAATTAATATTGACTTTTTTGATAGGTGGAGGACTCGACTGACGAGTGCTAGCAGTCCTATGCCGCATACAGTTTTATATTATAGGAATTAGTTGGACCAGCAGCATGACAATCAGATGATATGGGTGCCTTACACATCCGAGATATTAGCTGCATTGCCTGAGGTATGCCGATCGAATCAGCATGTATGGAGGACATGCGAACCTCTCATCCACTTTGACATCGTAAAAATCTATTATTCAAAGCGCGTGATACAACAGTTCGGCATGCATCAGGACATCCCCCCACCATGCGATACTCGAGATAGGCTCCACACTCTCGACCAATGAAGACGGCATCGACATGATTGGACTCGCGAGCATCAGGAGCATATTAAGGCATGGGAGCGATGGGAGGATTTGGTTGTGGCTGCTTTGCCTATGCACCTGGGATCGATGGATTATTATGATCCGTATCTTGTATGGTATAGGAGCATCACTGGACGATTCATCGCGCCAGTTACAATTGAGCGGCCAAAGATGTTTCATCCTTCAGGCAGCGTGATGAACGTTGTCGTAAGTATATTTTATTTTTTGTTTCATTTTATTTTTTCGTCTCATTTTGTTATGTCATTCTTTATATTTATATTTATTAAATAATATTTATTTTTATTTTAAATCTTATAGTTTCAGAGGATCACGGTACTATACCACCAAGCGAGGAGCGACTTCCATTTGGATACTATTGGGTGCAAGGATCAAGCGCTTGCCAATATTATGGACAGCCTTGTCGATACTATGCGAGTTGTCTCAGAGGATAGATGACTTGACATCACCTGCACCATCGATGAATGATCAAAGTACCTCATTATGTGACGTCTTCGACTTTGACCTTTCTGTAGATGATGCATCCATATCATGAGGATGACTGACCCTGGAGAGCCATCCAGACGTCACACATGTTGATAGGCCCAGCACGACAGCATCTCCTTCTGCACCGATCGATACTCTGCCAGAGCCATCCCACTGCCAGCCAGAGGTGACGCGCGTTTATGAGAGACGGACGCATGGGAGGCCACGGTATCTTAGCATATACACCTCCCGATAGTTATACAATTTATATTTTTTTTATAAAAAATATTGTAATGAACAACTACTAATTTACTAATATATACAACTCCCAATAGTTTTGCTTTTGGTGTATGAGTTGCTGATATGATCTAACCAAGACCATCTTTTGGTCGTCTTCTCTTTTTGAAACTAAGGCTTTGCTGTCTCTCTTAGCCCAAGAAGATACAAAATCCCTGTGGTTTAAGGTGTGGTAAGTTTGTTACAAAAAAAAAAAAAAAAGAATAATAGGAAAGGCAGTATCATAGGTTACATCCTAATTTTCAGTTGAAAGAATTTCTAGTGAAGCCCGCTATTTAACCTAAATGCCTTATTGGTTTAACTGGAGTTTCATCTATACAGAAAAAGGGACGTTAAGTTTATTTGGCCGGAAATGTTATTATCTTAATCAGTTTTATTTTTTGAACTCAAAATCTTTATGAATTCACTATCAATTTTCCAGCAAATCATTTTATATTCTTTAAAGCCCTCAGAGAGAACCTGTTCATAGGATAACAAATACAAGTCACATTAATTTAGCCTAAAAATTGTGAAAAGGAAAAATATGCGTACCATGTGTGTAGTCAAAAATTTGCATCCAACTACATTCATTCAACTTTAAGAAAGATCAATAAATTTAATCTTCTTTCTAAAAACTATAAAAAGTAAAAATATGTGTACCATGTATCTGGTCAAACATTTGCATCCAGCTGCATCCATTTAACTTTAAGAAAGACCGATAAAGTCTTCTTTCTAAAAATTGTTGGAGACCTTTGCCTAAATATGGCTTATGCGAGCCACTCGTCCCTAGAGGCATTTGAGTTGTTGGTGATTGCTTCTAAGAACTCAACACTATGAGAGTCCCAGGTTTGCTTGGAGTGGTTTGTTGTTGGGACTATTCCAAGCTCTTGTATTTTAATAGGGATATGAATGGATCTGAACAGCTCGAATCAAGTTTAAGCTTCACTTAGAATGAGGTTGAATCAAGCTCCATTGGAGTGTAATTGGATCAAATTAGTATGTACTTTCCAGGCTTAAGAGTATTTTCAAGGAAACTCTAAAAACAACCCATGCAGCTTGATGAAGCTGGAAATTGATGAAGTATATCATATTATAGGTTAGCATATAATTGACTGTTGGATCTAATTCAACGATCAAACGATCCATCAACCACTATACCTATATTTCGGATAGCTTTACTCTCTCAAGGCACATGTATTTTGGATTGCTTATTCTTTCAAGACATCGTGGTTGCCCAAATGCATATTTAAAAAATCATAAGTACATCCTTGAATCTCCATACCCTGACCACCCTTGAACTGTTCTATATTAAAAATTGAAAAAGTAGGTTTTCCATACTTTGACCACCCTTCAAGGGAGTGCCAGAACCGTATCAAAGTCGCCCTTTGAAAGGGTACTTATAGAGTTTCTCTTTAGAAGGATGACTTATAGAGTTGCTCTTTAGAAGAGCGACTTATAGAGTCGTCCTACCATAGGGCGACTGTCTAGCTGATAAATAACTTCCGCTAAGCGGTATATGTTTCGGCTGAGTCAGCACAATAAGTCGTCCTTTAGAAAGACGACTTTGAATCGGGCAGTACTCTGGTAAATACTTTGAAAGGGGCATTATTTTTGTAAATTATTTTAAAAGAAACATTAATTTGGTAAAATTGCCCCAAGAATGATGGCATTAAAACATGTTCAAGAGGTTATTTTTATAATAAATATCACTGTTTGAAGGGAGACAAACCCTTGACCAAAAATTGTTTTCTCATGCAACTTTTTTCTCACTTTCCATGTTATTTTAGGTTTAGGCCACAATACACATCTAATACCTATACTTCAAACTCTCTAGCATTAGCATTTTTTCATTTTCAGCATTCCCAACTTAATCTTCATTGTATATACATCCTTAGAGAAAGAACTATATCTTGAATTTCAAGTTAAGACTCTACTTCACCTAAAAGGCTAGCCTTAAGTTACTATATGGGTTCACTGGCCTGGATAAGTACCCAAGATTTGCCCACTACACAATCAATGTCAAACTAATCCTCACATATTTCCCCCATTTAAATCCTATCATACATATAAGTTAAAGGTCCAAATAAAATGAAATTCAACCACAAACACCATGATCGGCCCTTGGTCAGCTTCAATGGGGCCATGATTTACTGTCCACATAGGCCATGGTTGAGTCTATTTTGATACTTTTTGAAATGACCCACGAGCTTGCCAAAAGGATAGCCAAACACTATTGCTTGTGTCCTTGATCCTTAATAAGTACCCTTGGTCTCTCCAACATACAATCGACTCAATCAACCACAAAGAAATTATCATGGAGTATACCATGTACATAAGAAATCCATGCTTTCTTTTTACTACTAGGTTCAATTTGTTGTAAATAAAAAGTGGTGTTATTTCATGCATGATGCCATTATATTAGAAAAATTAATTAAATTCATAAGATGTGTATTCACCTCCCTATTGGACTTTAGACTTTATTTTGTCTATTTGATATTTGAAATTATAATTTATAAGTAGTCATCATTTTTAATGTTTCATCTTCAACACCAATAAAGTTAACATAATAAAACTTAACAGTGGTTATCTTAATTGTTAGCTACAGGAAACAGGGACAAAAGAGACCAATGTGTGTGAAAAGATAAGATAAATGAGAATTAAAGAATAAAGAGAAGGGCTGGATCCAATTTTTCATTTCTTCACAGGATGGCCAAAGTCTGACAACCCACCATTTAATGCTGTAGGATCAACGAGTGCATATACCCTATTAGACTTCACTGCAACTATATATCAATTTTGGACCAACAGCAATCTGGTAAATTCCTTATGACAGGCAAAGAGAGAACATGCCGAAGTGCAAGGAAATTCCAAAAGTCAAATTGATGAAACCCAAAACGAGGGACCAGAGATGGTAGAAATGTTTTTGATTCAAAACTGATATTAAAATTTTCTTTGACCTGATTCTTAGCAGCAAAATACAGCAGATAAGAGTAAACAAGGTTAACAGAGAAGGAGAAAAGAAGGAAAGAATAGCTGAAGGCTGATTGATGAAGATTTGCAGCAAGCACAGACTCAGATTTATTTGGTTTTGAGCTTCTGATTGAAGAAAACGGAAAGAATAATATAGAAAATGCAAGAGGAAGAAACAGAGGGCCAAAGCCCATTTATCTCTTAGAATTTGTTCACATGAAAAGTATTGGGTCTAACAACCCACAGCCATGTAGCATTGTTTAACGTTTACCATGGATTCCCAGCATTGTCTACCAGGAGTCGTCAACTACGAATGGTTACATAAAATCCAAGCCAATTTTGCAAATCTATATAAACCCTTCAAATTTAGGAACTAGATAGAAGGAAATGAACTAATGGAGGACCCTGAACCATATCACCAGATTTTCTCATTAAATCTGAATCAAAATCCTATAAAATGGACTCAAGCAAAGATAACCATAGGGAAAGAAAGATCCAGTCAAGGCTTCTTCAATCACAATTTTGCTCTTGATCAGCAAGATCTATCTTTCACTTTATCTGGCTGGTTCTTTACTGACAACTTATCAAATCATGCAATATCCTCATCAACTCAACCAATAATAAAATAGAATCTAAGTAATATTACAATTATTAAGCAAATCCTCCATGTATGTATATATTCCAGTCTCCTGCACATGCTTTGACTCTAATATATGCCATAATTCATATGAACAATAGTACCAGTGACTAGCATTGAAAACAAGATAGAATGTGTCTGTCCTAAAGAAAATCAATTTATGCATGACTTAACAAACTAAAAGTAAAAGGATCAACAATTATCATGAGACATTCACTTTCAATGGTGGCAAACATGGCTTCCTTCTCATTTGGAAGATAGGTTCCTTCATTTAGGTTTTGTTTTTTTGTCTGAATTTTTAGCAAGTGAAGAAAGAAGAAGAAATATCTTATGACAATTTAGACTCCCAAGGTTGGGAGCTCTTAGAGAGGATGATAATAGTGGAGATATTATCTTTCTTTCATGCAAGTTGTGACCATCTAAAATTGTTTATATTCAACTAGTTTCAAAATGTTGGTTAACCTGATCCATCTAAGGTTCGGCTGGTCTTTTTTCCCCTCAGGCATATCAAGGAACCTCTTGGCCAGTTCAGTAAATTAAAACTGAGCAAGCACATGGACCAAACGATTAGAAGTGACCACAAACAATCAAGATATTCCTGAGCTGGATGTTTCAAAATAAATAAATAAAATAAAATAAAAAATATACAAGCAAAAAAAAAAAGAAGTCCTGATAGCCGTATTTATGCAGGTCATAAGCCAGATTTGAAAAAATCCATCCCAAGAATATAGGAATAGTGAAAAATTATGCTTCTACCAAGACCAGATTCTCATTGGCTTGTGCCTAGAGCACAGCTTTCCAGGAGTGCATGCACTGTTTCTTGATGTGGATAAGTGAAACAATCTCTCTCTCTCTCTCTCTCTCTCTCTCTCTCTCTCCCCCTCCAAAATATTTTCTATGTTGCTGTTCTGAATGTACTTTTTCAAAGTTGAAGTTAAAAAAAAAGAAGAAAATGAAAAACCTTATTTAAGAACATATGATAGATCAAAATACAGTACATGCAATGCACCCAAAGTGAGGAAATCAAGCAACACAAATAAACTCATTTCCAAAGATGTACTCAAAAATAAATGCATTGACAATATCAATTCAACAAGTTCGTTTTGGAAGAAAATTTTCATTTCTAATGTGCAAACAGATAACACCATATACATTGTTTTGAATAAAATAAAAATTTGGTATCTGTGTCTACCATTGCATCAAATAATGAAAACAAAACAAAAGAACATCAAGTAAAAGAAATAGATCCAAATTAAAACCACCCTTCCCAGAGAAAGAAGGGATCTACCACATAAAAACACATCAAATTCCCCAAACCCAACAAACATTTCGCAAAGCTCGCAACGTTACTCTTCCTTTGAGCAATTTTCACAATGTTCCAACTAAAACTAGCAGGAGATAGACCAATACTAATAAGAACACCAGCAATTAGAAACAAAAATAGAAGAAAAGAAGACAATGGTAGGTAAAGATGGGATCTTTGGCTTACTGCTGAGCTCCTGGAGCCAGCGGGAGACGCTGTCGAAGGTGGTGCGGCGGGAGATGTCGTAGACGATGAGGGCCCCGACGGCGCCGCGGTAGTAGGCGGAGGTGACGGCCCGGAAGCGCTCCTGGCCGGCGGTGTCCCAGATCTGAGCCTTGACCTCCTTGCCGTCGATGTCTACGCTCTGGGTCTGGAACTCTACCCCAATGGTGGCCTTGGAGTTGATGTTGAACTCGTTCCGCGCGTACCTCGAAAGAAGATTGGACTTCCCCACCGCCGAGTCGCCAATGATCACTATCTTGAAGAGGTACTCCTCTCCCTCCTCCCCGTCCTCCATTACCGCTAAAAGTCCCTCGCTTCTCTTCTTCTACTCTCCTATGGAAGGAATCACCTTATTGTTGGATTTTATATCTACCACTATGTGCTGCTACCACCAGTTCACGGACCGCAGTCAAGATGGTCGATTTTCTCTGGCCTACCGCATTATTGGTTTACTGTTTTAAAGCTAAGACAAATTAGTTAAATGGTGGTGTGATGGGGATTTTGTGACGGACATTTCTTCCCCTCCAATGGTGCAGCTGCCATCGTAATAGTTTCTGTTGCATATTAGGAAGAATCATTCTATTCTTTTTTTTTAATTTTTAAAATAAATTTATAAAAGTTAAGATTAAAATATTTTTTATCATTATTATTCTTATTTTTTATTTTTAAAAATTATTTTCATCAGCTTCATAAAAAAAATTAAAAATAAAAAAACTTAAATCTTAATATTTTTTAAAATAAACAATTCTAATCTTTTATCAGCATCCACACCACCTCCACCATCACATTCTATCACTACCATCATCTCCGCCATCATCATTTCAATAGAAACCATTATCATTATCTCCACCATATTTCTAATATCTTCATTATTATTATTGCTATTATTATTTATATTATCACATCAATTATACCACTATCATTTTTTTATGATTTCTATCATATTATTTATTCTCTAAGCATTACCACCATCATCTTTGGATATTTCTATCACACCACTATTATTATTATTATCTCTACTATATTGCCGCCAAACCTACTATCTATACTACTATCATGTTCATTTCTTCGCTACAGTTGCTATCATCTTCACTATCATTGCTATATTTATTTTTAAAAAAATAATTAAATATATTTAATATATTTATTTAAAAATAAAAATAAAATTTTATTTTTTAATATTTAAATAAAATTAGAAGTAATGCAAAAGACCACATGAAATAATTTCACTTTGGTATAAGATTGTCATATAACATACTTTTATCATTATGTGACATGTTTTTATATAACTAAAGTAAAATTAATATTTAAATCCAAATACTTACGGCAATAAAAATTATTTTTTTTGTTAAGTAAACAATCACTGAATAATGTTTTGTTCGGTGGATGATGACTTGAAAATAATAGCATTATTTTTTATCATCAGTTATACATTCCCGTTATAATATCAAATAATGGTCCTCACCCAAAAAATAAAGAAATAGTGGTAATTTTAACTATAATTAATTTGCCATCAAATATTATCTTTATGAGTAATTTTAGGTAAATAATGACTGGTATAGCTTTTTACCCAAAAAAAAAAAAAAAAAAAAGACTAATATAGCTATTATAATGGTTCATAACAGTGAGGGCTTTCATAACAGCAGAATAACAACATCCATCAAACACTAAAACCTTGGTCCAAAGAAATAGAAAAAAATTTTAAGAAAAAAAAAATTATGTTTTACAAACTATGTGTGCACTTGGTTACAAGGATAACCATATGAGAATGAACTTATTTTCATTTTTTTCTATCATAAAAATTTAAAAATTTAAAAATATTTTTTTTATTTTTTAGTTTTTTTTAATAAAATTTTATTTTTTTAAAAAAAAAGTTTTTTCCTTAGCCAAGCATGCGCCAATAAGCAGTTATATTCATTTTGCAGTCACAAAGTTTCTGGGTCAATGCATTACATATCTACAGGAAAAATCTTGTTCCCAAACTTTGGACTCTGGTCTCAAAAATTTTTTACTTATATTTTTTGATACATAGTATTACTAGATTTGAGCACACGTATGAATTCCAAAATTAGTTATTTTAAAAAAAATTATTTATAAATAATTAAATAATATTTATTTAAATTTTTAATTATATATATATAAATAAATATTAATTACAAGAGTGTAATAATAGCATATCTTAATAACTTAATTTAATTCACATAAGTAAAATTTAATATATTTTTTTAATAATTCAAATCTGATTTTAATGTTTTAAAAAATTTTAGATAATAGAGTCGGTATAAAAAAAGATGATTTACATTCAAATAGCATTATATATATATATATATATATGTTTGCATAGATACCTCCTCTTTTGCCTGGTTGATTGGTTCTCTCTTCGGAATCTCTGGTTCAAAGGGATTCAGATCAGGGGAGGCCGAAATGGCGCCGTGAATTTCGAGGCTTTTGCCGACAAACCTCGCGTGGTCTTCCTGCGTGTTTGCCAAGTTGAAGCACCGATCTATTCTATTATATTATTTATAGAATGGATTAAGGTGGAATGGAAGAGTTTAGAGCGGTGGTGAAAAGGTCCGTGGGTGTTCACGCGTGCTCGTTTGGACGCCCTGCCGATGGGAGTCGCGGAGGGCTTACCTTTTTTCCGTGAATCACGCAACCCCATCTACAGTCCCCATTGTCGAGGCCGCCAGTTTCGGGGTGAGTTGGGATCGCAATCGACGCGCAATCACCGAAAGTGTAATGGGAAACTGTTGGCAATTCTCTCCCAGCACTGGACGCGCGCTTAACTGCCGTCCATCTATTGGATGATTAGCGGCGCGCATGGATTGGGTTGAGTAGGTTCACGAGTGACTTCAATTTAATCTAATTTTTAATAGATCGGATTAAATTGACCGAATCCATCCGAAGAGCATTTGAATCAAAATACATCTATGCATAACCTAATCCAATCCAAAAAATTTAATTATGGATCAAATCGGAGTCAGATCTAGATCAAATATACCCAATTATATTTTAATTACGATATAATCAACTACTATTAATCATATAAAATAAACAATAAATAATATTATTTTTAAAATAAATATAAATATAAAAATAATTTTAAACATATCTTTTTATATGAAAGATTTTCTCATATAAATCTTAAACCATAATATAGAGGCTCAAAAAAAATTGTGTTCTAACCATATACCCATAAAATTATACGATTGGGTTATTATTTGCACCATAAAATTACACCCATAAATTATTTGGGCTCAGCGAACTAGGCGATGGAAGCTTGGTAAAAAAGTTTAATATGTGAAGGGCGCAAAAGTGCTGTATTTGACTAATATCGAAAATTATTTTAAAGAGAGGCGGTTATAAAGAAATGGATGAGTTGAGTTATAATTATATTATAAAATTTATTTAAACTATATATAACCATGCAAGAAAGATATCTCAGATCAATCTAAACTATATTTTATCTATTTATTATTTTATTTTTTAAATTATATTTTATTGGTGTAGAATTTGGTTGATATCGGATCGAGCTAAAATAGAGGAGGACGAGATTGCCGCCAATGATCTGCAAAATAAAGTTCCGTCTAGAGTCGGTGGTGGTGGCTCCGGCAGGACCCTCCGACGATCAAGTCAGCTTTTCTAGCCAGCAAAAATAGAGTGCTCAAGAATGAGAAGTGAGCTTTGAGCTTTAGAAGGGAGAGGAGAGCTTAGAGAAAATGTATCTAGAGGGTCCCTTTTTATAGGCGGAGCTTGAATGATGGTGACGACCATACCATCTAGTAGCGGGCCGCTCTAGGCCGTATGAGGTTCGATACGGAAAGAGAGGTATCGCCAGACTGGTAGTGGCGGCCATATCGTCCAGCCGTGGACCGCATGGGGCTTATTATGAAGAGAGCGGTGTTGCCAGACTGGTAACGATGGCCATGTCGTCCGATCGTGGACCGTATGGGACTTGTTACGAAGGAAGAGGTGCTGCCAGACTGGTAGTGGCGGCCAAACTGCTGAGGTTCAACAACCGTAGTTCGAGGGAGCAGGCATTGGTTGGTGAAGAACCTCGGCGTATATCCATTTCGGAGGAGCTCGGACTCTTAAGGGGGAGTTCGGCCAAAGGAGAAGTCCGATAAAAATTTGGCTTCTATAGGCGTTCGACTGAAGGAGCGTGGAGGGAGTTCGACTCTCATGGGCGTCCGACTAGAGAAGAAGCTCGAAAGGAATTCAACTCCTGTAGGAGTTCAACTAGAGCTCGGTCGGTGAGAAGTTCGACTGGAGCTCAACCGCTGAGAAGTTCGGCCAGGGCTCGGCCACAGAGGAGTTCGATCGGCTGAAGGAGTTCGGCTAAGATTCGATCGCTGGAGAGTTCGGCTAGGACTCGACCACTGGGAAGTTCGAAAGGGGCTCGACTGCTAAGGAGTTTGATCAGCTGAAGGGATTCAACTAAGACTCGACCGCTGAAGCTCTTTCATGACTATCAGTCGCATTAGGCTGAGCATCAGATTGAACTTCGGTAGGAGCAGGGTTTATCCCCAATAATAGTCCCCCCCACTCTCGAGTTCGAAACTCGAAGGAAGGGAGTACAGAAAAGATGGCTGCCGAAGTCCTCTTCAGGGCTTTGCGCCGATTCAGGTTAAAGCTCGAGGGAGATCTCACCTCCTACAGCCAAGGTTGAAGTTAAGGAGAGATCTTATCTCCTGCAGCCGAGATTGGCTCGGAGGAGATCTTATCTTCTACAGCTGAGGTTGAAGCTTGGGGGAGATCTTATCTCCAGCCGAGGTTGGTTCGATCACTCGAAAGAGATCTTATCTTTGATCGAGGTTGGCTCGGTTGCTCGAAAGAGATCTTATCTGGCTGAGGGTCGAGGTTGGCTTTGATCGCTCGGGAGAGATCTTATCTCTAGCCAAAATTAGCTCAGTCGCTCGAGAGAGATCTTATCCCTAGTCGAGGTTGACTTCGGTCGTTCAGGAGAGATATTGTCTCTAATCGAGGTTGGCTCGGTCGCTCAGGAGAGATCTTACCTCTAATTGAGGTTGACTTCGATCGCTTGGAGAGATCTTATCTTTGGCCGAGGTTGGCTCGGTCGCTCGAAAGAGATCTTATCTCTCGTCGAGGTTGACTTCCGATCGCTCGGAAGAGATCTTATCTCTGATCAAGGTTGGCTCGATCGCTCGGAGAGATCTTATCTCTAGCTGAGGTTGACTTCGTTGCTTGGGAGAGATCTTATCTCTGGCTGGAGGTTGGCTCGGTCGCTCGAAGAGATCTTATCTTTAGTCAAGTTGACTTCGTCGCTCGAAGAGATCTTATCTCTTGCTAAGGTTGGCTCAGTCACTCAAGAGAGATCTATCTCTAGCCGAGGTTGACTTTTGGTCGCTCGAGAGAGATCTTATCTCTAGTCGAGGTTGGCTCGATTGCTCGGGAGAGATCTTATCTCTAGCCAAGGTTGGCTCGTCGCTCCAGAAGAGATCTTATCTCTAGCTGAGGTTGACTTTGTTGCTCGGAAGAGATCTTATCTCTCTGGCCGAGGTTGGCTCGGTCGCTCGAAAGAGATCTTATCTCTGGTCGAGGTTGGCTCGGTCGCTCGGAAGAGATCTTATCTCTAGCCGAGGTTGACTTCGGTCGCTCGAAAGAGATCTTATCTCTAGCCGAGGTTGGCTCGATCGTTCAGAAGAGATCTTATCTCTAGCTAAGATTGAAGAAGATCTTATCTCCTGTTGACGTAGACTTTAAAGCTCGGTCTTCGACTTTGCTCTCATTAGGATGAGGTTCTCCTCCTGATCCTAATGGGCGGTGGGGGCACATAAGGACCGTTGTCAAGGCCTCTCCCCCCATCTCATCTAAAATGGATGAGGCCTTCGACTTTGCTCGCATTAGGATGAGGTTCTCCTCCTATTCCTAATAGACTGTGGGGGCACATAAGGGTTATTGCCAGAGCCTCTCCATCCATCTCATCTAAAATGAACGAGGCCTTCAACTTTGCTCATGTTAGGACGAGGTTTCTCCTCCTATTCCTAACGGACTGTGGGAACACATAAAGACCATTGTCGGGGCCTCTCTCCTATCTCGTCTAAAATGAATGAGGTCTTTGACTTTGCTCACGTTAGAACGAGGTTCTCCTTCTGTTCCTAATGGACTGTGGGGGAACATAAAGGCCATTGTCAGGGCCTCTCCCCCCATCTCGTCTAAAATGAACGAGGCCTTCGACTTTGCTCACGTTAGGATGAGGTTCTCCTCCTATTCCTAACGGACTGTGGGGCACATAAGGACCATTGCCGGGGCCTCTCCCTCCATCTCGTTTAAAATGAACGAGGCCTTCGACTTTGCTCACGTTAGGACGAGGTTCTCCTTCTGTTCCTAACGGATTATGGGGGCACATAAGGGTCGTTGTCAGGGCCTCTCACCCTCATCTTGTCTAAAATGAACGAGGCCTTCGATTTTGCTTGCATTAGGATGAGATTCTCCTTCTATTCCTAACGAGCTGTGGGGGCATATAAGGGCTATTGTCAGGATCTCTCCCCCCATCTCGTCTAAAATGAATGAGACCTTCGACTTTGCTCACGTTAGAATGATGTTCTCCTCTTGTTCCTAACGGGCTGTGGGGGCACATAAGGACCGTTGTCAGGGCCTCTCCCTCCATCTCATCTAAAATGAATGAGGTCTTCGACTTTACTCACGTTAGGACGAGGTTCTCCTCCTGTTCCTAACATGACCACTTTCGCTCATTTCTTTCCTGCCATCACGTAATTCTTGCACCAGGAAACAATAATGCTGAAATGAAGGAGTTTTATTGAAGGAAGATTACTGGTAATACACTCTCAAATTTTTCGAGTTCCAAGGCCGTGGAAGCACTATTCCTCCGAGCTCCTTTAGGTGATAAGTTTCGGACTGGACGACCTCCACCACTTCATACGGGCCTTTCCAATTTGGGGCGAGCTTCTCCTGACTCTGAGGCTGAGAGATGGCGACTCACCAAAGCACTAAGTCCCCCACTCTGAATGTCTTACCTCTAACTCTGAAGTTATAGTACCAGGCCACCTTCAATCTGTAGGCTACCATCCGGACGTGGGCTTCCTCCCTCTTCTCTTCCAGCAGGTCGAGGTTGACTCTAAGGTCTTATGGGTTGTGGTGCTCATTGAAGGCCATAACCCATGCTGATGGGAGCTTAAGTTCAATCAGGATAACTGTCTCCATGCTAAAGGCCAAGGCGAATGGAGTTTTTCTAATCAGAAGTCTTTGCGTGATTCAGTATGCCCAGAGAACGTGGTAGAGTTCATCTACCTAGGCCCCCTTTGCTTTGTTGAGCCTCGTCTTGATGCCTTGCAGCAGAGTTCGGTTGGTCACTTCAGCTTTCTCATTGGCCTGTGGGTGAGCTACCGATGTGAAGTGGTAAGAGATGTTTAGGTTTTCAGAGAACTCAGCGAACCTCGCCCCAGCGAACTATCGCCCATTATCAGTTATGAGAGTTCAGAGCAGATCGAATCGACAGACTATCGACTTCCAGATAAAGTCCTGTACCTTGGCCTCGATAATCTTCGCTAGTGGTTCAGCTTCGACCCACTTGGTGAAATAGTCGATCACGATTAGGAGAAACTTCCGTTGTCCATACGCCATTGAGAAAGGATCAAGTATGTCCATTCCCCACTATGCAAATGGCCAAGGTGCACTTAGCGGAGTAAGCTCAGAAGCCAGCTGTCTTTGTACGTTTGCATTCTTTTGACAGCGATCGCATTTCTTAACATACTCCATGGAATCATGAAACAAGGTCGGCCAGTAGTACTCTTACCAAAATAGTTTTTGCGATAGGGACTTGGCTCCTACGTGACTTTCATAAAGTCCCTCGTGCACCTCCCACAGTGCAAGATTGGCCTCTGAAGGTCGGAGACACCTTAACAGTGACAGCGAGTATGACCTCTTATACAATCTATCCTCGTACAAAATGTATCGGGAGGCTTGATTCCTAAGTTTCCGAGCTTCTTTCTGGTCATGAGGAAGGACCTCCTCCTTGAGGTAGGCAACCAACGGGTCAATCCAGCTCGGCTCAAATTTCGTCTGCAGAACGACTTGGGATTCCTTTGGGCTTGGGCACTTCAGAGTCTCCAAAAATACTTCTTTAGGCAGTTCGGCTGGGGCTGAAGTGGTCAATTTGGATAGAAGATCGATCCTTGCATTTTCTATCCTTAGAATCTATCGAATGTCGAAACTGTCAAAGGCCGAAGTCAAATCCTTCACTTTCCCAAGGTATCTCACCATGCTTTCCTTCCGCGCCTCGTAGCTGCCATTAACTTGGCTGACCACCAGCTGAAAATCACTATAGACTTGAAGTCAATCTATTTTTAATTCTCTTGCTATTTTTAATTTGACGATCAGCGCTTCATATTTGGCTCTATTATTGGTCGCAGAAAACTCGAAGCATAGTGCGTACTCAACGATGACTCCCTTGGGGCTGACCAAGACCAACCCCACACCAGCTCCAATGGAGTTGGACGAACCATCCACGTGTAGAGCCCAAAAGCCTTTGAAAAGATCGACACTTTCCTTGGGGAGGTTCGATCACGATAATCGAGCGCCGGTCTCATTCTGTTTAAGCTCGGCTTCAATTGGAATGGTGTATTCTAACATAAAATCTATCAATATCTGGATCTTGATCGATGGCCGGAGTCGATAGTTGATGTCGAACTCTATGAGCTCGATCGCTCATTTTGTGATTCTCTCGGAAGCATCCGTCCGATGAAGGACTGCTCTTATTGGTTGGTTCGTGAGGACCGTTATGGTATGCTTCTGAAAATAAGGTCAGAGTCTCCTGACAGCAATTAGAAGAGAGTAAGTTAATTTTTCTAGTCTAAAGTATCTGGTCTCTACATCCCTCAGGATCCGACTTACGTAGTAGACCGATCGCTGCATCTTTGCTTCTTTCTTGACCAAGACTGCCGTTAGGGCCACCGGAGAGACAGCTAGGTACAGAAATAATTCCTCTTCGGATTCGAACTTTGCCAGCAATGGGGGTGAGTCAAGGTAGTTTTTAAGCTCCTCGAATGCCCGTTGGCACTTCGCCGTCCAGCAGAAGTTCTTTGATTGCTTGAGAACTCGAAAGAAGGGCATACATCGTTCGACCGATCTTGAGACGAAGCGATTTAGGGATGCCATCTTTCCGATTAGGCGCTGAACTTTTTTGATCATTTTCGGAGTAGTCATCTCCTGAATGGCTTGAATTTTCTCGAGATTTACTTCAATTTCGTGCCTCGATACCATGAACCCTAGAAACTTTTTAGAGGTCATACCAAAGGCGCACTTGGTCGGGTTCAGTTTCATCTTGTGCTTCTTGAGTGCGCTGAAGGTCTCTTCAAAATCGGCAAGGTGGTCTATAGAAGCTTGGCTTTTGATGAGCATGTCATCCATATATACCTCCATGTTGTAGTTGATCTGCTCTTTGAAGATCTTGTTGATCAGATGCTGGTACGTTGCCCCCATATTTTTGAGTCCAAAGGGCATGACCCTATAACAATAAAGACCATGGTCAATAACGAAAGCGGTCTTCTCCTCGTCCTTAGGCGCCATCCATATCTAGTTATAATAGGAGAAGGCATCCATGAAGGTGAGGAGCTCATGGCCCGAGGTCGCATCTGCCAGTTGGTCAATCCTGGGTAGAGGATAGCTGTCTTTCGGACAGACCTTATTCAGCTTTTTGAAGTCAATGCACATCCTTCATTTATTGTTCGCCTTTTTGATGAGGACCACGTTTGAGATCCAGATTGGATAATTAACCTTTCGGATGAATTCAGCTTTGAGAAATTTATCCACTTCTTCGGCAATTACTTTCTGCCTCTCTAGGGCATGGTGGTGCATCTTTTCTTTTATCGACCGATGCTGCAGATCAACGGCCAGCCGATGTTCCATGATCTCGGCGTCGATTCCTGGTATGTCCGTTGGGGTTCAGATGAAGACGTCCGCATTTCTCCTGAGGAAGGCAATGAGTTGCTCCCAAACCTCGTCTACCAAGTTGGAGTTGATCTGCACCGCGTGCTCCATATTTCCATCATTTAAGGGTACAGAGACGAGATCCTCCATAGGCTCACCTCGCTCCTCAGTGAGGTCATCACGGACATCCAGTCCATCAACAAGATAAGGGTCGGGCTACTCTTCCTTATGTAGAGCGATTGAGTGGCAGTGCCTCGTCAGGGCCTGATCTTTCCTGACCTCTCCGATCCCATGATTTGTCGAAAACTTCATCTTTAAATAATAGGTTGATACCACTACTCGAAGTATATTTAGACTAGGTCGACCAAGAATAGCATTGTAGGTGAATGGAGTCCTCACGACTAGAAAATCGACCTGCGCTTTAGCTAGTTTCGGGCATTGTCCTGTAATCACAGCCAAAGTTATTATGCCCTCAACTGGTATGGCATCACCAGTAAATCCTATCAATGGGGAGTTCATAGGCCCCAAGTGATCATCGGATAAGGACATTTTTGAGAAGGCATCGTAAAACAATACGTCGGTCGAGCTTCTATTATCCACCAAAATGCGGCGTACATCATAGTCGACAATGTTCAAAGAGATTACAACTGCATCATTGTGCGAAAACTAGATCCTCTGAGCATCCGCCTTAGTAAAAGTCATGGGTTCCTTGGTCCTCCATCTCTTGATCGATCCCTCAGATCCGCTGGTCTCTTCTTGCTGAAGTACCCTCGAGATGGTATTGATGATGCCGAGAGGTGGTCGATCTTATTATTGGTCCTCTCCCCTTGGTGGTTTAGGCCGCGGTAACACCCTCGATCGATCTTCCCACCCTACAGGCCATCTCTGTAGGAATCGACTAAGTTTGCCTCGTCTGACGAGCTCTTCGATCTCATCCTGGAGTTGGATGTACTCCTCAGTGTCGTGACCATGGTCACGATAATAAAGGCAAAACTTGTTCGAATTGTGCTTGCTGGGATGGAAATGCATCCTCTTCGATCTTGAAAGTTGTTCCCTGATTTTCATCAGCACTTGGATTTTCGGGGTGTTAAGGGGGGCGTAGTTGTGAAATCTTCATTAGGGAGAACCTCGGCGTGCCCTTCCATCGGGGCTTCCCTGCTTCCAAGCCTGGGGGGAGTTCGGATCCGCTTGCGCCCAGAAGGAGTCTGAGAATGCGGCCGAGCTTCACTCGGCTTCCCTTCGATGGGCCTGCTTGGCCCACTGATTCACCACTCACCATAGGCTTCATCATCCTTGGCCTTGAGGGCTTCTTCAGTCCGGGCATAACCTTCAGCCCGAGCTAGCATGTCAACGAAGTTCCTGGGATACTTTTTTTTAGGAAGAATAGCAAGTCATTCTTCTAGAGGCCACCCTTGAGAGCGGCCATGGCGACTGATTGATCCAAATTTCGGACCTCCAATGGGGCAGCATTAAATTGGATAACATAAGCTTGGATTGATTCTCCCTCCTTCTGCTTGATGGTCAGTAAGAAATCCGAACCTCAACGTAGTCATCGACTGTTGACGAAGTGGGCTATGAACTGATAACTCATTTGATCTAACGATAAGATGGTACTCGACTTAAGCACTGAGTATCAGTTTCTTGCGGCTCTCTTGAGGGTGAAGGGGAAAGCCCAGCATAAAATAGCATCTAGCACATCATGGAGCGACATCATTGTTCGAAAGGCTTTCAGGTGGTCGATCGGATTGGTGGTCTCATCGTAACTCTCAAACGTAGGAGCTTGAAGTTCGGCGGGATCGATGCCTGCATAATTTTCTATGAAAAAGGAGGATTAGTACAAATATCATTACTGTGTGAGAAGGGAGTGTGACAGAGCTCTTCGATTCGTCGGCTCATTTCTAAGAGCCTTGATCCAAGAGATCTTCATGGTCTTTGATCTCCAGGATTTTCTAGTGGAATGGATGCGAAGCTTCTCCCTGGGTCGAGTTGTGGTCCGAGTAGAGGCCCTCCATCCTCTGCCTCTCCTTTTCGGGGATCAGAGGTTGGGTATCCTAAGTCGGCCATTCCTGGACCGGACCATAGGGCTCTAGAGAATCCTGCACTGATCGAACTGGTGCCGAGGCCTGTCGATGCATGACCTGCACACCTCCATGAGGCTACGAACCTGTTGGACAACCAGGTTGAACTACTCTATATCTACTATGGCTACAGGCGGAACCTGAGTTGCCAGAGCTGGAGTGGGAGTAGATAGGTCTAAATGAGATCAGGCTATGGAGGCCGTCGATCGTCGGGTCGAAACTCTTCTGGGAGGTATTTTCTCTCGAAAAAGAACTTTAGAGAGGAAGAAGGGAGATCATTGCTGAGCACTCCTTTACGAACAAGGGTGCCTCAAAGAATAGAGGGCTCTCCTTCTAGTGCCAATTCTGTTGGTGCAGAATTTGGTTGACGCTGGATCGAGCTGGAGTGAAGGAAGATGAGGTCACCGTCGGTGATCTGCAAAATAAAATTTCGTCCGAAGTTGGTGGTGGTGGCTCCGACAGGACCCTTCGATGATCAAGTCAGCTCTTCTGGCCTACAAAAATGGAGTGCTCAGGAATGAGAAGTGAGCTTTGAGCTTTAGAGGGGAGAGAAGAGCTTAGAAAAAATGTATCTAGAGGATCTCTTTTTATAGGCAGTGCTTGAATGATGGTGACGACCATACCATCTGGTAGCGGGCCGCTCTAGGCCGCATGGGGTTCGGTATGGAAAGAGAGGTATCACCAATCTAGTAGTGGCGGCCATGTCATCCGATCATGGGCCGCATGAGGCTTGTTACGGAGAGAGCGGTGTTGCCAGATTGGTAACGACGATCATGTCGTCCAGTTGTAGACTGCATGGGGCTTATTATGGAGGAAGAGGTACCGTCAGACTGATAGTGGCGGCCATACGATCGAGGTTCAACAACTGTAGTTCGAAGGAGCAGGCATTGGTTGGTGAAGAATCTCGACATATATCCATTTCGAGGGAGCTCGGACTCCTAAGGGGGAGTTCGGTCGAAGGAGAAGTCTGGCAAGAGTTCGACTTCTGTAGGCATCCAATTGGAGGAGCGCGGAGGAAGTTTGGTTCTCATGGACGTCCGACTGGAGGAGAAGCTCGGAAGGAGTTCGGTTCCCATAGAAGTCCGACTGGAGCTCGACCACTGAGAAGTTCGACTGGAGCTCGACCACTGAGAAGTTTGACCGGGGCTCGACCACAGAGGAGTTCAGCTGATTGAAGGAGTTTGACTAAGACTCGATCGCTGGGGAGTTCGGCTAGGACTCGACCGCTGGAGAGTTTGGAAGGGGCTCGGCCACTGAAGAGTTCGACTGGCTAAAAGGATTCGGCTAAAACTCGGCCATTGAAGCTCTTTTATGACTACCGATCGCATTAGGCTGAGCATCGGATTGGACTTCGATAGGAGTGGAGTTTATCCCCAAGACATTTTATAGCCTTTTTTTAAGGAGTAGGTGGTAGTTCTGTAATGCAAAAGTTCTTGTAGTTTCAAGATAATTCTGAATCTAATTATCCTCTTTGAGTTTCCAGTCCTGCATTGGTGGCATGCAACACATTTCTCTTTGCACCATCAATTATTGATTTTCCCTAGGCTTTGGCCATGAAAATAAGGAAACAATTTTTAGCACCGTGGAACAATATGGAATGCTGCCAAAGAAGAAGGTTGAAGTTCAAACTTCCATTGTGGAACAGCTAGAAGCTCTTCTTGTTGATAGTCAAGATTTTGAAGACTAGCAGACTCCTCCGGCTGAATAGGAGGAGTTTAATTCATTCTTGCGGTAGGTTAATATTGTTAGCGAAGAAGTCTAACAAGGAGTGTCACTAGAAAAGAAAGTTAGCCAACATGAAAGATAGCTTCCTATCTCAGTGACTTTCTAATGTATTGTACACCAGATGACTGATACTATGGCATAATTTTATTATCATCTGGATGAAAGTCAAAAAGATCTTATCGAAGCAATTACTGGCCAATTTGCTATGGTTCTGATGCCATTAGTAAGTCAGCAGGAAAGTGCTTCTTCACTTATGTCCAAGTAGTTTAACAACTTAATTACATTACTAATCAAACAGAATTGGTTCTTACACCTTGAAATACGGCCCTAGTAGTACAACGTTTGGAAAATACATAATCAATAACACAAGGGTTGCCTACACATGGTCTATAGAATGGGAATTTAAAAATCCTAGAGCGGTCTAATCCAAAAAAGATGATGTCTTATTGTTGAGAATGGTGTCCCAAAGCCAATCGTTAGCTTGTTGACGGTTATGCTGATTCTTAAATTTGTATATAAATTATAAATAAATAAAAGTTATTTTGATATTTTTCATCATAAATTCTTTTATCTTCAAATAAACTCCTGTATTGTGGTGAAGTCTTTAGGATTATTTAGAATCGACAAAGGAAGATTTGTCGTTTGGTTCTTAAACCTATTTGCGACCAAATGATACGTTGTTACCTAGGATGACAATATTTATTGAGTATAGATCGATGTGTGCTATATAGGTTGGTTGTCCTCTTAACCAAAAAGTGTGTAGACACTGATATAGCATGCAAGTAAGATGTATGGATACATCTACACTGAACGTGATCAACTTCGGAGCTTTTCTACTGTCGAGATTTGCTCTGATGGAGTATGGATATAAATGTCTCTCTAGCTTGAGATTACCACAGTGACTTTCAAGCAACTCACTGTGGTTTGATGCCAGACTATCTGAATTTTTAATTCAGTGATGAAAGATTTCTAGGCACAGTCAAGTACTTGAAGAGTCAGTGTGTGAGTCAAGATGGGATTGACCACTCCGATTCAGGAGCTGTGTTCAATTATGTTTCAAGTTAACAAAAACCTTGGCCAAGATAGTCCTAGTGAGGAGTCACGGGACTAATTGCTTTGAGATATGATTTAGATGTATTTATCAGAGTTGATAGTTTAGCTCTGAGTTATCCTATATATAGAGGTCAAAGGGATGAATTATACGATAACCATATTCGCATAGGTTCTGAATGATGTGATTGTGACTATTCGATCTATCTGAATATCGGATATCATTACTAGAGGGTCACTTCGATTAATACAGAAAGTGGTTTCTATGCTACCAGCTTAGGTTTGAACCTGCAGAGTCATACACACTAAAGATTTTTATCCGATCTGATGGTTGGTGAAGAGTCCCACTAGACTGGGACTCTATGGTCAAGAGTCCCACTAGACTGGGACTCTTTGACTAAGAGTCCAATTGGATTGGGACTCTGAGTCCTACCTATCTATGAAGAAAATAGTGCAGGGTTTGTAGTGCAAAAAAGCAGTAAAAAAATAATTAATCTAATTAATTACCTACTTATTGGGGATAAACCCTGCTCCTGCCGAAGTCCAGTCTGATGCCTAGCCTAATGCAACTGGTAATCACGGAAGAGCTTCGATCGAGAATTCCTCCAGCGATCAAACTCTGGCTAAACTCGTCCAGCTACCGAACCCTAGAAGAACTCCTTCCAAACCATTCCACCAGTCGGACTCCTATGGAAGGCAAACTTCTTCTAGACTCCTTCAATCAAATGCATACGGGATCCAAACTCTTTCCAAACTCCTATGGGAGCCGAACTCCTTTCGAACTTCTCCTTCAGTCGGATGTCAATGGAAGCCGAACTCCTTCCGAACCTCTCCATCAGTTAGACTCCAATGAAAGCCAAACTCCTTCCAAACTTCTCCTTCAGTCGGATGTCTATAGGACCTCTCCATCAGTCGGACTCCTACGGGAGCCGAACTCCTTTCGGACACCTCCTTCAGTCGGATGCCTACAGGAGTCGAACTCCTTTCAGATCTCTCCACCAATCAGACTCCTATGGGAGCCAAACTCCTTCTAGACTCCTCCTTCAGTTTGATGTCTACAGGAGCCAAACTCCTTCCAGACCTCTCCATCAGTTGAACTCCTATGGGAGCCAAACTCCTTTCCGACTCCTCCTCCAATCGAACTCCTACGAGAGCCGAACTCCTCCTTCAGTCGGATGTCTATAGGAGCCAAACTTCTTTCGAACCTCTCCATCAGTCGGACTCCTATGGGAGTCGAACTTCTTCCAAACTCCTCCTTCAGTCTGATGCCTACAGGAGTCGAACTCCTTCTGGACCTCTCCACCAGTCGGATATGGGAGTTGAACTCCTTCCGGACTCCTCCTTCAGTTGGATGTCTATAAGAGTTGAACTCCTTCTAGACCTCTCCATCGATTAGACTCCTACGAAAGTCGAACTCTTTCCAGACTCCTCCTCCAGTCGGACTCCTACGAAAGCTGAACTCCTTCCGAACCTCTCCATCAGTAGGATTCCTACGGGAGCCAAACTTCTTCCGAACTCCTCCTTCAGTCGGATGTCTACAGAAGTCGAACTCTTTTCAGACCTCTCCATCAGTCGGACTTCTATGGGAGTCGAACTCCTTCCGAACTCCTCCTTCAGTCGGATGTCTATAGGAGCCGAACTCCTTCCAAACCTCTCCATCAATCGGACTCCTATGGGAGTCGAACTCCTTCTGGACTCCTCCTTCAGTCGAATGTCTATAGGAGCCAAACTCCTTCCGGACCTCTCCACCAGTCAGACTTCTACGAGAGCCAAACTCCTTCCGAACTCCTCCTTCAGTCGGATGTCTATAGGAGCCGAACTTCTTTCGGACCTCTCCATCAGTCGGACTCCTATGTGAGCCGAACTCCTTTCGGACTTCTCCTCTAGTTGGACTCCTATGGAAGTCGAACTTCTTTCGGATCTCTCCATCAGTCGAACTCCTATGGGGGCCAAACTCCTTTCGGACTCCTCCTTTAGTTGGATGCCTACAGGAGCCGAACTCCTTTTGGACCTCTCCATCAGTCGGACTCCTACAGGAGCTGAATGCCTTCTGGACTCCTCCTTCAGTCGGATGTCTATAGGAGCCAAACTTTTTTCGGACCTCTCCATCAGTTGGACTCCTATGGAAGTCGAACTTCTTTCGAATTTCTTCTCCGATCAGACTCCTACAGGAGCCGAACTCCTTTCGGACTCCTCCTTCAGTCGGATGTCTACAGAAACCGAACTTCTTTCAGACCTCTCCATTAGTCAGACTCCTACGGGAGTCAAACTTCTTCCGAACTCTTCCTTCAGTGGGATGTCTACAAGAGCCGAACTCCTTTCAGACCTCCCCACTAGTCGGACTCCTATGGGAGCCGAATTTCTTTCGGACTCCTCCTTCAGTCGGGTGTTTATAGGAGCCAAACTCCTTCCAGATCTCTCCTTCGGATGGATTCCTCCAAGGGCCGAACTCCTCCTGGACCCCTCCTCCAATCGAACTCCTATAGGAGCCGAACTTCTTCCGGACTCCTCCTTCAGTCGGATGTCTAAAGGAGCCGAACTCCTTCCAGACCTCTCCATCAGTCGGACTCCTACGGGGGCCAAACTCTTTCGGACTTCTTCTTTAGCCAAACTTCTTCAGTTGAACTCCTCCAACCAAACTTCTCCAATAGTCAAACTCCTTCAGCCAAACTTCTCTACCAGTCAAACTCCTTCTGGACTTCTCCATCAGTCGAATTCCATTCGGATTCCTCCAGTGGATTACTTCTAGATTTTAAGTAGCATTCCTTCCAGATGACCCCCTCTAGCCATATTCCCTTGAGGAGTCTGAACTCTGAAATTGACTTACATCAAAGTCCTTCACCCCTCCACATGGCTCCGAGCGGTCCATTACCAGATGGCAGCAGCTGTCACTGTTAGTCTACTATAGGTGGTGCGAGGCAGCGCGATAGGCAGCACCTCCCTCTATGACAAACTCCATCAGACCTCGAGCGGCCTGCTACCAGATGGCTACAGCTGTCACTATCAATCTGCTACAGGCACCGTCTATAAAAAGAAATCCTTCAGATACATTTTCACTAAGCTCTCTTCTTCTTTCCAAAACTTTGCCGAACTCTTTTCTGAGCACTCCATTTCTGTTGGCCAAAAGAGCTGACTTGATTATCGGAGGGTCCTGTCGGAGCCACCACCACCGACTCTAGATGGAATTTTATTTTGTAGATCATCGATGGTGACCTCATCTTCCTCGGCTCTAGCTCAATCCGACATCAATCAGATTCTGCACCAACAGAATTGGCGTTAGAGGCAGGGTCCTCTGCTCCCGAGGTTCCTTTATTCTTAAAGGAGTGCTCAGTAGTTATCTCTCTTCTTTCTCTCTAGAGTTTTTTTCGAGAAAAAATGCCTTCCAAGAAAGCTTCGATTCGACGATCAACAGCCTCTACAGTCAGATCTCATCCAGACTTGTCCACTCTCGCTTTAGCCCCAATGACTCAGGCTCCACCTGCAGCCATAGTGGATGCGGAGCAGTTCAACCTGCTGGTCCAGCACGTTCACGATCTCATAGAGGTGGTGCAGGCCATACAGCGAAAGGTCCCAATGTCGATTCAGTCGGAGCAGTCTTCTCCGGAGCCCCACAATCCAGCCTGGGAATGGCCGACTTAGGCTACCCGACCTTTGACCTTCGAAAAGGGGAAGAAGAGGATGGAGGGCCCTTACTCGAACCATGACTCGACCTAGGGGGAAGCTTCACATCCGCTCTATCAGAAAACTCTGAAGATCAACGGTCGTGAAGACCTCCTAGATTAAAGGCTCCTAGAAATGAGCTGATGAATCGAAGAGCTCCATCACACCCCCTCCTCATATGGTAATGATATTTGCACTGACCCTCCTTTTTCTTAAAGGATTATGTAGGAATCCATCCCACCAAACTTCAAGCTTCCATAATTTGAGAGTTACGATGGGATCATCGATCCGATCGACCACCTAGAAGCCTTCCGAATGATGATGTTGCTCTACGATGCGTCGGACACTATTTTGTGTCGAACTTTTCCATCCACCCTCAAAGGAGCCGTCAGGATCAGGTACTCGACACTTAAGCTGGGTACCATCTTTTCTTTTGATCAGATGAGCCATCAGTTTATGGCTCACTTCATCAGCAGTCGATGCCCATTTCGAGGTTCGGATTTTTTGATGAACATCAAGTAGAAGAAGGAGGAATCCATCCAGGCTTATGTTATCTGATTTAATGCCACTACATTGGAGGTCCAGAACCTGGACCAATCAGTCACAATGGCCGCACTCAAGGGCAGCCTCCAGAAGAATGATTTATTATTCTCCCTAGAGAAGAAGTATCCTAGAAACTTTGCCGATCTGCTAGCTCGGGCTGAAGGTTATGCCTGAGCTGAAGAAGCCTTCAAGGCCAAGGATGATAAAGCCTTTGGTGAGCGGTGAATCGGCAAGCCAGGTTGGCTCGCTGAAGAAGGAAAGTCGAGTGAAGCTCGGTCGCACTCCTAAACTTCCTCGGAGCGCAAGTGAGCTCGAACTCCTCCTCGGGCTCGGAGGCAGAAAAGCCTAGATGGAAGGGCACGATGGGGTTCTCTCCTCCGAAGATTTCACAACTATGCCCTTCTCAACGCTCCGAAAATCCAAGTATTGATGAAAATCAGGAAGCAACTGTCGAGATCGAAAAGGATGCATACTCACCCCAGCAAGTGCAATCCTAACAAGTTCTACCTTTATCATCATGACCATGGGCATGATATTGAGGAGTGTATTCAGCTCCAAGACAAGATCGAGAAGCTCATCAAGCAAGGTAGACTCGGTCGATTCCTATGACGTTGGCCTGAAGGGTGGGAAGATCGGTCGAGGACACTGCTGCAATCTAAACCACCAAGGGGGGAGGATCAATAAGGAGATCGGTTATCTCTCTGCATCATCAATACTATCTCAGAGGAACTTCAACGAGAGAAGGTCGATGGATCCGAGGGATCAGTGAAAAGGCGGAGGACTGAAGAACCCATAATCTTCACTGAGGCAGATGCCCAAGGAGTCTAGTTTCCATACAATGATGCGGTTGTAATCTCTTTAAATATTGCCGACTATGATGTACGCCGCATTTTGGTAGATAATGGAAGCTCGGCTGATATTTTGTTTTATGATATTTTCTTAAAAATGTTCTTGCTCAATAACCACTTGGGACCTATGAACTCCTCGTTGGTAGGCTTCATTGGCGATGCCATACCAGTTGAGGGCATAATAACTTTGATTGTGACCGTAGGGCAACGTCCGAAGCTGGCTAAGACATAGGTCAATTTTTTAGTCGTAAAGGCTCCATCTGCCTATAATGCTATTCTCAGTTGATCTAATCTAAATGCACTTCGAACAGTGGTATCAACTTATTATTTGAAGATGAAGTTTCCAACAAGTCACGAGATCAGAGAGGTCAGGAGAGATCAAGCTCTGGCAAGGCACTGCTACTCAATCACCCTGCATAAGGAAGAATAGTCAGACCCTTATCCTGTTGATGGGCTGGATGTTCGTAATGACCTCACCAAGGAGTAGGGCGAGCCTATGGAGGACCTCGTATCTATGCCCTTAAACGACAGAAATGCGGAGCACGCTGTACAGATCGACTCCAACTTGGAGGATGAGGTTTAGAAGCAACTCATCACCTTCCTCAGAAAGAACACGGACGTTTTCACCTAGCCCCAATGGATATGCCAGAAATTGATGCTGAGATTATAGAACATCGACTGACCGTCGATCCAAAGTATCGGTCGATAAAAGAGAAGATGCACAACCACGACCCAAAAAGAGAGAAAGCAATCGCAGAAGAAGTAGGCAAGCTCCTCAAAGTTGGATTCATTCAAAAAGTTAACTATCCGATATGGGTCTCAAACGTGGTTCTCGTTAAAAAGGCAAACAACAAGTGGAGGATGTGTATAGATTTCAAAAAGCTGAACAGGGCCTGCCCAAAAGATAGCTATCCTCTACCTAGGATTGATCAACTGGTAGATGCAACCTTAGGCCACGAGCTCCTCACCTTCATGGATGCCTTTTCTAGTTATAATCAGATGCAGATGGCACCGGAGGATGAGGAGAAAACTACTTTTATTACTGACCATTGTCTTTATTGTTATAGGGTTATACCCTTTGGACTCAAAAATATAGGGATAATGTACCAGCATCTGGTCAACAAGATCTTCAAGGAGCAAATTGGCTGCAACATGGAGGTGTACGTGGATGATATGCTCGTCAAAAGCCGAGATTCTATAAACTACCTCATCGACCTCGAAGAGACCTTCAGCACACTTAGGATGTACAAGATGAAGCAGAACCCAATCAAGTGCACCTTTGGTGTGATCTCTAGAAAGTTTCTGGGGTTTATGGTGTCAAGGTGCGGGATTAAAGCAAATCCAAAGAAAATTCAAGCCATTTAGAAGATGACTGCTCCAAAAACCATCAAAGAAGTTCAGCATCTGACTAGAAAAGTAGCATCCCTAAATCATTTCATCTCGAGATCGGTCGAGCGATGCATGCCCTTCTTCTGGATTCTTAAGCAACCAAAGAACTTCTGTTGGACGACAGAGTGCCAACGGGCATTTAAGGAGCTTAAAAACTACCTCGGCTCACCCCCACTACTGACAATGCCTAAATCCAGAGAAGAATTATTCCTGTACCTAGTAGTCTCTCCGGTGGCCTTGGCAGCAGTCCTGATAAAAAAGGAAGCAAAGATGCAGCAATCGGTCTACTACGTAAGTCGAGTCCTGAGGGATATGGAGATCAGGTATTCTAAGCTAGAAAAATTGACTTACTCTCTTCTAATTACTGTCAGAAGACTCCGACCTTACTTTCAGGAGCACACCATAATGGTCCTCACAGACCAACCAATAAAAGCAGTCCTTCATCGAATGGACATTTTCGAGAGAATCGCAAAATGGACAATCGAGCTTATGAAATTTGACATCAATTATCGACCTAACCATTAATCAAAGCTCGGATATTGGCAGATTTTTTAGTAGAATATACCATTCTAGATGAAGTCAAGCTTGAACAGAATGAGATTGACGCTCTCCTAATGCAATCGAGCCTCTTCGAAGAGAGTGCCGACCTTCTGAAAGGCTTTTGGGCTCTGTACATGGATGGTTCATCCAACACCACTGGAGCAGGTGCGAGGTTGGTCTTAGTCAGCCCCGAGGGAGTCATCATCGAGTATGCGCTATGCTTCAAATTTTCTATGACCAATAATGGGGCTGAGTATGAAGCATTGATCGCCGGTTCAAAAATAGCAAAAGAGTTAAAAGTATATCGACTTCAAGTCTATAGTGATTTTCAGTTGGTGGTCAGCCAAGTTAGTGGCCACTACGAAGTGCGGGAGGAAAGTATGATGAAATACCTTGAGAAAGTAAAGAATTTGACTTTGGCCTTCCGCAGTTTCGACATTCGACAGATTCCAAGGAAAGAAAATATAAGAGCCAACCTCTTCTCTAAGTTGGCCACTTCAGCTTCGGTTGAACTATCTAAAGAAGTATTTTTTGAGATTCTAAAATACCCAAGCTCAGAGAAATCACAGGTCGTTATGCAGACGGAGCTCGAGCCGAGCTGGATTGACCCGTTGGTTTTCTACCTTAAAGAGGGAGTTTTTTCTCATGATATGAAAGAAGCCCGAAAACTCAGGAATCAAGTCTTTCGATACATTTTGTATGAGGGCAAGTTATATAAGAGGTAGTATTCACTACTGCTGCTAAGATGTCTTCGACCTTCAGAGGTCGATTTTGCATTATGGGAAGTGCACGAGGAAATTTATGGAAGTCATGCAGGAGCTAGGTCCCTATCACAAAAACTACTTCAGCAAGGGTACTACTGGCCAACCTTGCACCATGACTCTATGGAGTATGTCAAGAAATGTGATCGCTGTTAGAAGAATGTAAAGATACAAAGACAGCCGACGTCCGAGCTTACTCCACTAAGCACATCTTGGCCATTTGCACAGTGGGGAATGGACATACTTGGCCCTTTCCTAACTACATCCGAGCAACGGAAGTTCCTCCTAGTCGTCATCGACTACTTCACCAAATGGATCGAAGCTAAACCACTAGCAAAAATTACCGAAGTCAAGGTACAGAACTTCATTTGAAAGTCAATAGTCTGTCGGTTCGGTCTGCCCCAAACTCTCATAATAGATAATGGGCAACAGTTCACTAGAACGAGGTTCGTCGAGTTCTACAAACATCTAAACATCTTCCATCACTTCACATCGGTAGCTCACCCACAGGCAAATGGGGAAGCCAAAGTGACCAACCAGACCCTGCTGCAAGGCATCAAGACGAGGCTTGACAGAGCAAGGGGGCCTAGGTGGACAAACTCTATCACGTTCTCTGGGCATACCGAACTACTCAAAGGCTTCCAACTAGAGAAATACCATTCGCCTTGGCCTTTGGAATGGAGGTGGTCATCCTAATCGAGCTTAAACTCCCATCAGCACAGGTTGTGGCCTTTAATGAGCAACATAACCCACAAAATCTTAGAGTCAATCTCGAAATGTTGGAAGAAAAAAGAGAGGAAGCCCAGGTTCGGATGATGACCTATAAATGAAGGATGGCCCAATACTATAACTCTAGAGTCAGAAGTAAAACGTTCAGAGTGGGGGACCTAGTGTTTTGACGAGCCACTATCTCTCAGCCTCAGAGCCAGAGAAAGCTTGCCCCAAATTGGAAAGGCCCGTATGAAGTGGTGGAGGTGTCCGGCCTGAAATTTATCGTCTGAAGGAGCTCGGAGGAACAGCGCTCCCACGACCTTGGAACTCAAAAAATCTGAGGATGTATTATCAGTAATTTTTCTTCAATAAAACTCCTTCACTTTAACATTATTGTTTCTAGGCACAAAAACTATATGACGATAGGAAAGAAGTAATTAAAAATGGCCATGTTAGGAACAGGAGGAGAACCTCATTCTAACATGAGCAAGTTGAAGGCCTCACTTATTTTAGATGAGATGGGGAGAGGCTCTGACAACGATCCTTATGCGTCCCCACAGCCAATTAGAAATAGGAGGAGAATCTCATCCTAACGTGAGCAAGTCGAAGGCCCATTTCATTTTTAGATGAGATGGGGGGAGGCCCTGACAGGTCCTTATGCGCCCTACAGTCCGTTAGAAAACGAGGGAACCTCATCCTGACGTGAGCAAAGTCGAAGGCTTCATTCATTTTAGATGAGATGGGGGGAGAGGCCCTGACAAGGTCTTATGCATCCCATAGCCCATTAGGAATAGGAGGAGAACCTCTTCTTGATGTGAGCAAAGTCCAAGACCTTGTTTTATTTTAGACGAGATGGGGAGAGAGGCCCTGACAATGGCCTTATGCACCCCATAGCCCGTTAGAAATAGGAGGAAAACTTCATCCTAACATGAGTAAAGTCGAAGGCCTCATTCATTTTAGACAAGATGGGGGAGAGGCCCTGACAATGGCCCTTATGCACCCCACAGTCCATTAAGAACAGGAGGAGAACCTCATCCTACCATGAGCAAAGTTGAAGGTTTCATTCATTTAGACGAGATGGGGGAGAGATCTTGACAACGGCCCTTATGTGTCCCCACAGCCCGTTAGGAACAGGAGAGAACCTCATCCTAACATGAGCAAAATCGAAGACTTCATTCATTTTAGTGAGATGGGGGGAGAGATCCTGACAATGGCCCTTATGCGCCTTCACAGCCTGGTAGGAATAGGAGGAGAACCTCATCCTAACATGAGCAAGTTGAAGCCTCATTCATTTTAGATGAGATGGGGAGAGGCCCTGACAACGGTCTTATGTGCCTCCATAGCCCTTAGGAACAGGAAGAGAACCTCGTCCTACGTGAGCAAAGTCGAAAGACCTCATTCATTTTAGATGAGAGAGGGGAGAGGCCTTGACAACTGTCCATATGTGCCCCACAGCCCGTTAGGAATAGGAGGAGAACCTCGTCCTAACGTGAGCAAAGTCGAAAGCCTCATTCATTTTAGATGAGGTGAGAGGAGAGGCCTCGACAATGATCCTATTGTGTCCAATGGCAGTAGAAGATAGGATCTCCCCTGAGCTTCAACTTCAACATCAACCTCGGCTGAAGATGGGATCTTCCTCGAGCTTCAACTTCGACGTCAACCTCGATTAAAGATAGGATTCCCTCCGAGCTTCAACTTCAACTTCAAGTTCAACCTCGACTGGAGATAAGATCTCCCCCAAGATTCAACGTCTACGTCAACCGAAGATAAGATCTTCTTCAACCTCTGCTGGAGATAATAAGATCTCCCCTGAGCTCCAACCTCAATAACAACCTCGGATGGAGACAAGATCTCCTCCGAGCTTCAATTGCAACGTCAACAGAGGATAAGATCCTCTTCAACCACGGCAACAGATGAGATCTCTCCCCGAGCTTCGACCTCAATGGTTGCACAGCCCGAGAAAGGACTTCGGCAATCTTCTTTTTGGTACTCCCTTCCTTCGAATTTCGAACTCGAAAGTGAGGGGACTATTGTTGGGGATAAACCTCGCTCCTGTCGAAGTCTAGTCTGATGCCTAGCCTAATGCAACTGATAATCATGAAAGAGCTTTGATCGAGAATTCCTCCTCTAACGGCCGAACTCCGATCGAACTCCTCCAGCTGTCAAACCCTAGAAGAACTTCTTTCAGACCTCTTCACCAGTCAGACTCCTACGGGAGCTGAACTCCTTTCAGACTCTTTCTTCAGTTGGATGCCTATGGGAGCCGAACTCCTTTCGGACTCCTACTTCAGTCGGATGTCTATGGAAGTCGAATTCCTTCCGAACCTCTCCATCAGCCGAACTCCTATGGAAGCCAAACTCCTTTCAGACTCCTCCTTCAGTCGAATGTCCATAGGAGTCGAACTCCTTCCGAACCTCTCCATCAGTCGAACTCATATAGGAGCTGAACTCCTTCCGGACTCCTCCTTCAATTGGATGTCTATAGATGCCAAACTCCTTCTGGACCTCTCCATTAGTCAGACTCCTACGGGAGCTAAACTCCTTCTGAACTTTTCCTTCAGTCGGATGCCTACAAGAGCCAAACTCCTTCCGAACCTTTCCACCAGTTGGACTCCTACGAGAGCCGAACTTCTTTCAGACTCCTCCTTCAATCGAATGTCTATAGGAGTCAAACTCCTTACGGACCTCTCTATCAGTCAAACTTCTACAGGAGCTGAACTCCTTTCAGACTTCTCCTTCAGTCGGATGTCTATAGAAGTTGAACTCCTTTCGGATCTCTCCATCAGTCAAACTCCTATGGGAGCCGAAGTCCTTTCGGACTTCTCTTTCAATTGGATGCCTATAGGAGCCGAACTCCTTCCAGACCTCTCCACCAGTCAGACTCCTATGGAAGTCGAACTTCTTCCAGACTCTTTCAGTTGGATGTCTATAAGAGCTGAACTCTTTCAGGACCTCTCCATCAGTCGAACTCCTATAGGAGCCAAACTTTTTTTAGACTCCTCCAGTTGGACTCCTATGGGAGCCGAACTCCTTCCAAACCTCTCCATCAGTTAGACTCCTTATGGGAGCCAAACTCCTTCCAGACTTCTTCTTCAGTCGAATGTCTATAGGAGCCAAACTCCTTTCGAACCTCTCCATCAATCGGACTCCTATGGAAGCCAAACTTCTTTTGGACTCCTTCAGTCGGATGTCTACAGGAGCCAAACTTCTTTTCGGACCTCTCCATTAGTTGGACTCCTACGGAAGTCGAACTCCTTTCGGACTTCTCCTTCAATCGGATGCCTACAGAAGCCGAACTCCTTCTAGACCTCTCCATCAGTCGGACTCCTACGGTAGTCGAACTCCTTTCGGACTCCTCCTTCAATCTGATGTCTATAGGAGCCAAACTCCTTTCGAACCTCTCCATCAGTTGAACTCCTACGAAAGTCGAACTTCTTTCGGACTCCTCCTCCAGTCGGACTCCTATGGAAATCAAACTCCTTCCGGACTCCTTCAGTTGGATGTCTACAGGAGCCAAATTTCTTTCGAATCTCTCCATCAGTCGGACTCCTAAGAAAGTCAAACTCCTTTCAGACTCCTCCTTCAATCGGATGCCTATAAGAGCCAAACTCCTTCCAGACCTCTCCATCAGTCGGACTCCTATGGGAGCCAAACTTCTTTCGAACTCCTCCTTCAGTCGGATGTGTACAGGAGACAAACTTCTTCCAAACCTCTCCATCAGTCGGACTCCTACGAGAGCCAAACTCTTTTTAGACTCCTCCAGTAGAACTCCTACATGAGCGAAACTTCTTTCGGACTCCTCCTTCAGTCGGATGTCTACGAAAGCCGAACTCTTTTTGGATCTCTCCATCAGTCGGACTCCTACGAAAGTCGAACTTCTTCCGAACTTCTCCTTCAGTCGGATGTCTACAAGAGCCAAACTTCTTTCGAACCTCTCCACCAGTCGGACTCCTACGGGAGTCAAACTCCTTTCGGACTCCTCCTTCAGTCGGATGTGAAGGGAAAATTCCAGTTTTCTAGGTCATGTTCGTTCAGATCTGATTAGATCAAGAGAGATATTTCAATTTTTTTTTTAAAAATTTAAATCAGATCTGAGATATTTCAGATCTAATTTTATAGATCTAATAAAAATAAAAATAAAATAAAATAGATTTAATTTTGTACCTTATTATTGGATAATCAGATTATCCTATGATGATCCTACTGATTGCCTGAGATTCTGAATCTAGCCACATAAGTGCCTGGCCTCTACCAATATCCACTCGAGCTAGATCTGGAGATCTTTTTTTTCTTTATCACTTCTTCAAATATCAGATCTGAATCTAATTTAGAGGATCTTCAAAACTCCTTTTGAAGATCGAATATCATCACTTGCAGTAGTGCTGTCTTCTTCCTTTCTCGTCATATTTCTCTTGCCTGGATCACACCAAATTGGAGTCCAAATCCCTTTGGGTGTAGAGAGGAGAGAGGAGACTTGAAGATGGCATGAAAGAGGGAGAGGGGCAGCCTTGTGGCATGGGCAATGGTCTAATCTCTCTAAAATCAGGTGTAGATAGGGTTTATATAGATCCTGCTGCGCCATGCAGTGCCACATCATTCCGACCAATTACGTCGCTTCATGCAATCAGATGTAAATCTGATTGGAGGAATGACATCACCTGATCCAATTAGATAAGAGCCTCTTTAAATCATCCTTAGATGGTGCCTAAGACTGATCAAAGTCTAATCTTTGATGCCACCTCGGTAGAACCCCGAAGTAATTGGAGTCCCATTTGTATGAGATTCTAGGCACCTCTATCCATGAGTGCATGCCTCCCTAGGCATGCACCCCTAGTCCACCTACTTTTTAGTAGGTTGACTGGTCCAAAATCAATCTCTTATGGGTGCATGACACATGGACAGATGTCTAAGTGTCAAAGGTCAATGTTTGACCAAAGTTAAAAGTCAAGAATTAGCAGGTGACGAAAAATGATAGGTGTTGTCTCAAATTTATCTCATAAATTAAGACAATCATTTTCTGACTTGGACAAGTTTTAGTCAGACTAAATAAAGGTATCTGAGTGAGCACAAACACATTTGGCTCATTCGAGACAACTTAAAATGATAATTGAAGGAGAACATTAGGCTCAACCATGTGCTAGCATGATTTTCATGAACCTAATTGAATCTTATTCAAATTAATTGAACTAGGTTAGTCGAATTGATGATATCCAGATCCAAACCCTTGTTTGTATGATCCAATTAGGTTCAATTCCATATGGTAATGAGATATGTCATGATCTCTATCATCGACATCACCGAAATACCTTTTGATGGATTAGAACTTTTTTGATTCAGACAACTAGAATGATCGATCATCTAAATTATTCTAATTACTTTCAAAATCCACCAGTGACACCTAGCAGTATATGGTGGTAATCCATCAGAACTAAAAATAAACCTCTCAGTGTAGCTACCTATGTAATTAAGTTCTTCTATCTTAAGCCCCGATCAGATTAGGGTTAAGGTGAACTCGTCAAACACTAATTTCTGTCATATGATTTAATCATTTGATTCAAGTCCGATGTGAAAACCTTGATAGAAACTCTTTCTATTATTTCACTCTGCCATGGCCATGGACTTATTGACTTGATTCTCATGATCATCATAGGGCTGCTCTTCATCTATCGAGGTAGATAGATTTTCTCTTGGTGCAATCCAATTTCTATAATGAGCATGCTATAGCCAACATACACCTTAGGGTTCTGAATGGCTAGGAGACTGAGTTATGGTGTAGTCAAACTATAACACCCTCAAGGTGAACTGCCGATGCACCTTAAGTCAAAGAACCAGACACACCACTGCAGCTTCGAGCCAGTCATTGACGAGAAGGTAGACTTTCTTATGACTGCTCGAGGTGGTCACGCTCAGTGTCCTCGTTCTCTAATGGTACCTGTACTCTCACTCTGATGTCTCTACACCATAGACTCAAGACTCATCTACTATAAAGAAGTGATTGTACACCAACTTTTCAGATCAATCACATCCTCATGATGATCCTATGGTGATGAGCATTTTATGAGTTAATAATGAAAATTCATGTCTTAAATTTTCAACTCTTGAAAATAAGAATTATCATTACCATTAACTCAAGGGATGTATCACAAACACTAAATACACATTATGATTGAAAATAACCTATTTTATTATTTATAGTCAAAATTATAATTTTGCCCTTAGAAGTGTATAACAAGTATCAGCCAATTTTGGCTTCTAGGGCACACATATCTAACAAACTCTCACTTAACTTAAAGCCAATTGGCTACAAATCTAAGTTTCATCTTCTCAAGGTGGGCTTCGATCTTCTGCTGGCCCAACGGCTTTGTAAGTGGATCTATCACATTATCTACGGAGTCGACTCTCTTGACCTCGACGTAATTCTTCTCGAGGTAATCGTGGATGAGATGGTATCACTGCTTGATATGTTTGGATTTTTGGTAAGACCTCGACTCCTTAGCAAGGGCTATGGTACCATTATTATCGTAGTATAGAGGAATGGCATCTGATAGCATCACTCCAATCTCTGCGGCAAATTTCTTATACCAGAATGCCTCCTTCGCAACTTCTGATGCAGCGATGTATTCTGCTTCCATAATGGAATCTGCTATCACTGTCTGCTTAGAACTCTTTTGACTGACAACACCACCATTACACACAAATAGATTTTTAGATATTGACTTTCGATCATCTACATTGGACATAAAATCTGAGTCTATATATCCTTGGACTTGGTGTTCTTCATTACAAAAAATATATCCTTAGTTCTTCTCAAGTACTTAAGGATACATTTCATAGAAGTCCAGTATTCTTCACCTAAATTTGACTGATATCTGCTCGTGACACTCACAGCATGGGCCATATCAGGTCGTGTACATAACATGACATACATGAGGCTCCCTATTGCTAAAGCATAAGGGATCTTGCTCATGCATTCTATTTTCTCAGGTGTGCTAGGGCACATCTTCTTAGAAAGATGAATGCCATATCTGAAGGGTACCAAACCCCTTTTAGAGTTTTCCATGCTAAACCTCTTTAGCACTTCCTCTATGTACATCTTCTGTGAAAGTCCTAACATCCTATTCGGTCTATCTCTATAGACCTTAATTCCTAAAATATAGGATGCTTCTCCTAGGTCTTTCATGGAGAATTCTTTGAATAACCATATTTTAACTATGGTCAACATGAAAATATCATTCCTAATAAGAAGGATATCATCCATGTACAATACGAGAAAGACAACAATGCTCTCACTGACCTTTTTGAAGACACATGGTTCCTCCTTATTTTTCATGAAATTAAATAATTTGATCATATCATTAAAATGAGTATTCCAGCTCTAAGATGCTTGCTTAAGTCCATATATAGACCTTTGCAGCTTCCATATTTTGTGATCAGCATCACTAGATGTGAAACCTAGTGGCTGTTCCATATAGATATCTTTCTTAAGGTATCCATTTAAGAATGCCATTTTTACGTCCATTTGCCATATTTCATAATCGAAATAGGCTGCAATAGCAAGCAATGTGTGGATGGATTTCAGCATAGCTACTAACGAAAAGGTATCTTGATAGTCAATGCCTTCATTCTGACTATAATCTTTTGCCACTAATCTAGCTTTGAATATCTCCACATTCCCATCTGCACTAATCTTTCTCTTATAGATCCATTTACACCCAATAGGTACTATACCTTCTGATGGATCTACCAAGATTCAGACTTGGTTTGAGTGCATCGAGTCAATTTCTAACTTCATTGCCTCTAATCATTTCTTGGAGTTGATATCCGATATCATCTCGTTATAGATTTTGCGATCATCACCATGAACCCCATTACCTATGAGGAACATTTTTCTATTTTTTTTGAAATAGTACCTGAGTACCTCTCAGGGGGATGAGAAATCCTTTCTGATCTACGAGGTGAAGGAGGTAGTGATTGTATTGGCTTAACCTGATTTGGTTCCATTTGGTCTTTAGCTCGTTGCTCTTGTGAGACTTTCTCCTCGAGCTTGATCGGCTTTCCAATATCGCTATCTTGAATAAACTATTTTTCAAGAAAGATGGCATGTCGACTCACAATCACATTATGATCTTTTGGAATATAGAAATAATATTCTAATGACTCTTTAGGATATCCTATAAATTGAGCTCTAAAGGATCTAAAGTCTAACATGTCTGCTTGTTGTCTCATGAGCCGGACAACCTCAAATTCTGAGATGACTCAGACTTGATTTCTTACCATGCCATATCTCATACAGTGTGGTAGGAATGATTTTAGAAAAAACCCTATTCAGTAAGTATATTGTAGTTAACATACTATATCTCCAAAAAAAATCAGGGAGATCTGTGAAGCTCATCATGGATCATACCATATCTAATAGGATCCGATTCATCCATTCTGAAACCCCATTGAGTTGAGGTATTTCAGGTGAAGTCCATTGAGAGGCTATGCCATTTTTCTTGAGATAGTCCAAAAATTTTTGATTAAGGTATTCACCTCCTCAATCTGATCGAAGAACCTTGATGGATTTTTCAGTTTGCTTTTCTACTTCATGTCTGAATTCTTTGAACTTTTCAAAAGCTTCAGACTTATGTCTCATAAGATATACATACCCATATCTAGATAAATCATCGATAAAGGTTATGAAATAGATAAAGTTGCCTCTAGCCGGCATATCAAATGGGCCGCACACATCAGTATATACTAGGGCAAGAAGATCCATGGCCCTTTCGCTATGTCCTATAAAAGGAAGCTTAGTCATTTTGCTATGAAGACAAGATTCACAAATTGGATATGACTCGAAAGTTAACGGACTCAATAGCCTAGTTTTGTTCAATTTATTAACCCTATCTTCTACTATATGACCTAGTCTTAGGTGCCATAGATACCTATCGTTTGGACTATCCCTAGTTCATTTTATAACATTCACATTTTGCTCGATATTAAAAATAGATACATCAATATGTAACTAGTAAAGATCGTTAATAAAAAAACCACTTGCAATTTTATTTCTTTCATAAAGAATGTTACTGAAGGAAAATCCTGATTTTTCGGTCCAGGTTCGTTCAAATCTGATCAGATCAAGAGATATATTTCAATTTTTTTTTTTTGATCTATATCAGATCTGAAATATTTTAGATCTGATTCTTATTATTTTAATAAATAAAATAAAATAAGAATAAATTAAATTAAATTTAATTTACCTGATTTGGGTAATCCTATTACCCATTGATGATCCTATTTGCAGCGGAAGGTTCTGGATCTAGCCATGCAAGCACCTAGCCTCTATCGATATCCACTTAGACTGGATTTGGAGATCCTCTTCTTCTCTATCATGCCTCCAAAAATTAGATCT
>QRFJ01000948.1:0-48935 GCA_006176705.1 Cocos nucifera | reverse complement strand
TATGGATCTAATCTGAGGAGGATCTTCAAAAACTCTTTTGAAGATCAGCAGTTGACCTTTGCAGCAGCACAGCTTCTGGCTCTTCAGTCGCTTTTTTTATCTGGATTGCACCAACCAGGTCCAACAAACCTTTTATTTGGAGTGAGAGAGGAGAGGGAGAGGTGAGTTTGGCATGGAGGAAGAAGGGAGAGGCAGCCTTGGGGTGTGGGGTTTCTCAAACTTAATCTGAGTTGGGCGCAGGATCTTATTTATAGACTGTCCGTGATCCAACTTCTCTTCTTCCCAACCAATCACAACTCTTTATAAAATCAGATCTAAATCTGATTGGTGGGAATAGAGTCCCCTGGATTCCTCCTTAGAGGGCACCTAAGACCAATCAAAGTTAGTCTTAGGATAACTCATTGGAATCCAAAAAGGAGATGGAGTCCTTGTCCAATAAGGACTCCTAGGCGCCTCCAACTTGGGCACACGCCTAGGGTGGCGTGCGCCCTCCGCCTTGCCAGGTTCTAGCAGGGGGACAGGCCCCCACCAGCTCTCCAATAAGTGCATGACATGTGGTCAAAAGTCAAAGTGTCAATGGTCAACATTTGACCAGTCAAAGGTAGACTTTTGACCAAAGTCAAAGAACAAGAAATGGTAGGTGACCAAAATGTAGGTAATGTCTTACAAAATAAGACAATCTTTCTGACTGGACAACCTTTCAGTTCAGACCATATGAAGGCCTCTGATTGAGCACAAACTTCTTTGGCTCAGTCAGGAAACTTAATTTATGATAGCAAAAGAAGAATTTAGGTTCAATCGAGTGCTAGCACGATTTCCTTGAACCTAATTGAATCTCATTCAGATCAATTGAACTAGAGTCAGTCAATGATGATCACCAGATTCAAACTTGTTTGTTTACATTTAGGTTCAGTTCTTCATGGTAATGGATATGTTCATGATTCTATCATGACATCATCGAAACTCCTTTCGATGGATCAGAACTCTTCGATTCGGACAGCTAGAATGATCGATTCATCTAAAATCATTCTAAATTGCCTCCAAAATCCACCAGTGACACCTAGCAGTATATGGTGGCAACCCATCAGAGCTGAATGCAAAAACCTCTTGGTGTAGCTACCTTGTGATTAAGTTCTTTCTATCTTGAGCCCGATCAGATTAGGGTTAAGGTAAACTCGTCAAACCCTAGTCTCTTATATGATGTAATCATTCGATTCGAGTCCGATGTGAAAATCTAAATAGAAACTCTTTCTATATTTTACTCTGCCATGGCCATGGACTTCTAGATTGATTCTCATGATTATCATAGGGCTGCTCCTCTACACCGAGGTAGATAGATTTCATCTTGTGCCATCCATTCCTACATATGAACATTGCTATAGCAACATACACTCAGGGTTCATAAATGGCTTAGGAGATCGAGTAATGGTTAGTCAAACTATAACACCTCAAGGTGAACTGCCTGATGCACCTCAGGTCAAAGAACCAGACACACTACTGCAGCTCGAGTCAGTCATTGACGAGAGTAGTAGACTCTCTAATGACTACTCGGAGGTGTCACGCTCAAGTGCCCGTCTCTAACGAGTACCTATACTCTCGCTCGTGTTCTCCACACCTAGACTTAAGACTCATCTACTAAAGAGAGAGATTGTACACTCAACTTTCGATCAATCACCATCTCTGATGTCCTATGGTGAGAGCATTTTATTGAGTTAAATAATGATATTCATGTCTTAAAATTTCAACTCTTGAAAATAGAATTATCATTACCATTAACTCAAAGGATGTATCAACCCTAAATAACATTATGTGATAGAAAATAATATTTATTCATTATAGTCAAAATTAATAATTTTGCCCTAGAAGTGTTAACAAGTGTCAGCCAATTTGGCTTCTAGGGCACATATATCTAACAATCTCCACTTTCTAAAGCCAATTGGCTACAAATCTAAGTCATTCTTCTCAAGGTTGAGGCTTCTGATCTTCTGTGAGCCCAATGGACTTTGTAAGTGGATTCTATGCACATTAATCTAGTATGTGCCTCTTGACCTCGACGTAAATAACCCTTTTCGAGGTAATCGCGGATGAGTGTATCGCGCTGCATGATATGTTTTGGATTTTTGGAAGACCTCGTACCTTAGCAGGCTATGGTACCTTTTTAGTCGAGATAAGAGGAATGGCATCTTAAGCATCACTTCAATTTGCTGTTGTGTACTTTTTACAGAATGCTTCCTTCGCACTTTCTGATGACAGCGATTATTATTTTGCTTCCATAGTTGGAACTGCTATCACATTTGTTGGAACTCTTCCATGACTGCACTAGCACCTAATTGCACACAAAACAGATTTTCCTAGAATGTCGACTTTCGATCATCTACATTGGACATAAAATCCGAGTCTATGTAATTCCTGGAACTTGGTGTTCTCTTCATAAGGACCAACATATATCCTTTAGTTTTCTCAGTATTAAGGATACAATTTCATAGAAGTCCAGGTATTCTTTCACCTAATTGACTATATTATCTGCTGATACTACAGCATGGGCATATACAGGTCGTGTACATACATGACATACATGAGGCTAAATCCTGCAAAGCATATTAAGGGGATCTTGCCTTCATGCGTTCTATTTCCTCAGGTTGCTGGGCCATCTTCTTGGAAAGTGAATGCATATGTCTGAAGGGACTCAACTTCTCCTTTAGAGTTTTTCAATAGCTTAACCTCTTTTAGAGTTCTTCTATGTACATCTTCTGTTGAAAGATCCTACCATTTCATATTCGGTCTATCTCTATAGACCTTAATTCTTAGAATATAAGGATGCTTTCTTCTAGGTCTTTCATAGGAAATTCTCTTGAATCAACCATAATTTTACTGTATTGTCATCATTGAGAATATCATTCTCCAATAAGAGAGGAAGTATCCACGTACTAATACGAGAAGAAACAACAAGTGCTCCACTGACTTTGGAAACACACTTGGTTTCCTCCTTTTTCCTTTTGAAATTAATCAATTTGACTCCGAGGATGCTTGTTAACAAATGAGACTTCGCAGCTTGCAAGCTCTTTAGATCATAATCACTGGATGTATTCCATATTGTTCAGATCAGATGGAACAGTGAGCTTCACATATAGATATCTTTCTTTCAAGATATTCCATTAAGAATGACCATTTTCACGTCCAATTTTGCCATTATTTCATAATTGAATAGGCTTGCAACCAGGCAAAGAATGTGTGGAATGGTATCAGCATAGCTCACTAAGGCGGAAAAGGGTTTCTGATAGTCAATGCCTTCACTAGAGACATAAATGCTTTTGCCACTAATCTAGCTATTGAATGTCTCACAACATTCCCATCCTGCATACCAACTTTCTCTTTGATCAATTCATTTACACGCCCAATAGGTACATTACCTTCTGTGGATCTACAAGGTTCAGACTTGGTTTTGAGTGCATTCGAGTCAATTTCTCTATTTCTTAGCACTCTAACATTTATTGCGAAGTTCGATATCGACTTATGATCTCGTTCATAGTTATTATCAGAATCAATGCAACCCCTTAATAATTGACAGCATGGAACATTTCTCTATTGTCATTTGCAACATAGATACCTGAAGTTTACCTCTTCAGGGGAGAAGAAACCTTTCTGATCTACGAGGTGAGGGGATAGATGTCTTATTGCTTCAACTGATTTGAAGTTATCCAATTGAGGTCTCTTATCGCCTCATTGCTACTTAGTGAGATCTTTCTCGCATAAAGCATTATCGTACTTTCCAAATTATCGTATCTTGAATTAAACTATCTTTTCAAGAAAGATGCATGTCGACTCATATCACAATATGTGACGTACTTACTGAGAATGCACTTAGAAACTATAGTATCCTAAATACATTACTATAGGAATAATCACTATAATCCAAGAGCTCTAAGGACCAATAAACTACCTAACATTGTCCACTTATTGTTCTTTTGACAAGTGAGCAAACGGACAACTCAATACTGAACAGAAGAACTAACATACCTTGGTCTTAACATGTTATGCCATATAATCATACAAAATGTAGGTAGGACACGATTTTAGAGGGAACCACTATTCAAGATAAGATCAGAATGAAGTAAACAATGAACGATAAACTCCCACAAAGAAAATCAAGAGGAGATACTGCTTCAGAAGACTCACTCAATGAAAATCGAACACATATCCAATAAACGATCTAATTATCTTCGTTCATTGACAATCCCGTTGAGTTGAGGATATTCCTGGTGGAAGCCATGAGAACATATTCGCCATTTTTCTTCTAGATAGTCTAAGGGAATTAACTCGACTAATTATTCACCTCCTCGATCTGATCACAAGAAATCTAAAGGGTTTCTATTCAGTATTGTTTTATCATACTTACATAGTCTGAATTCTTTCGAACTCTTTCAAAGAAGGACTTCCAGACTTGTCGTCTCATAAGATACACCATATCATACATAGACAAAGAAAACTCATCGGTTAAAGATAATGGAAGTAGACAAAATTACTTCTAGCCGGTACTCTATAGGAGCCGACAACATCTGAATAATGTATAAGGGAAGCGCAGATCCTGTGGCCCTCTCCCCATGTCCAACAAAAAAGAAGTTGAGTCATTTGCCTTTTTGACTGGCAGGATCTCAACAGAGTCTGGATATGACTGGAAGTCACATACGACCTTAATAGCCCATTTTCTCCAATTCAATGTTGATCCTATCTATCTGCTATAATGACCTAATCTCACAGGTTGCCAATATCATAATCTGTCGTTTCTCGACTATCCATAGGTCGTTTGGCAATTCAATGTTTTGACAGATAAGTCTAAGAAACAGGATACAATTCAAACTATGTAGCTGAATAAAGACCATTAATAGAGATACATTTGGCAAATTTTATTTCTTTTCATAAAGAATGTTACAATGGTCTTTAAAAAACTATTCACATAGCCTTCTTAGTGCTTAGAGCATGAAACAAAATCAAAATTCTCTTCGCTAGCTCAGGCACATAATAACAATCTTTAATTACATAAAGTCTAAACTAGATGAGTAATCGAAAAGATATTTCTCACGACATCACAGCAACTCTTGCTCCATTACCGATGCGTAGAATCATTTCACCTATCCCTCAGCCTTCCTTCTATCTCAAGATCCTAGCAATGGAAGTGCCATAAATAGAGCTCACTAGAACTCAGGTTCAAAGCATACCTAACTGATGCAGAAGAAATCTAAGTTAGACTCAATGATAGCATACTCCAATAGAGGACCTTTCCTTCTTGTCTTAGTGTGACGGGTGTTAGGTATGTTCCAAGTTCAATGGGCCAGTTGCACGTTGCAATCGTAGAGATACGAAATTTACCTTTACATCAGGCTCTTCTTTTGCTCTGCCTTCTTCTCTTTTGTTCCTTCCACCTTCTGTACTTTTTGCAGACTGTCTTCTTTCTCATAAGACTTTCTTGAAAAATGTCTTCCATTAGCAAGCACTGAGCCTTTAGAACCTTCATAGAAAAGCACGTAACCAGTCATTATTCATATAGATACGGCCAAAAATTTTGAAGTTTATGCTAATTGGTAGATTCATGATGAATACTGCATATGCATTCAGTTAGGATTGCAGAAAATAATAGTTCTGCAGGTCCAAGTCAACTTCACACTCGAGCTTCTCAAGCTTTCCAAGTCCTTGATCATCATCAGTACATGATTTGTTTGGACTGGACTGTCCATCTATGCATCTTAGCCTTACAGAAAATCATTTACGTGACTTGATACTGGCTGGTCCGACTCTTGTTGCACCAAACATCTCTTACTGATAGATGATGCCAACATTTGTCGGCAGTTCTGATATCCTCATGTTGGCGCTAAGAGCTCATCAGACATCAGCCAAATCGTTATTGCTTTATTATCTTCATCATCCACTTGTCAGAGACTGCTCTTTGCTTTGCGGAATGGAAGAGGGCTGGTAAGGTGGAGGGTCCTGATTCCAAGTACATGGTTAACTTCTCTGGAATCCAAATAACTATTTTATAGTTTCGAGTCAATCCTTGTTATAATGGGATCCGGTCAGTCTATGTGTGTCTAGATTACCGTGCCATGGGTTTGGACGCAGATATTCTTCCTGTAGAGAGTCAAAGATTTCTAGTTGATATTGTAATCATATGACTTGACCATTTTTAGGGATTTTATTTTTAAATAAATTAGCTTCCCACTATTTTTTGCGATCCTATACTCCCTCTGATAGAGATGAAAAAAATCTTCAGATAATGATTTTGGTGGTGTGCGTCTCACCAACTGGACTCATCACCTCACCTAACATTTATTGAGATGGGTTAGCCAATAGTGAACAACTCTAGTTCCCAATGATTTCTGAATCATGGTGCCACCCAAACTGGTCTCTAAATCATGAATCTCACGTATTCCGAATATTGATCCACTCCTTAAGTTAAGTTCAGACCCATCCATTATGCATAGAATGGATTTTTAATAGAGTCTCTTACACCGTATCCAGGGAATATTGAGCCCAATCTCATCCTCCAGCCCTAGCATCCAATGCCTAATAGACATGGTTGCATTCTTTCGATGCAACTGAAGCCACTATATCCAGTCAGGAGAACCAATCAACCTCGGGAAAGGTCGCACATCTACAATTGGTGAAGACCTTCAGACTTAATCTTATCTTAGGAAGGATTGATTATCTCATTAAACTAGACTTGTCATAGTTCATAACAATATGACTAAACCTAGTGCAGGGTTTAGCTGATTATTTGACCACCTCAGATCAGCAACTGATGCCAATAAGGTATGGCCAGGTAAGTCGAGACGTGGAAGGAATGCCCATTTAACTCGTACAAGAACGCATTCAGTCAGGTTAGGCTTTCAATTAAAAACAGATCGAGTCGTATGTGCCAAACTTATTTAGACACCAAATTTATTGAGTTCCAGAATACAATTGGTGTTAGCCTTACAATCCAAGACTCTAAACCTCTAAAGCCTAATTAGTTCTAGGCTTGATTGATCCGCATTGATCTCGATCTTGATCCAGACTTAATTCCTATTAGCTTGTCAATTTTAAAGATCTTTGATCCCATCTAACAACTCTTGATTCGGTTTTGATCAACTACTCAGACCTAATTTGAGCTATCCCAAGCCCGAACCCAGTATTATGAATATGTCTTAGATATGAAATCTCTCTCTCAGCGAAAGGTTCTGGATCTAGCCACGCAAGTGCCTGGCCTCTACCGGTATCCACTTGGGCTGGATCTAGAGATCCTCTTCTTCTCTATCACACCTCCAAAAATTAGATCTGGATCTGATCTGGAGGATCTTCAAAACTTCTTTTGAAGATCAGCAGTCGTCCTTTGCAGCAGCGCAGCCTTCTAGCTTTCAGTCGCCTTTCTTTGATCTGGATTGCACCAACCAAGGTCCAAAACTCCTTTTGGACGTGGAGAGGAGAGGGAGAAGGTGAGTTTGGCATGGAGGAAGAAGGGAGAGGCAGCCTTGGGGCATGGGATTTCTCAAACTTAATCTGAGTTGGGCGCAGGGTCTTATTTATAGACTGTCTGTGATCCAACTTCTCTTCTTCCCAACCAATCACAACTCTTTGTGAAATCAGATCTAAATCTGATTGGTGGGAATAGAGTCCCCTGGATTCCTCCTTAGAGGGTGCCTAAGACCAGTCAAAGTTGGTTCTTAGGAGAACTCTAATTGGAATCCAAAAAGGAGATGGAGTCCTTATCCAACAAGGACTCCTAGGCGCCTCCAACTTGGGCACACGCCAGGGTGGCGTGCGCCCTCCTCCTTGCCAGGTTCTGGCAGGGGGACAAGCCCCCACCAGCTCTCCAATAGGTGTGCATGACATGTGGTCAAAAGTCAAAGTGTCAATGGTCAACATTTGACCAGTCAAAGGTAGACTTTTGACCAAAGTCAAAGAACAAGAAATGGCAGATGACCAAAAATGGCAGGTAATGTCTTACAAAATAAGACAACCTTTTCTGACTTGGACAACCTCCAGTCAGACCATATGAAGGCCTCTGATTGAGCACAAACTCCTTTGGCTCAGTCAGGACAACTTATTTATGATAGTAAAAGAAGAACGTTAGGTTCAATCGAGTGCTAGCACGATTTTCCTTGAACCTAATTGAATCTCATTCAGATCAATTGAACTAGATCAGTTCAATTGATGATCACCAGATTCAAACCCTTGTTTGTGTGACCCAGTTAGGTTCAGTTCTGTATGGTAATGGGATATGTCATGATCTCTATCATCGACATCATCGAAACTCCTTTCGATGGATCAGAACTCTTCTGATTCGAACAGCTAGAATGATCGATCATCTAAATCATTCTAATTGCTCCCAAAATCCACCAAGTGACACCTAGCAGTATATGGTGGCAACCCATCAGAGCTGAATGTGAACCTCTTGGTGCAGCTACCTGTGTGATTAAGTTCTTCTATCTTGAGCCCGATCAGATTAGGGTTAAGGTGAACTCGTCAAACCCTAGTCTCTGTCATATGATGTAATCATTCGATTTGAGTCCGATGTGAAAATCTAAATAGAAACTCTTTCTATTATTTCACTCTACCATGGCCATGGACTTCTGGACTTGATTCTCATGATCATCATAGGGCTGCTCCTCTACCACCGAGGTAGATAGATTCCATCTTGATGCCATCCAGTTCCTACAATGAACATGCTATAGCCAACATACACCTCAGGGTTCCATATGGCTAGGAGACCGAGTAATGGTGTAGTCAAACTATAACACCCTCAAGGTGAACTGCTGATGCACCTCAGGTCAAAGAACCAGACACACTACTGCAGCATCGAGTCAGTCATTGACGAGAAGGTAGACTCCCTAATGACTACTCGAGGTGGTCACGCTCAGTGCCCTCGTTCTCTAACGAGTACCTATACTCTCGCTCCGATGTCTCCACACCGTAGACTTAAGACTCATCTACTAAAGAGAAGCGATTGTACACCAACCTTCCGGATTAATCACCATCCTCGTGATGGTCCTATGGTCGGGAGCATTTTTTGAGTTAATAATGATTATTCATGTCTTAAATTTTCAACTCTTGAAAATATGAATTATCATTACCATTAACTCAAAGGATGTATCGCAGACACTAAATACATATATGTGATAGAAAATAATCCATTTTATTCATTATAGTCAAAATTATAATTTTGCCCCTAGAAGTGTATTACAAGTGTCAGCCAATTCTGGCTTCTAGGGCACATATATCTAACAGTTACAATGGTCTTTAAGAAAACTAATTACATAGCCTTCTAGTGCTAGGCATGAAACAAAAATCAAATTCTTGCTTGCTATAGGCACATAATAACAATCTTTTAATACTAAGTCTAAACTAGATGATAGTCGAAAAAGATATATTTCCACGACCACAGCAGCAACTCTTGCTCCATTTTCGGCATGTAGAATCATCTCACCATCCCTCAGCCTTCTGCTATCTTCAAGATCCTATATGGAAGTGCATAAATAAGCTCTAGAACTAGAGTCAAGCATCTAACTGAATGCAGAAGAAATCATAAGGTTAGACTCAATAATGAGCATACCTCCAAAAGGACCTGCCTCCTTATTCTTTAGGATGGCCAAGTAAGTAGGGCAGTTGCACTTCCAGTGGCCGTCAGAGTTACAATGGAAATACTTTCCTTTGTCAGTGGCCTTCTTCTTCAGCTCTGTCTTTTTCTTCTTTTCTTCTTCCACCTTCTGTCTTTTCATAGACTTCTTCTTTCCAAAAGACTTTCTCTTGAAAAAAATTTGTTCCATAGCAAGCACTGAGCTTTTAGAATCTTTCATAGAAAACTCAGCAGTAACTAGCATATTCATAAGCTCGGCCAGAGAATTTTGAAGTTTATGCATATGGTAGTTCATGATGAACTACTCATATGCATCAGTCAAAGATTGCAGAATTATATCATTCTGCAGATCCAGATCCAACTTCACTTTGAGCTTCTCAAGCTCTTCCAAATCCTTGATCATCATCAGATAATGATTTTGGACTGACTGTCTATCGTACATTTTAGTCTTGAACAGTCATTTAGTGACTTGATACTTGGCTGTGTGACTCTGTTGACCAAACATCTCTTATAGATGAGCCAACATTTGATGGACAGTCTTGATATCTTCATGTTGGCACTAAAGCTCATTAGACATCGAGCCCAACATGTAGTTATTATCTTCATCCATCCACTTGTCAAGAGACGCTCTTTGTTTAGCGGATGGACGAGCTGGTAAGGTGGGAGGGTCTTGATCCAATACATGAGTTAACTTCTCGGAACCTTAAATAATTTTAAAGTTCTGGAGCTAATCCTTGTAATTGGATCCGATCAGTCTATGGGTGTCTAGGATACATGCTAGTGGGTTGGATGCAGACATTTTTCTGTAGAGAGTCAAAGTTTCTAGTTAGATATTGTAAGTAAGACTTGACCAATTTATTTAAGAATTTTATTTTTAAATAAATTAGCTTCCACTATTTTTTTGGATTCCTATACTTCCTCTGTAGAGATGCAAAAATCTTCATGATTAATGATTTCTAGTGGGTGGTGTGGTCCCACCAACTGACTCATCATCTCACCTAACAGTTATTGACGATGGGTTAGCCAATAAGTGAACAACTCTTATTCAATGATTTTCTAATCATGGTGCACCCAAACTTGGTCTCTAATTCATGAATCTTACCATGTCCGAAATATTGATCCACTCTTTAATTAAGTTAGACCCATCATTTACATAGATTGGATTCTTAATTAAGTCTCTTACCGTATCCAAAATATTGAGCCCAATCCATCCTCCAGCCCGTAGCATCCAAAGCCTAATAGACATGGTTGCATCTTTTCGATGCAACTGAACCACTATAACTAGTCGAGAACAATCAACCTCGGAAAGAGTTCGCACATCTACAATGGTGGAAGACCTTAGACTTAATCTTATCTTAGGAAGATTTGATTTAGATCTCATTAAACTAGACTTGACATAGTCATAACCATTATGACTAACTTAGTGGCATGGGTTAGCTCAGATTATTGGCCACCTCAGATCAGGACTGAGCCAATAAATATGGCCAGATAAGTGAGATCAATGGAAAGGAGATGCCATTAACTCGACAAGAACGCATTCGAGTCAAGTAGCTTCTAATTAAAAACCAGTCGATCGTATCTGCCAAACTTATCTTAGACACCAAATTATTGAGTTAGAATCAATCGGGTTAGCCTACAATCCAGACTCTAACCACTAAGCTTAATTAGATCTTAGCTTGATTGATCACTCATGTGATTCGATCTTGATCCAGACTTAATCCTATTAGGCTAGTCAATTTAAGCACTCTTGATCCCATCTAACCAACTCTTGATTCGGTTTGATCAACCGCTTAGACCTAATTAAGCTACCCAAGTTCGAACCCAATTTTATGGATATATTTTAGATCTTAAATTCTTAAGTTTAGACCTAATATATTTCATAATCTTAATTTTTAATTAAGTTTAGAATTCATAAATAAAATATGTAAATAAAATCTTAGGATTTTAGGATCTAGGGTTTTGCAGAAAATAAGTTTTTTGAATTTTTGATTAAGGACGAAAGTGCAACACCCCTACACATTATAAGAACACCTCATCAAATGGAATAAAAGGGCATTTAAATTCTACTTTATTCTTATGATCGGATGGCCAAGGAGAACACGCTAATCAGAAATATAAAAACTATAAAACTAGTTAGATCTACATCATATATCTCATATATAAAAATTGATCTAACTATAAACATATTTTGCATACATCTCATGTATTATATCATGCATATTTTCAGATCTAAATTATCTCATAATCATCTAAAAAATTAAATTTAAATTGGTCATATTAAAATAAATTCTATTCTAGATAATTATGTAGAATTATTCTACAACTAGTCTAAACATGCATTCATCATATCTCATATGAACCAAAAATTAAATAATTTTATTTTTTAATTTTTATATCTTATTATAATATTTATAATATTAAAAAATAGTAAATAAATTGATCTAAAATTATAATTTAATTAAATTAAATTATGATCATGCAGGACTATACATAGAACAATTCTATTCTACAACTAGTCATGCATGCTGTAGAACTTAGATCTAAATTATTTAATTTTAATTTTTCTAATTTTAGATCTAATCACATCTCATGTAACATCTAAAATTATTTAATTATTAAATTAAAAATAAATTTAAATTAGATCTAAATAATTTATGAGAACCTGGCTCTGATACTAGTTGAAGGAAAAATTCCAATTTCTCGGATCAAATTCATTCAGATATGATTGGATCAAGAGAGATATTTTAAAATTTTTTTTTAAAATCTAGATCAGATCTAAGATATTTTAGATTTGATTTTATAAATCTAGTAAAAATAAAAATAAATTAAAATAGATTTAATTTTATATCTTATTGTTGGATAATCAGATTATCCTGTGATGATCCTACTAATTGTCTGAGATTCTGGATCTAGCCACGCAAGTGTCTAGCCTCTACTGGTATCCACTTAGGCTGGATCTCGAGATCTTCTTCTTCTTTATCACTTATCCAAATATTAGATCTGGATCTAATTTGGAGGATCTTCAAAACTTTATTTGAAGATCAGGTATCGTCTTTTGCAGCAGTGCTGCCTTCTTCTTTTCTCATCATCTTTCGCTTGCCTGGATCGCACCAAATTGGAGCCTAAATCCCCTTGGGCATAGAGAGGAGAGAGGGGACCTATAGATAGCATGGAGGAGGGAGAGGGGCAGCTTTGTGGCATTGGCAATGGTCTAATCTCTCTAAAACTAGGCGCAGATAGGGTTTATATAGATCATGCTGCGCCTTGCAGTGCCACATCATCCCGACCAATCACATCACTTCGTGCAATCAGATCTAAATCTGATTGGAGGAATGACATCACCTGATCCAATCAGATAAGAGCCCCTCTAAAGCATCCTTCGATGGCACCTAAGATTGGTCAAAGTCTAATCTTTGGCGCCACCTAGGTAGAAACCCCGAAGTAACTAGAGTCCCATCTGTATGGGATTCCAGTCGCCTTTATCCATGGGCGCATGCTTCCCTAGAAGTGCACCCCTAGTCCACCTACTTTTAGCAGGTTGATTGATCCAAAATCAATCTTCTATGGGTGCATGACACATGGACAGATATCTAAGTATCAAAGGTCAGTGTTTGACCAAAGTCAAAAGTCAAGAATCAGCAGGTGATGAAAAATGGTAGGTGTTGTCTCAAATTTATCTCATAAATTAACACAATCCTTTTCTTACTTGAACATGTTCCAGTCAGACCAAGTAAAGGTATCTGAGTGAGCACAAACACATTTGGCTCATTTGAGATAACTTAAAATGATAATTGAAGGAGAACATTAGGCTTAATCGTGTGCCAGCATGATTTTCTTGAACCTAATTGAATCTTATTCAAATCAATTGAACTGGGTTAGTCTAATTGATGATATCTAGATCCAAACCCTTGTTTGTGTGATCCAATTAGGTTTAGTTCTGTATGGTAATGAGATATATCACAATCTCTATCATCGACATCACCAAAACACCTTTCGATGGATCAAAACTTTTCTGATTCAGATAACTAGAATGATCGATTATCCAAATCTTTCTAATTGCTCCCAGAATCCATCAGTGACACCTAGCAGTATATAGTGGCAACCCACTAAAATTAAAAATAAACCTCTTAGTGCAGCTACCTATGTGATTAAGTTCTTCTATCTTGAGCCCTAATCAGATTAGGGTTAAGGTGAACTCGTCAAACCCTAATTTCTATCATATGATTTAATCATTTGATTCAAGTCCGATGTGAAAACCTTAATAGAAACTCTTTCTATTATTTCACTTTGCCATGGCCTTGGGCTTATGGACTTGATTCTCATGATCATTATAGGGCTGCTCCTCATCTACCTAGGTAGATAGATTTTCTCTTGGTGCAATCCAATTCCTACAATGAACATGCTATAGCCAACATACACTTCAGGATTCTGAATGGCTAGAAGACTGAGTTATGGTATAGTCAAACTATAATACCCTTAAGGTGAACTATCGATGCACCTTAGATTAAAGAACCAGACACACCACTATAGCTTCGAGCCAGTCATTGATGAGAAGATAGACTTCCTTATGACTGCTCGAGGTGGTCATGCTTAGTGCCCTCATTCTCTAACGAGTATCTGTACTCTCGTTCTGGTGTCTCTACACCATAGACTCAAGACTCATCTACTATAAAGAAGCGATTGTACATCGACCTTTCAGATCAATCACCATCCTCATGATGATCCTACGGTCAGAAGCATTTTATGAGTTAATAATGAAAATTCATGTCATAAATTTTTAACTCTTGAAAATAAGAATTATCATTACCATTAACTCAAAGGATGTATCATAGATACTAAATATACATTGTGATAGAAAATAACCCATTTTATTATTTATAGTCAAAATTATAATTTTGCCCTTAGAAGTGTATAACAAGTGTCAGCCAATTCTGGCTTCTAGGGCACACATATCTAATAGGATGTCTATAGGAGCCAAACTCCTTCCAGATCTCTCCTTTGGATGGATTCCTCCAGGGGCCAAACTCCTCTCGGACCCCTCCTCCAGTTAGACTCCTACAAGAGCCGAACTCCTTCCGGACTTCTCCTTCAGTCAGATGTCTACAGGAGCCAAACTCCTTCCAGACCTCTCCATTAGTCGGACTCCTACGGGGGCCGAACTCATTTTGGACTTTTTCTTCAGTCAAACTTCTCCAGTCGATCTCCTCTAGCCTAACTTCTCCAACAGTCGAACTTCTTTAGTTGAACTTCTCCACCAATCGGACTCCTTCTGGACTTCTCCATCAGTCGAATTTCATTCGAATTCCTCCAGCGGATTACTTTTAGATTTTAAGTAGCATTCCTTTCGGATGACCCCCTCTAGCCATATTTTCTTTAGGAGCCCGAACTCTAGAATAGACTTACGTCAAAGTCCTTCACCCCTCCATGTGATCTCGAATGACCCACTACTAGATGATAGTAGCTATCACTGTCAGTTTGCTGTAGGCGACACGAGACGACATGACAGACGGTGCCTCCCTCCGTGACAAACTCCATCAGGCCTCGAGCAGCCCACTACCGGATGGCTATGGCTGTCACTATCAATCTGCTACAGGCTCCGTCTATAAAAAGAGACCCTCTAGATATATTTTTGCTAAGCTCTCTTCTCCTTTCCAAAACTTTGTCGAACTCTTTTCTGAGCACTTTATTTCTATTGGTCAAAAGAGCTGACTTGATCGTCGGAGGGTCCTATCGAACCCACCACCACAGACTCAGAATGGGACTTTATTTTGCAGGTCATCGACGGTGATCTCATCTTTCTTGACTTCAACTCAATCCAACATCAACCAGATTCTATACCAACACTACTAATCATATCAGAATATTAAATCCTACACTATGGATTTAAGCATAATATGCATGCATTCATATAGATCTGAAAATAAAACTGTGCAGCAAACTATTTACTGCATCTATGTATTCAGAACACAATACCTTTTTACGGATAGTTGATTGCCGTAATCTGATCATCATCAAGGAGGTTTGCTAGTTACGATGTAGCCATACAAATGTTCGACCTCCATGGATCATCCACACAAGGCTCCTGATCCTGATCGGCTCCCCGTGAGTGCTAGCTCGGCACCAGAGTCTTTCAAAGGCTATTTTGATCGAATAGCTTCGATCTTTATCTACAGGATTCACAAATACTTTGGATTGCTGATAGACGTGCTAGAGAGGTAGAGAAGGTTCTCTCTAAAGTTTTGTGGGCTTTGGATGCTCGTAGCTCATGCAATCTCTTTTCGAAACCTAGGTCGAATACCTAGGATTGCACTCACCCTAAAAACCTTGCACCCTTTCTCCTTTGATTTTCTCTCTCTCAGAGATGATTGAAGCCTCTTCCCATGCACCAAAATGAATCTCACGGAAGTCCTCTCTTTAGAATAGGTGTTAGAACACATCCTAAAAGCCTCCCCTTTTAATATTTGCACAAAGAACAACTTCTATGCATGTTGGGAACCAAAAATTAGTTTGAACGCTAGTTTGAATTCAAAACTCTTTTTAATTCAAACTTCATCCAAACCAATTCAAACTTATTTGGGATGTATGAAGGAGTTGTGTGTCCACTCTTTAGCAAAAAGAAAATCCATGAGAAACCCCTTTCACATGGAGATAATAGGCACACAAAAGTTTAGGTGGCGCAGGGATAAGATATGGTTGTTACTAATCCAAATTCAAACTCTTTTGAATTTGAATGGCAACTAACCATAACTTATCCCTTGAGGATGCGGAAAGACTAGTCAAAACTTCTTATGTGCATGGGAAAAAAGGTAGAGAGAATGAATTCAGAATTTAAATGGGGCATGGGGTTTAAATATGGCGCATGGAAAGACTAGTCAAACTAGTCTTTGAATTCTAAACTTCAACCAACTGAACCAACCCAATCAAAATTGATCAGGCTCAATTAGACTAAATTAAATCCAACATAATTAGGCTTAATTTAGCTTAATTAAATTTTAATAAAATTAAAAATTGATTAAGCCTAATCCTTGATCAAATCAGGGATCAAACCTCCTCGGCAATTAGGTCATCTCATAACCTAATCGGATCAAACTCAACTGAATCTAATTCAATTAGACTTGAACCAAAAATAATTACTCAATTAAATTGAGTTAATTAGTGATCAAATCATTAACTAGACCTCTCATGAATACAAAGTCCAAATTCGATGGGTATTCGAGAAATAGAGTCCATCGATATGAAACCCTGATCGAAGAGTCCCAAATTAGTGGGACTCTTGACCCCGATGTTCAAAATGAGTGAAACTCACGATCATAAAGTCCAGACTCTCGATCATAGAGTTTTAAATAAGTAGAACTCAGAGTTCCAGTCCAATAGGACTCTTGGTCGAAGAGTCCCAATCCAATAGGACTCCTGACCATAGAGTCCCAGCTCGATGGGACTCTTCACCAGCCATCAGATCAGGTAGAAATATCTAGTATGTTTGACTCTACAGATTCGAACATAAGCTGGTAGCATAGAAACCACTTTTTGTACTAATCGAAGTAATCATCTAGTAATGGTACCCGACGTCTACATAGGTTGAATAGTTACAATCGCAATAATTAGAACCTACGCGAATATGGTTATCGTATAATTCATCCCTATGATCTCTATATAATAGATGAATCAGGGTTAGACTGTCAACCCTAAAAAATATATCCATGTCATGCCTCAAAGTAATTAGTCCCATGGCTCCTCATTAAGACTACTCTGGCCAAGATTTTGCTAAATTGAAATATGATTGAACACAGCTTCTGAAACCAGGAGTGGTCAATCCCATCTTGATACAGGCACTGACTTCTCAAGTACTTGACTGTGCTCAGAAATCTTCTATTAATGAATTAGAAATTTAGATAGTTTGGCACCAAAGCATAGTGAGTTGCTTGGAAGTCACCATGGTGATCTCAGGTCGGAGGGATACTTATTTCCATATTCCATCGAAGGTAATCTTGATAGGAGAAAAGCTTTAGAGTTGATCACGTTCAGTGCAGATGTATTCATATATCTCACTTGCATGCCATATCAATGTCTCAACACTCCTTGGTTATGAGGATAACCAACATATATGGTACACAACAACCTATACTCGATAAACATTATCGTCCTAAATAATAATGTATCATTTGGTCATGAACTATTATAAGGACTAAATGATAAATTCTTCTTTATCGAATCTAGATAGTTCTAAGAACTTCATCACAATACAAGAGTTCATTAGAAGATAAAAATAATTTATGATAAAAATATCAAAATAATTTTTATTAATTCATAATTCATATACAATTACAAAAGTATAGCTCAACCATCAATAGGCTAATGATTAGCTTTGGAACATATTTTCAATAATTTGGGTCTCTATGATCGAGAGTCTAGACTTTGTGATCATAAGTTCCACTCATTTTGGGACATCGGGGTCAAGAGTCCCACTAATTTGGGACTCTTCGATTAGGATTTCATATTGATGGACTTTGTTGTCCAATTATCCACTGGATTTGAACTCTATATTTATAAAAGGTTTAATTAGTAATTTGATCGCTAATTAACTCAATTTGATTAAGTATTAATTTTGGGTTCAAGTTCAATTGAATTAGATTTAGTTGGATTTGATCTGATTAGGTTATGAGATGACCTAATTGCCAAGGAAGTTTGATTTCTAATTTGATCAGAAGTTGGGCTTGATCAATTCTTGATTTTATTAGGATTTAATTAAGTCTAATTAAGCCTAAATTGGTTAAATTTAATTTAGTCTAATTGGGCTTGACCAATTTTGATTGGAATGAGTTCAATTGGACAAGGTTTAAACTCAAACCAATTTGACTGGTCTTCCTCTTCCTGCACCACCTCATCTCTTCCTGCACCCATTTAAATTCACGAGAAAGATTCTCATGAGTTTTTCTCCCACACATGAAGAGGTCTCATGCCTCCTTTCTCAATGCCCAAAATGGATAAGGGTTGGTGGTTAGTGATTCAAATTTGAACCAAACATCCTTATCTCCCCTTACGCCACACTTTTTTTGTGTGACCCATTTTTTACACAAGAAAAGGTTTCTCATGGGATTTCTTCATGCTGATGAGAGGGCAATTCTTCTTTCCCATGCCTATTGGATTAGGATGGATTGGTTACTATTTGAATTCAAAAGTAGTTTAAATTCAATTGGATAACAACCATCCTATCTCATCCTCTCATGCATAGAAGACTCTATCTTATGCAAAATAAAATGCAAATCCTTTTGGGCGAGTGAACATCTTTTTGAGAGAGAAAAAAGGAGTGCATGAGCTAACCCTTTTGCATGGAAAAATTCAAAAAATACCATGAAAAATATAGTGAGAGAGAAGTGGGCATAAGGTTTTCTGAGTGCATACCCTAGGGTTTCATTCTAGGGTTCGGAAAGACAGTTGGTGAGCTACGAGTGTCGTGAGCCCACCAAAATTTTAGGAGAGCCTCCTCTACCTCTCTGCTATGTCTACTAATGATCCAGAGTATCTAAAAAGTCCATAGATGAAGATCGAAGGAGTTCAATCGAAATCAACTGTCGAAGCTTTCGGACATCAAGCTAGCACTCGGGATCAAGAGCCTCGTGTGGATGATCCGTGGAGGTCAAACATACTGTATGGCTGCATCGTGATAAGTGGACCTCTCCAACGATGATCGAGTTATAGTGATCAACTATCCGTATAAGGTATCGTGTTCTGAACATGTAGCTGTAGTAGTAAATAGTTACTGCTATTATTTTAGTTTTCGAATTCAAAGCATGTATATCATATTTAGATTTTATGTGTAGGATTTTCTGATATGATCAATAGCTTATAATTAATTAGATTAATTATATAATTCACTGTATTTAATGAATTTTTGAAAAGTTTCGAAAATAAGGCTAGAAATCCTATACTGAAAACCTTCAGTGGTATCAGAGCAAGGTTTGTTAAATATGATTTATATGCTTTAGAATTTAAAAATTTATGCATATTAGATATATACTTTATTCGAGTAGCCTAGTAATCGAGCTTGATGAGCCATCAAGCCATCCGATCATAAGGGATAAGCATGATTCAAAGGCCATCTCCTTCCATTCGATGGGGATCCCTTATGGCGGTAGGGATACCACTATGAACTCATTCCTGAAGATAAATGATGAAAAAATCTTTTAGATTAATTTTATCTAAATTTTAATCATGAATGTGTTAGATTAGATCTAAATTTAAATTCATGATTATTTTTTATATAGTGTACATAAAACCAACAACTAGTACTGTTAGTGAAATAAGCTGACTTATTTTTGAAATGAGTCAATCTATTTAGTGAATAGTGCTATATTATGTAGAACCTTTCAAAATTTTGAAAAATATTTTTAAAATATCGAATCCTTACCCTTAGCCTAAAAGCTTAATTGAAAATTAAGTAAAATGAATTAGGATCTAGAATTATGAATTAAAGATCCTAATTCATTAATCATAAAACATGGATTATTGGATTAGATGAATTAGGTCCACTAATTGGGTTATACTTAAGGTTAGTTAAAAAATAGACTAAATTAGAGTAATTGATCAAATCTAACCAAATGTTAAATTAGATTAGGTCAAAGACTCTTTAGACTCAATTACAATAGTTATAGTTGGTCAAGTCCATGCCTTTAGTGAGGACCAAATGAACTTGATTCATGACTACGTGATCAAACTCAAAATTACTAGGTTAGTCAAATTGAAATGAATGAATTGGATGGTATCTAAGGTAAGTTTAGCAGTCTGGTCAGTGGTTTTTAATTGGATGCTACTCGTACTGATTCAATCTTTGATGAGTTAATTGCATATCCCTTCCATTGATCTCACTTACTTGGCCATCCTGGTAAATTAGGTTTTGATTAGATCACTTGGTGATTTGGGCTCATCCATGTCAATTAGGTAAATTAGTGTGACTGATTTAGGTGCTCCTAATATCGGCTTAAATTAGATCCTTTTGATCTGACTTAGCGAAGTCAATAGAAGGATCTAAATTGGCTGATTAATTTTTTTTCTTCTTATTTTAAAATAACTTAATAAAATTCTCTAAAATTATTAGGTCCTTAAAAATGATATAGTTATATGATAATTAGGTCAGAAACTCTCATTAAGTTGAGTGATAATGGTTCCATTAGTTTAATAATTATTGGAGGCCCAAAGGTCTGGTGCTTATTGACTAATAAAATTATCATTCATAAAATGATAGTTTGATCATGTCTTTCTAATGGTGGTCAAATTGGCTGGCTAAAGTTGGGCTTGATTATTTGTTGGTTAGATGCACCAAATGTGATCATATTAATCGTTGGACCTAACCGAATCTTTTCAGTGGAGCTCAAAGCCTACTGTTTAGATTTTGGGGCAAAATTAAATTACTAGAAGTTGTTTAGAAAAATAATTGATTATAAATCTATCCATAGATGCACATGGGTTGACCAATCAAAGTTGGGCTCATGTGTAGTATGTGTAGATTCTAGTATCCACTAAGAAATTAAAGTAATTCCTCGAATTGAAGGTAGAGGCTATCAGTTCGTATAAAATAGTGAAAGAACTTTTAGATTAAAGTTCAAATCTTTAGAATAAATAATTCATATACTAATTAGGTTTGATTTTTTTTTTCCACAGAAATGGCCACTATCCTATTGCTCCGATCATTATTGGACAATGACAAACTTATGGGATCTAACTTCAATAGTTGGTATCGAAAGTTAAAAATCATCCTAGAGCATGAGCGGATCCTGTGTATTTTGATGGATCCTGCACCTGAGGAGCTAGCTTCGAACGCTAGAGGCATGGCCCGAGACACTTACCAGAAGTGGTTCAATGACCTTATCATAGTTCGATGTATTATGCTGGTGGCAATAAATGATGAGTTTAGCTGTAGATTTGAGAATGCCCAGCCACAAGAGATACTTAAAAAGTTGAACGACTTCTTTAGTACGCCTGACGATGTTAAGAGGCACAAGACTAGTTATGCCATTTTCAACGCTCGAATAAGGAATGGGGCATCAGTCATCGATCATGTATTGTACATGATCGAAATGATTGAGCATCTAAATAAGCTGGGCTTCCTCCTGCATGAGTAGCTCAGCAAGGATGCAATCCTTAATTCTTTGTCCAAGTCCTTCCTTCCCTTTCTTACTCATTTTAGAATGATAAAGCTTGCAGTGAACTACCATAGTTTATTGGGGTTGCTGCAGAACTTTGAGAAGGATTATCAGCTCCACAAGGAGTCGATGAATATAGTGGGAGGATCTTCTTCTGATCGTCGATCCTTTAAGAAAGAAAAGAAGAACAAGAAGAAAAAGAAGAATAAGAAGATGCAGTCGCATGCTTGGATGTCTGCATAGGGTTAAACCAAGAAGTGCAAGCCCAACTAGAGCCAAGCAGAGTGCTTCTTTTACAAGAAGCAGGGGCACTAGAAAAGAAATTATCCTTAGTATAATGCCTCCTTGACCCAAACAGGCCAAGAAAGAAGCAAGCAGTTACTAGGTAAGGTAATTATATGATAACACCTTGCAACTTCTCAATATGTAATACTACTACCTAGGTATTGGATACCGAAAGTCTGTAATTCGATGCAGGGTTTGTAGGTCAGAAGGTGATTTAGTGAAGATGAGAGATTCTTGGATATTAGAGATGGAAGACAAGTTTTAGTTCTAGCTTTAGAAATCATGAATCTTGTAATCAATTCTCGTAATGTAATTCTTCATGAATGTCATTATTGTCCAAGCTTTTTATTGAATATTATTTTTGTAAGCCTTTTGGCCATGTATAGTTATGAATTTTCAATAAAAAAATATTTGTAATGTCATTTTGAATGGTGTTACGATGTTTGTCGGGTAATTGAATAATGAAATTTACTTACTATCATAGCCTATTAATGTGGTTCAGTATTCTGATAAATGCCCTAGAACTAGTGATGTGTTTGAAGTCTACCTTTAGCACTATAGACTAGGTCATATTAACATGAACAGAATAAACAGTTTGGCTCAAGAAGAAATTCTTGAAGTTGGTGATTATGAATCATTTCCAACCTATGAGTCCTGTCTTCTTGGTAAGATGACCAAGTCATCTTTTACTGAAAAAGGTGAGTGAGCTAGTGAACTCCTGAGTTTAGTATATTCAGATGTATGTGGATCCATGAGCTCAAGTGCTAGAGATGGATATTTCTACTTCATAACCTTCACGGATGACCTATCAAGGTATGAGTATGTCTATTTAATGAAGTATAAGTCGGAGTCATTTGAAATGTTCAAACTATTCCATAATGAGGTAGAAAAATATACTAGAAAGAGTACTAAAATTCTTCGGTCTGATCGAGGGGGTGAGTGTTAGATATGTGTGCCCTAGAAGCCAGAATTGGCTGACACTTATTATACACTTCTAAGGGCAAAATTAAAATTTTGACTATAAATAATAAAATAGATTATTTTCTATCACAATGTGTATTTAGTATCTGTGATACATTCCTTGAGTTAATGGCAATGATAGTTCTTATTTTCAAGAGTTGAAAATTAAAGACATGAATTTTCATTATTAACTCATAAAATACTCTAGATTGTAGGATCATCATAAGGATGGTGATTGATCCGGAAGGTTGGTGTACAATCACTTCTTTATAGTAGATGAGTCTTGAGTCTATGGTGTAGAGACATCAGAGCGAGAGTACAGGTACTCGTTAGAGAATGAGAGCATTGAGTGTGACCACCTCGAGCAGTCATTAGGAAGTCTACCTTCTCGTCGATGATTGGCTCGAAGCTATAGTTGTGTGTCTGATTCTTTGACCTGAGGTGCATCGATAGTTCACCTTGAGGGTATTATAGTTTAACTACACCATGACTTGATCTTCTAGCCATTCGAAACCTTGAGATGTATGTTGGCTATAGCATGTTCATTATAGGAATTGGATTGCACAAATAGGAAATCTATCTACCTCGGTAGATGAGGAGCAGTCCTATAATGATCATGAGAATCAAGTCCATAAGCCCATGGCCATGGCAGAGTGAAATAATAGAAAGAGTTTCTATTAAGATTTTCACATTGGACTTGAATCGAATGATTAATCATATAACGGATATTAGAATTTGACGAGATTACCTTAATCCCAATCCAGTCAGATCTCAAGATAGAAGAACTTAATCACACAGGTAACTGCACTGAGAGATTCATTTTCAGTTCTAATGGATTGCCACCATATACTGCTAGGTGTCACTGGTAGATTTTGAGAGCAATTATAATGATTTAGATGATCAATCATATTAGTTGTCTGAATCAGAAAAGTTCTGATCTATCGAAAGATATTTCGATGATGTCGATGATAGAGATCACGACATATCTCATTATCATATGAAACTGAACCTAATTGGATCACACAAATAAGGGTTTCAATCTGGATATCATCAATTGGACTAATCTAGTTCAATTGATTTGAATTAGATTCAATTAGGTTCAAAAAAATTATGCTAGCACATGATTGAGCCTAATGTTCTCCTTTAATTATCATTAAAGTTTGTCTTGACTGAGCCATATGTGTTTGGGCTCACTCAGGTACCTTTACTTGATCTGACTGGAGCTAGTCTAGGTCAGAAAAGGGTTGTCTTAATTTATGAGATAAATTTGAGACAACACCCACCATTTTCTATCACCTACTAAATCTTGTTTCGGACATTTGGTCAAACATTGACCTTTGATACTTAGACATCTGCCCATGTGTCAAGCCATCATAGGAGAGAGTTCTTGGACTAGTCCACCTACTAAAAAGCACATGGATAAAGGGCACATGCCTAGGGAGGTGTGTGCCCATGGATAAAGCATCTAGAGTCTCGTATAGATGGAACTCCAGTTGCTTCGGGGATTCTACTTGGATGGTGCCTAGAAGACTTATCTTTGACCAGTCTTGGTGCCATCTAAGGATGATTCAGAGGGGATCTCATCTAATTGGATCAGATGATGTCATCCCATTAATCAGATTTAGATTTAATTGCATAGAAGGCCATGATTGGTCGGGATGATGTGGCACCGCATGGCGTAATAGGGTTTATAAAAACCCTGTCTGCACCAAGATCAAAGAGGCTTGATCCTTTGCCCATGCCACAAGGCTGCCCCTCTTCCTCCTCTATGCCACCTTTAGGTCTTCTCTCTCCTATCCACGTCCAAAAATTTTTGGGCCTATGTTTGGTGTGATCCAAGCAATAGAAAGGCGATAGAAAAAGGAAGAAGGCAGCACTGCTGCAAGAGATAACTCACATCTTCGAAAGGAGTTTTGAAGATCTTCAAAATCAGATCCAGATCTAATTTTTGAAAAAATGATAAAGAAGGAGGAGATCTCTAGATCCTACCTAAGTGGATACCGGTAGAGGCTAGGCACTTGCGTGGCTAGATCCAGAAGCTCAGGCAGACATCAGGATCATCACAAGATGATCAGATTACCCACAATAAGGTAAAATTAAATTAGATTTAATTTATTCTTTATTTTATTTTATTTTATTTTATTAGATCAATAATATCAGATCTGAAAAGTCTTATATCTGATCTAGATCTAAGAAATTTTTTTTTGAAATATCTCTCTTGATCCAATTAGATCTGAACGAACCTGATCCGAAAAACTAGATTTTTTCTTCAACTGGTATCAGAGCTAGGTTATATTTTCCATTAGATCTGATTTTATTTTAATTTTGATCTAATAATTTGATGATTTTAGATGTCACATTAGATATGATTAGATCTAAAATTAAAAATTTAAAAAAAATTAAATAATTTAGATCTAAGTTGTAAAAGATGCATGACTAGTTATAGATAGAATTGTTCTATGTATAGTCTAGCATGATCATAATTTAATTTAATTAGTTATAATTTTTAGATCTATTTATTTACTATTTTTTGATGTTATAAATATTATAATAAAATCTAAAAAATAGAAAATAAAGTTATTTAATTTTTGTTCATATGAGATATGATGAATGCATGTTTAGACTAGTTGTAGAATAGTTCTACATAATTATCTAGAATAGATTTTAATTTGATATGATCAATTTAAATTTAATTTTTTAGATAATTATGAGATAATTTAGATCTAAAAATATGCATGATATGATACATGAAGATGTATGCAAAATATATTTATAGTTAGATCAATTTTTTATATATGAGATATATGATGTAGATCAACTAGTTTTATAATTTTTATATTTCTGATTAAGGCATTCTCCTTAGCCATCCGATCATAAGAATAAAGTAGAATTTAAATACCCTCTCCTCCCATTCAATGGGGTGTTCTTATGATGTGTAGGGGTGCTGCGCGTTCGTCCTCAATCAGAAACCTAAAACTTATTTTCTGTAAAATCTTAGATCCTGAAACTCTAGAATTTTATTTATATATTTTGTTTATGAACCCTAAACTTAATTAAGAATTAAGATTATGAAATATATTAGGTCTAAAATTAAGAATTTTTAGATCTAAGAAATATTCATAAAATTAGTTTCGGGCTTAGGTAGCTTAATTAGGTCTAGTGATTGATCAAACTGAATCAAGAGTTGGTTAGATGGGATCAAGAGTACTTAAATTGATCAGTCTAATAGGATTAAGTCTAGATCAAGGTTGAATCACATGAGTGATCGATCAAGCTAAGACCAAATTAGGCTCAGTGGTTAGAGTCTGGATTATAGGCTAACCTGATTGATTCTGACTCAATAATTTGGTGTCTAAGGTAAGTCTGACAGATACGACCGACTGATTTTAAATTAGAAGCTACTCAACTCGAATGCATTCTTATTGAGTTAATGGTATATCCCTTCCATCGATCTCACTTACCTAGCCAGATTTATCGATCTAGTCATGATCTAAGGTGGTTAACAATCCGAGCTAACCCATGCCACTAGGTTAGTCATAATTGTTATGGCTATTGTAAGTCAAGTTTAAAGAGACCTAAATCAAATCTCCCTAAGAAAAGATTAAGTCTAAGATCTTCCACCATTGTTGATATGCAGGCCCTTTTCGGGGTTGATTATTCTCGACAAATCACAGTGGTTCAGTTGCATCGAAAAGATGCAACCATGTCTATTAGGCATTAGATGCTACAAGTTGGAGGATAAATTAGGCTCAATATTTTGGATACGGTGAGAGACCCAATTAGGAATTCAATCTATGCAAATGGTGGGTCTGACTTAACTAAGGAGTGGATCAATATTTCGGGCATCATGAGATTCATGAATTAGAGATCAAGTTTGGGTGCATCATGATTAGAGAATCATTGGACAAGAGTTGTCCACTCATTGGCAAATCCATCACTAGTAACTATTAGGTGAGGTGATGAATTAGTTGGTGGGACTGCACCATCCATTAGAAATCTATAATCATGAAGATTTTTGCATCTCTATAAAGGGAGTGTAGGGATCCAAAAAAATAGTAAAAGCTAATTTATTTAAAAATTAAATTCTTAAATAAATTGATCAAGTTCTAATTACAATATCTAACTAGAAACTTTGACTCTCTACAGAAAAAGCAAAATGTTTGCATTCAATCTACTAGCACGTATCCTGGACACCGATAGACTGACCAGACTCAATTATAAGGATTGGGTCCAAAACTTCAAAATTATTTTAGATTTCGAGAAGTTAACTCATATATTGGACCAGGATCCCCCCACCTTACCAGCTCGTCCATTCGCTGAACAGAGAGCATCTCTTGACAAGTGGACGGACAAAGATAACAAGGCCAGATACTACATATTAGGCTCGATGTCTGATGAACTTAAGTGCCAACATGAAGATATCAAGATTGTCTGTCAAATATTGGCTCACCTACAAGAGATGTTTGGTGAACAGAGTTGTGCAACCAAATATCAAATCACTAAATGACTATTCAAGGCTAAAATGTGTGATGGACAGTCAGTCCAAGATCATTGTCTGATGCTGATCAAGAACTTGAAAGAGCTTGAGAAGCTCAGAGTGAAATTGGATCTGGATCTGTAGAATGATATAATTCTGCAATCCTTGACTGATGCATATGGGCAGTTCATCATGAACTACCATATGCATAAACTTAAAATACTCTGATCGAACTTATGAACATGCTGGTTACTTCTAAGCTTTCAATGAAAGGTTCTAAAGGCTTAGTATTTGCTATGGAATAGACTTCTTCCAAGAGAAAGTCTTTTGGAAAGAAGAAAAAGTTTGTGAAAAGGCAGAAGGTGGAAGGTGGAAAGAAAAAGAAGGCAGAGCTGAAGAAGAAGGCCGCTGATAAAGAAAAGTATTTTCATTGCAACACTAATGACCACTGAAAGCAGAACTACCCTACATACCTGGCCACCCTAAAGAATAAGGAGGTAGGTCCTTCTGGAGGTTTGCTTGTTATTAAATCTAACCTTATAGTTTCTTATGCATCTAGTTGAATGCTTGACTCTGGTTCTAGAGCTCATTTGTGCACTTCCACGCAGGATCTTGAGGATAGCAGGAGACTGAGGGATGGTGAGATGATCCTATGCATTGGAAACAAAGTAAGGATTGCTGCTGTGGCCGTGGGAACCTACCCTCTTTGACTATCATCTAGTTTAGATTTAGTACTTAAGGATTGTTATTATGTGCCTGCAGCAAGCAGGAATTTGATTTTTGTTTCATGTTTAGCACTAGAAGGCTATGCGATTAGTTTTCTTAAGGACCATTATAACATTCTTTATGAAAGAAATAAAATTGCAAGTGGTTTTCTTATTAACGATCTTTACCAGTTATATATTGATGTATCTATTTTTAATATCGAGCAAAATATGTATGCCATAAATTCAAAATGACCCAGGGATAGTCCAAACGATAGGTATCTATGGCACCTTAGACTAAGTCATATAGCAGAAGATAGGGTTAACAAATTGGAGAAAATAGGGCTATTGAGTCCATTGACTTTTGAGTCATATTCAATTTATGAATCATGTCTTTATGGAAAAATGACTAAACTCCCTTTTATGGGACATGGAGAAAGGGCCACGGATTTACTTGCCCTAGTACATACTGATGTGTATGGCCCATTTGATGTGCCGGCTAGAGATAATTTTGTCTACTTCATAACCTTCACCGATAATTTGTCTCGATATGGGTATGTGTATCTTATGAGATACAAGTCTGAAGCCTTTGAAAAGTTTAAAGAATTTAGACATGAAGTAGAAAAATAAACTGAAAAATTCATTAAGGTTCTTCGATCAGATCGAGCAGGTAAATATCTTAGTCGAGAATTTTTGGACTATTTCAAGCAGAATGGCATAGTCTCTCAATGGACTCCACCTGAAATATCTCAACTCAATAAAATTTTAGAATGGAGGAATCGGATCCTATTAGATATGGTCCGATCCATGATGAGCTTCACAGACCTCCCTAATTTTCTTTGGGAACATAGTTTGTTAACTACTATATATTTACTAAATAGGGTTCCTTCTAAAACCATTCCTACCACACTGTATGAGATATGGCATGGCAAGAAACCAAGTCTAAGTCATCTCAGAATTTGGGATTGTCCGGCTTATGTTAAAAGACAACAAGAGGATAAGTTAGACTATAGGTCATTTAGAGCTCGATTCATAGGATATCCTAAAGAGTCATTAGGATATTATTTCTATATTTTAGAAGATCACAATGTGATTGTGAGTCGACATGTCATCTTTCTTGAAAAATAGTTTATTCAAGATGGTGGCATTGGAAAGCAGATCAAGCTAGAGGAGAAAGTCTCCCAAGAGCAAAGAGCTAACGACCCTTTAGAACCAAACCAGGTTGAGCCAATACAATCACTACCTCCTCCACCTCGAAGATCAGAAAGGGTTTTCCATCCTCTTAAGAGGTACTTAGGTACTATTTCAGAGAAAGTAGAGAGAATGTTCCTCGTAGGTAATGGAGTAAATAGTGATGATCCCAAAATCTATAATGAGACGATATCAGATGTTGACTCTGAGAAATGGTTAGAGGCAATGAAGTTAGAAATTGACTCGATGCACTCAAATCAAGTCTGGACCTTGGTAGATCCACTAGAAGATATAGTACCTATTGGGTGTAAATGAATCTACAAAAGAAAGATTGGTGCAGATGAAAATGTAGAGACATTTAAAGCTAGATTAGTGGCAAAAGGTTATAGTTAGCATGAAGGCATTAACTATTAGGATACCTTTTCATCAGTAGCCATGCTTAAATCCATTCGCATATTGCTTGCTGTTGCAGCCTATTTTGATTATGAAATATGGCAAATGGATGTGAAAATGACATTCTTAAATAGATATCTTGAGGAAGATATCTATATAGAACAATCGCTGGATTTCATATCCACTGATACTGATCACAAAGTATGCAACTTGCAAAGGTCCATATATGGACTTAAGCAAGCATCTCGGAGCTAGCTAGAATACTCATTTTAATGATGTGATCAAATTATTTGGTTTCATCAAAAATCTGAAGGAACCATGTATTTTCAGAAAGATCAGTAGGAGCGCTATTATCTTCCTCATACTGTACGTAGATGATATCCTTCTTATTTAGAATGATATTCCCATGTTGACCATAGTTAAAATATGGTTATCTAAAGAATTCTCCATGAAAGACCTAGGAGAAGCATCCTTCATTCTTGGAATCAAAGTCTATAGAGATAGATCGAATAGGATGCTAGATCTTTCACAGAAGATGTACATAGAGGAAGTGCTAAAGAGGTTTAGCATGGAAAACTCCAAGGGGGGATTGGTTCCCTTCAGACATGGCATTCATCTCTCTAAGAAATTGTATCCCAACACACCAGAGGAAATTGAATGCATGAGCAAAATCCCTTATGCTTCTACAATAGGGAGCCTCATGTATGCCATGTTATGTACACAACCTGATATAGCCCATGCTGTGAGCTTCACAAGCAGATATCAGTCAAATCCAGGAGAAGAACACTGGACTTCTGTGAAATGTATCCTTAAGTACTTAAGAAAAATTAAGGATATGTTCTTGGTTTTTGGTAATGGAGAACTCAAAGTCCAAGGGTATACAGACTCAGATTTTATATCCCATATAGATGATCGAAAGTCAACATCTGGGAATCTATTTGTGTGTAATAGTGGTGCTATCAGTTGAAAGAGTTCCAAATAAATAGTAATAGCAGATTCCACCATGGAAGCAGAATATATTGCTACGTCAGAAGCTACGAAGGAGGCATTCTGATACAAAAAGTTTACCACAGAGATCGAAGTGATGCCATCAGATGCTATTTTTCTATATTATGATAATAATAGTGCCATAGTCCTTGCTAATGAGCTAAGGTCTCACCAAAAATCCAAACACATCAAGCGGCGATACCACCTCATCCGTGATTACCTCGAGAAAGGATACGTCAAGGTTAAGAGAGTCGACTTTGTAGATAATGCGGCAGACCCACTTATAAAATCGTTGGGCCAATAAAAGATCAAAACCAATCTTGAGAAGATGGGACTTAGATTTATAGCCAATTGGCTTTAGGTCAAGTGGGAGTTTGTTAGATATGTATGCCATAGAAGCCAAAATTGGCTGATACTTGTTATACACTTCTAAGGGCAAAATTATAATTTTGACTATAAATAATAAAATAAATTATTCTCTATCATAATGTGTATTTAGTGTCTGTGATAACCTTGAGTTAATGGCAATGATAGTTCTTATTTTCAAGAGTTGAAAATTTAAGACATGAATTTTCATTATTAACTCATAAAATGCTTCTAATCGTAGGATCATCATGAGGATGGTGATTGATCTGGAAGGTTGGTGTACAATCACTTCTTTATAGTAGATGAGTCTTGAGTCTACGATATAGAGACATCAGAGCGAGAGTATAGGTACTCATTAGAGAATGAGGGCACTAAGCATGACCACCTCGAGTAGTCATTAGGAAGTCTACCTTCTCATCGATGATTGGTTCGAAGCTGCAGTTGTGTGTCTGGTTCTTTGACCTAAGGTGCATCGGTAGTTCATCTTGAGGGTGTTATAGTTTGACTACACCATGACTCGATCTCCTAGCCATTTGGAATCCCGAGGTACATGTTGGCTATAGCATGTTTATTGTAGGAATTGGATTGCACTAATAGGGAATCTATCTACCTCAATAGATGAGGAGTAATCCTATGATGATCATGAGAATCAAGTCTATAAGCCCATGGCCATGGTAAAGTAAAATAATAGAAAGAGATTTTATTAAGGTTTTCAAATTGGACTTGAATCGAATGATTAATCAAATGATAGATATTAGGGTTTGACGAGATTACCTTAACCCCAATCCAGTTGGGGCTCAAGATAGAAGAACTTAATCACACAGGTAACTACACCGAGAGGTTAATTTTTAGTTTTGATGGATTGCCATCATATGCTGCTAGGTGTCACTGGTAGATTTTGAGAGCAATTAGAATGATTTAGATGATCAATCATACTAGTTGTCTGAATCAGAAAAATTCTGATCCATCGGAAGGTATTTTGATGATGTCGATGATAGAGATCGCGACATATCTCATTACCATATGAAACTGAATCTAACTGAATCACATAAATAAGAATTTTGATCTGGATATCATCAATTGGACTATCTAATTTAATTGATTTGAATTAGATTTAATTAGGTTCAAAAAAATCATGCTAGCACACGATTGAGCCTAATGTTCTCCTTTAATTGTCATTAAAGTTTGTCTCGACTGAGCCATATGTGTCTGGGCTCACTCAGGGACCTTTACTTGGTCTGACTAGAGCTTGTCTAGGTTAGAAAAGGATTGTCTTAATTTATGAGATAAATTTGAGACAACACCTGCCATTTTCCATCACCTGCTAAATCCTATTTCGGACATTTGATCAAACGTTGACCTTTGACACTTAGACATTTGCCCATGTATCAAGCCATCATAGGAGAGAGTTCTTGGATCAGTCCACCTACTAAAAAGTACATGGATAAAGGGCACACGCCTAAGGAGGCGTGCGCCCATGGATAAAGCATCTGGAGTCCCGTACAGATGGGACTCCGTTGCTTCAGGGATTCTACTTGGATGGCGCCTAGAAGACTTATCTTTGATCAGTCTTGGCACCATCTAAGGATGATTCAAAGGGGATCTCATTTGATTGGATTAGATGATATCATCCCACCAGTCAAATTTAGATCTGATTATACAGAAGGTCGTGATTGGCTAGGATGATGTGGCATTGCATGGTGCAATAGGGTCTATAAAAACCCTGTTTGCACCAAGATCAAAGAGGCTTGACCCTTTGCCCATGCCACAAGACTGTCCCTCTTCCTCCTCTATGCTACCTTCTGGTGTTCTCTCTCCTATCCATGCCCAAGAATTTTTGGGCACTAGTTTGGTGCGATCCAAGCAAGAGAAAGACGACAGAAAAAAAAAGAAGGCGGCACTGCTGCAAGAAACAACTCACATATTCGAAAGAAATTTTGAAGATCTTCAAAATCAGATTTAGATCTAATTTTTAGAGAAGTGATAAAGAAGAAGAAGATCTTCAGATTCTACCTGAGTGGATACTGGTAGAGGCTAGGCACTTGAGTGGCTAGATTCAGAACCTCAGATAGACATCAGGATCATCATAGGATAATCAAATTATCCACAACATGATAAAATTAAATTAGATTTAATTTATTTTTTATTTTATTTTATTTTATTAGATCAATAATATCAGATCTAAAAAGTCTCAGATCTAATCTGAATCTAAGAAAAAAAATTTGAAATATCTCTCTTGATCCAATCAGATCTGAATGAACCTAATCCGGAAAATTAGATTTTTTCTTCAGTGAGTACCTTTCCAGTAAGTTTCTAACATATCTTGAGGAGAATGGGATTCTCTCCTAATGGACTCCTTCTAGAACATCATAACATAATGGTGTATCTGAGAGAAGAAATCAGACCCTATTAGACATGGTCCAATCCATGATTGGACTTACCAGTTTGTCGATCTTCTTATGGGGATATGTGCTCGAGTCAGCTTGTTACATTTTGAATAGAATTCTAAGTAAGTCTGTAGCCAAAATATCATATGAGATATGGACAGAATGTAAGCCAGTACTCTCGTACCTTAGGATTTGGGGGTGTTCGGCTTATGTCAAATGTTTAGTAATAGACAAACTTGGACCTAGGTCTGATAAGTGTTATTTTATAGGATATCCAAAAGAGATCAAAGGATATTACTTCTATCTTGCTGATGAGTAAAAGATATTTGTCAGTCTTAAGATAATCTTTTTGGAAAAGAAGTTTCTTAGCGAAGGAACTAATGCCTCTAAGATCGAACTTGAGGAAGTTTGGTAGGTGGAAAAATCAACACAAATTGTTGAACTTGAATTGGATGTGATAAGATTAGATCCGAAGCCCATTGAACCTACATCTTTAAGGTAGTTTGGTAGAGCACCATGTCAATCGAATAGATACTATGATTTCTTGGTCCGGGATGGTGATCTTGTCGAACTCGATAAAAATGATGAGGATCCGATCACCTATATAGATACAATACAGAGACCTGACTTTGTGAAATGGCTTAAGACCATGAAATCCGAAATGAAGTTGATGAAAGTCAATGATGTGTGGACATTGGTTGATCCATCCGAAGGGATAAAATCTATAAGGTGTAAGTGGATCTTTAAGAGGAAAAGAGGCACAGACGGAAAGGTGAAAACCTATAAAGCCCATCTAGTTGCTAAGGGATATCGTCAATGTTATGGTATAGACTATGATGAGATGTTTTCTCCTATGGCAATGCTCAAGTTCATTCGAATTATGCTTGCGATAGCTGCCCATTTGGATAATGAAATCTAGCGGATATATATGAAAATAGCTTTCCTGAATGAAGAGCTAGACGAAGAGGTATATATGATACAACCTGAAGGATTCACATCCATAGATGAGTCTAAGGTATGTAAGCTTCAAAAATCTATTTATGGACTAAAGCAGGCATCTCGGAGTTGGAACATATGTTTTGATAAATGATCAAGATGTATGGCTTCATTAAGAATGGAGAAGAGCCCTACATATATAAGTGGGCTAATGATCTAGTGGTAGTATTTCTTGTATTGTATATGGATGATATTCTCTTAATTGAAAATGATGTACCAACATTACAAGGAATAAAGATCTGGCTATCGTCATAATTCTCTATGAAGGATCTGGAAGAAGCTTCCTACATCTTAGGGATGAAAATCTATAAAGATAGATTTAAAAAGTTGCTTAGATTATCCCAGTCTACGTACATTGATATTATGCTAAAAAGATTCAATATGGAGAATTCCAAGAAAGGCTATCTACCAATAGGATATGAAATTTCTCTCTCGAAGAGGGATTATCCGACGATACCTCAAGAGAGAGAGAGTATGAGTAGAATTTCATATGCTTCGATAGTGGGTTCTATCATGTATGCCATGACATGTACATGACTAGATGTGGCATACTCACTAAGGATAGTGAGTAAATACCAATCTGATCTAGGAGAAGATCACTGAAAGGTTGTCAAAACCATCATGAAATATTTAAGAAATATAAAGGACCAATGGCTTGTTTATGGTGAGTCAGACTTGAAACTTGTAGGATTTACAAACTCTAGTTTTCAGTCTAATCATGATGATAGCAAAAGTATGTCAGAGTATGTATTTATCCTTAATGATGGAGTTGTTTGTTGGAAGAGTTCCAAGCAGCACACCATGGTCGACTCAGTATGCGAGGCAGAGTATGCTGCTGCATCAGATGCTGCTAAAGAAGCAGTTGGTTGAGGAAGTTCATCACCGAGCTTGGAGTAGCACCCTCCCTTGATGGTCCAGTTCTGCTCTACTACGACAACTCTGGAGCCATTGCTCAAGTGAAGGAACCGAAGGCACACCAATGGACAAAGCATACTCTACGTTACTACCACCTTGTTTGGGAGATCGTGGATCGAGGTGACATCAAACTTTAGAAGATCGATGGAAAGAAGAACCTGGTCAACCCATTCACTAAAGCTATTGCGGTGAAGGAGTTCGATGACTTCAAGTTAAAGATGGATATTAGATAATGCATCGATTGGCTTTTGTCAAAGTGAAAGATTGTTGGGAATGGTGTCCCAAAGCCAATCATCAACTTGTTGATGGTTATGCTGATTCTTAAATTTATATATGAATTATAAATAAATAAAAATTATTTTAGTATTTTTTCATCATAAATTCTTTCATCTTCAAATGAACTCCTATATTATGGTGAAGTCCTTAGGACTATTTAGAATCGACAAAAAAGAATTTATCATTTAGTCCTTAAACCTGTTCGTGATCAAATGATACGTTGTTACCTAGGACGATAATATTTATCGAGTATAGATCATTATGTACCATATAGGTTGGTTGTCCTCTTAATCAAAGAATGTGTAGACACTGGTATGGCCTGCAAGTGAGATGTATAGGTACATCTGCACTGAACATGATCAACTCTGAAGCTTTTCTGCTGTCGAGATTTGCTCTAATGGAGTATGGATATAAGTGTCCCTCTGACTTAAGTCACCATGGTGACTTTCAAGCAACTCATTGTGGTTTGGTGCTGGACTATCTGAATTTCTAATTCAGTGATAAAAATTTTTTGTGCACAGTCAAGTACTTGAGAAGTCAGCATGTGAGTCAAGATGGGATTGACTACTCCGGTTCAGGAGCTGTGTTCAATTATGTTTCAATTTAGCAAAAACCTTGGTCAGGATAGTTCTAGTGAGGAGTCACGGGACTAATTACTTTGAGATATGATTTGGATATATTTATCAGAGTTGATAGTGTAACTCCGAGTCATCCTATACATTGAGGTTAAAGGGATGAATTATACGGTAACCATATTTGCGTAGGTTCTGAATATTACGATTGTGACTATTCAACCTATCCAGACGTTGGGTACCATTGCTAGATGGTCACTTCGATTGGTATAGAAAGTGATTTCTATGCTATCGATTTAGGTTCGAATCTATGGAGTCACACACACTAGAGGTTCCTACTCGATCTGATGGCTGGTGAAGAATTTCGTTGGACCGAGATTTTATGGTCAAGAGTTTCACTGGACTGGAACTCTTTGACTAAGAGTTCTACTAGACTAAGACTTCGAGTCCTACCTATCTAGGACTCTAAGATTGAGAGTCTGGACTATGTGATCATAAGTTTCACTTATTTTGGGACTCCGGGGTCAAGAGTTCCACTAATTTGGGACTCTTCGATCAGAATTTCATATTGATGGACTTTGTTGCCCAGTTATCCATTGGATTAGAACTCTATATTTATGATAAATTTAATTAATAATTTGATCACTAATTAACTCAATTTGATTAAGTATTAATTTTGGGTTCAAGTTCAATTGAGTTGGATTCAGTTGGGTTTGACCTGATTAGGTTATGAGATGACCTAATCGCCAAGGAGGTTTGATCTCTGATTTAATCAGGGATTGAACTTGATCAATTTTTGATTTTATTAGGATTTAATTAAGCCTAATTAAGTCTAAATTGGTTTGATTTAATTTAGTCTAATTGGGCCTGACTAATTTTGATTGGAATGAGTTCAATTGGACAAGGTTTAAATTCAAACTAATTTGACTGGTCTTCCTCTTCCTGTGCCACCTCATCTCTTCCTATGTCCATTTAAATTCATGAGAAAGGTTCTCATGAGTTTTTCTCCCATGGACAAAGAGGTCTCACGCCCCCTTTCTCAATGCCCAAAATAGATAAGGGTTGGTGGTTGGTGATTCAAATTTGAATGAGATTCAAATTTAAACCAAACATCCTTATCTCCCCTTGCGCCACACTTTTTTTGTACGCCCCATTTTTTACACGAGAAAAGGTTTCTCATGGGATTTTTTCATGCTGATGAGAGGGCGCACATTCTTCTTTCCCATGCCCATTGGATTAGGATGAATTGATTACTATTTGAATTCAAAAGTAGTTTGAATTCAAATGGATAACAACCACCCTATCTCATCCTCTCACACGTAGATGACTTTGTCTTGCATAAAATAAAATGCAAATCCTTCTGGGTGTGTGAACATATTTTTGAGAGAGAAAAATGGAGTGCATGAGCTGACCCATTTGTATGGAAAAATTCAAAAAATACCATAAAAAATATAGTGAGAGAGAAGTGGGTGCAGGATTTTCTGAGTGCATACCCTAGGGTTTTATCCTAGGATTCGAAAAGAGAGTTGGTGAGCTATGAGTGTCGTGAGCCCACCAAAATTCTAGGAGAGCCTCCTCTATCTCTCTTCTATGTCTACTAATGATTCGGATCATCTGAAGAGTTTGTAGATGAAGATCGAAGGAGTTCGATCGAAATCAGCTGTCGAAGATTTCAGATGTCAAGCTAGCACTCGGGACGAGTCGATCGAGACTAGGAGCCTTGTGTGGATGATCCATGGAGGCTAGATACACTATGTGGCTGCATCGTGATGAGTTGACCTCTTTGGTGATGATTGGATTGTGGTGATCAACTATCCATGCAAGGTATCGTGTTTTGAACACGTAGCTGTAGTAGTAAATACTTACTGCTATTATTTTAGTTTTTGAATTCAAAGCATGTATATCATATTTAGATCCTATGTGTAGGATTTTCTGATATGATCAGTAGATTATAATTAATTAGATTAATTATATTATCCATTGTATTTAATAAATTTTTGAAAAAGTTTCAGAAATAAGGCTAGAAATCTTGTACTGAAAATCTTCACTTATGATAAAGGAAAGATCAAATACTACAAAAGAGAGTCATCTAGAACAAAGCCTTATTTGATGAACATAAGAGTTTCGACTATGCCTCTGATACCATCTCATGCAACCAATTTGATCAATTATAGGCCAAATTTGAGGTTAAATGAGGCTAATGCATGTGCAATGGTAACTATGACCGAGTATAGGCCAAATGTGTCCATTGCCAATTGTAGTGGTCATTTCGACAATAGAACAAGACTCGATCCAATGGTAGCCCTTAACACTAAGGGGCAAACGAGTCCAAGAGAAGATGTTAACAATGCTGGAGTGCAATATACGGGACCTACAATGGTGCCATTGTGACCAAAATTGAATAGGCAGGATTCAATTTTTAATCTTGAAATTGGGATTGATATGAGTGCTGCAAAGCCAGGCTTTAATACAGCATATGGTAATCCTATACATCAGCCATAGTAGAGCATCCCAATACAAGTAATAGTGCTACAGAATCAAGGAAATTGTGTCCTGCTTGTTCTTGATGTAGCTTATCTAGCATATATGGTCAGGAAACAACTAGGTTTTCCATTTTTGTTAGTCAATAGGCTGATATATAGGAAACTATATCTAGAATGGTATAATCAAGCATATTAATTCTCTAAAGGATACAAAGTATGTGAATTTTTTCATTTCTCAAGAGATGATGGTATTTGAACTATAGAACATGTAACAAGGTTCTTAGTCTAGTGTGGTGAGGAGATGCTAATGATTTCTTCAAGCTTAGGCTCTTCGCAAACTTTCTCATTAGGTCTGCTTTCTCATGGTATGTAAATTTGCCTTCTAATTCCATATTTACTTGGCAAAATATGAAAAGTTGATTTCATACTCAATTTTATAGAATCAAGCTTGAGGTACCAGTTGCCAAGATTGACACAAGAAGCTGATGATTTGGTTGAAATGTATATAAATCAATTCAAAAGGTCCGAAATAGATACTATGCATCTTTAAGAGGGGTGAATATATAAAAATTATTCAAAATGGCCTTAATCTTAAGCTAAGAAAGAAGTTTGTTGGTCAGGAATTTTCTAATCTATTTCAATTAATATCCCTAGCAGTAAATTATGAGATAATACTTGGAGAAGAAGAACAAAAGAAAGTTATGAAGAAAACTTATCGCAGAGATTTTAATTAGGACATTTCGACCATGAAGGCTGAATTTGAGGAATTCAATGAAGATCTATAAATAGAAATTGATGTTGCAGAGATTCTCATAAGCAAATCTTATGTTTCTAGAGCACCCAGTAGGTCAAATCCATAAGTTCAGTAAATAACAACTATTCAAGCTTCACCGAAAGAAGAGTTAAGTTTGCATTCAATATTACTAAGGCATATCAAATATTTGATCATCTATTGAAGGATAAACAAATCAAATGACTGGAAGGTCATAAAATACCATTGGTGAAGGAATTAAAAGGGAAAAGGTATTGCAAATTGCATAATTGGTGGAGCCATAGTATAAACAATTGCCTAATATTTAGAAATACTATACAAAAATTCATTATGGAAGGCAGATTGAAGTTTCGAAATAAAGATAAAGAATGAATCTGGCCAATATGGTGGATAACTATGGCCAGAATGGAATATGAAAGAATGAAGACATGGAAAAGCGAATAATGGAGAAGCTCAACAATGGAAAAGGGAGTTTGTGGACCTATGCACTCTCTTCACTAGGGTCAGATCAGAATCATTGAAAGATGACTTTATAAGATCAAACAATTCTGGACAAATAGTAAAGAGAGAAACAATCTAGAGAGAGAAAATAGAGAGAGAAAGTTTGAAAGAGAGAGGAGAGAGAAATTAGAGAAAGAGATGGAAAGAAAAGAGAGAGAAACGTCTCTCTCTCTCTTTTTTTTCTTCTTCTTTCTATCTTCTCTTTCTTTCTCTTTTCTTCTTCTTTCCTTGGTCTTTGGCAAAATAGAGGACTCTTGTTCCCCTTCTATTCTGGGAATAGGGGAGCACCACTAGCATGGCTGTGGCTGGTGGTCATTGAGGCCATGACAGCATGGCCGATAGTCATCATCTATTGGTTGCTAGTAATGACTGGCACTGACAAAATCAAAAAGAATGGTAGAAAAATAAGGAAAAAATAGGGCTTGGTTTCTTCATGAAGATATCCAGCAATTGCCAGCTAGAATCAACACTACGATAGATAAAGAAGATGGCAAACCAAACAAATCTAAGAATGGAAGGGTCATTATTGGGTTCTGGCAATGATTGGGTCGTGAATCTGGTGAGCACAATAATCAAACTCCAAAAAGAAGAAGAAAAGAAAAGAAAAAAATCTCTAATGGTGGTTGATGGCTGACATTGATGGGTTCGAAAGGGGGCTTTCCCCTTTTAAAAGAGGTAGAGGGGAGAAGTTAGACTTCCTTCTAGCTTTGATATTTGGCTCCAATTGAGAGTCAATTAGGGAAGAAGACTACTAATGGAAGTCTTCTTGTTTTTTTTTTTAAACTATATTTTAAAACTTATGCTATGCCACTTTTTGGTTTGATCTCAGTTGCTCGGCCAATCAAATGGACTAGACCTAGTGCTAAAATGGTTGGAATATCATATTCTCTCCCCTAAAAAGAAATTTCATCTTCAAATTTTTTTCTTGCCCAAGTTATCAGAAATTTAAAGCTATTTTCTCAAGTCATAGTCATCCTCTAAGTTGGTGATCGAGTCTTTCATTGTAATACTTTTCAAATCAAATTATCCAGGTTTTAGTGATGATTGGGCCATGAATCCAGCAAGCACAATAATGAAATTCCAAAAAGAAGAAGAGAAAAAAAAAGAGAAAAATCTACGATGGTAGCTAATAGCTGAAGTTAATGTGTTCAAAGGGGGCTTGCACCCTCTAAAAAGAGGTGAAAGGGAGGACTTAGACTCCCTCCTAGCTCTGATATTTGATTCTGATCAGGAGTCCATCTGATGTGGAACGATCCAAATATAGAGGAGGTAAGCATTCAAATTTATTAATAATTAATAGATAGCCTACAAACCAAAAAAACTAAGGAGATGATTATGCTAAAATCAAAAAAAGATCATTAATATGCATGCATGTCAAACAACTCCTAAATCTAGATTCGGACTGTAGACGATTGAGAAACCATCCATGATTAGGGCATCAGATCACGATTAAGACTTTTGGATCTAATTAATAAAGAAATAAAAATTTTAACTTTCTACAATAATGATCTACTCAAAAATATATTTAGAAGTAAAAAATCTCACAAATATGTCGATTAAGATTTTTGGATGAGAGAGAAATCGAACATCAGATCAGGCCGCAATTGTTGACAATGCTTCCATTGTCCAAGAACATGAGGATTCGATTTGAGTATGCAAAGAATTACCTGTAATAACAAAAGTAAATCAGCAATCATGATAGAGGAATGGGGATTTGGAAAAATGGAAAATTATGATTGCTGAAAAATGAATCATGTAGATGAATGGATTGCTGCGGGTTCTTCGTCCTTCAATCTTCAAGCCTTGAGGGAGATTTCAGAAGCGAGATAGAAGGAAGAAGGAAGGAAGAGAGGGAAAGAAGGAGAGGGATTAGTCGGTAGAAAGGGAGGAAGAAGAGAGCACGTAGGGAGGAAGGAAGAAACATAATTTTTATTCTCAAAACATCCGATGATTACAAGATCCTTTGTTTTACTTTTAAAAGAAAACACTAACAATCCAAACAGAAAGTAGGTGTGATTCCTCTACATAAGGATGGCATTTAAATTTGAAGATGGATGCGCTTATCCATGAAGATTCAAGGTGGAGTGCATCTTTCAATTTTTATGCATGCATGAAAATTTCAACTCTCATGAAGAACTCCCATTTTCATGCATGCTTTGAAGAAGTCAAGTATCTGGGCATGGGTTTTCAAGGTGGTTGAAAACTCTTTCAATTGGTTTACTTGCATTCCTTCACTTGGTTGACTCGAACTAAACATAAAACTAAATTTGAACATGAAACTAAATAATTGACTCTAACTCAATTATAAATCAAACTCAATTTTTAAAAGACTCAATTTATTACAGAACTTGATAAATTACAGGACTCAAAATAAAAAGGCTCTATCAACAATCAAGCTATAATGAATCACGATGACTGGTGTCCACACCAATTCTTTCGGACTGGGGAGAATTCGACTCTATCAAATAAAGACCGCCTTGGCTCTGATAGTGTTCAAGTAGATCAGGATCAATTCTTTGTAGCTCTTCTCAGGTTATCCATATGTCCTCGGACTTAGGTCAGCCTTTCCAATGAACCAGATACCTTTGATATCCTTTCCTCCTGGTAGAAACTACCTGCTCATCCAGCATTCTTTCAATACATTCATTTTTTTTAGAAAATTTTAGCTATGGACACTCGGGTTGGGGTTCACTCTCAATGGATGGGTTAGGCTCAAATGGATCACTGGGTATCCTTATTGGTTTTTTATATTTAACCAGATCTAAAACATTAAAAGTATAGTTGATGCCATAATCAAATGGTAAATCTACAATATATACATTTAGTCCGATTTTCTTTAAGATCCTAAAGGGGCCTGCTCCACATGCATACAATTTTTTGACGATTCTCGAAGGAAACTATTTTGGCCTAACCCGAATCATAACATAATCACCTTCAGCAAAATCATAGGCTTGTTGGTGTGAATCTGTTACTTGCTTATAAATTTGATTGTTAACATTAATTTTCTTTATTGTTTCTTCATGCAGACTCCTAACATGTTGTGCAAATGATTCTGCTATCTCAGATGTCCTAGTATGTAAGGGTACAGGAATGAGATCAACTAGTTTTCTAGGATGATAGCCATATATACAATCTTGAAAGAACTCATGCCAATAGTCCTATTAATAGAACTATTGGATGCAAATTTGGCTCTAGATAACAGCAAGTCCCAATTTCTCATATTTTCACCAACTAGACACCGAAGCAAATCCCCTAAACTTCTATTTACCATTTTAGTCTGACCATCAATCTGGGGGTGATATGCTGACAAAAATTTCAATTCGTCCCCATTAAGTGCCACAAAGTCTTTCAAAAATAGCTAACAAACCTAACATCCCTACCAAACACAATTGATTTAGGTAATCCATGTAGTCGGACAACTTCATCAAAGTAAAGACAAACAATTCTAAAGGCATCGGAGGCTTTAGAATAGGAAAGAAAATGGGCCATTTTTTAAAATCGATCCACTACCAAACAAATAGAGTCTTTCTTTTTGTATATATATGGAAATCCTAAAATAAAATCCATGCTCACATCTTTACATGGACAATCAAGAACAAGTACTGGAGTGTAAAGTCAATATTTTATCTACACTATTTAGCTACAGCATAGGTTCGACATTGGGCAACAATTTTGGCTATATCTCATTTCAAACTTGGCCAATAAAATTGGTGTTCTATAGCTTCTATTATTTTGGTCCTTCCAAAATGACCAGACAAACCACCCACATGCAATTCCCATATCAGAAAATCATAGACAAAGGTACATGGGATATACAACTTATTATTTTTGAAAAGATATCCATCTTGGAAGGTATATTCACTAATTTCTCTAGACGAACCTTATCGGAGTGAAGACATAATTTTTTCAAAATCTAGATAGCTATCGTAATCCTCTTTTAATTTTTCAAAGTTAGTGATCTTAACACTCACTGCCAATAGAAGGTCAACCCTATGAGAGAGTGCATCAGTAGTATGGTTATCAACTCCAGCATGGTGTTTCAACACAAAGGTATATGACTGAAGGAACTCAACCCATTTTTCATGTCTAGGATTTAGCTTTCTCTAAGAATTGAGAAACCTAAGGGCTTCGTGGTCAGAATATAGGATGTTGACCTAAAGATTAATTTTGATGATGACAAAGAGTTTTGAGTATAAATTATAAAGTCTAATTATGTTTATGAGAATGTGTATAAATTATAAAGTCTAATTATAAAGTACAAATTATAAAATCTAATTTTGATGATGATAAAAAGTTTTGAGATATCTAAGATCTGATTTAGATTTTTAAAAAATATTTTTGAAATATTCTTTCAGATCCATTCAGATCTGAATGATCCTGTGGTGGAAAATAGGATTTTTTCTTCAACTAATATCAGAGCGACGTTTGTAGTTCTTCAGATTAGGTTTTGATCTAATTTTTATTTTTATTTTGATCTAATATTAGTAATTTCAGATCAGATCTAAAATCATAAGATTAATTAAAAATTGATTATATGTGCTGATGTATGAGATGCATGACTAAACTAGGTTATAGAATAGTTCTATATATAGTTTAAAGTAATTATCTTTTGATATGATCATTAGAATTATTGTTAAATTAATATTTTCTGATGTTATAAGAGTTATAATCAGATCTAAGAAATAGTAGATTAAAATTGAATTTAATATATGATACATATCTTTTGCAAGTCTAGACTAGCTTTAGGGAATTGTTCTATTTATAGTCTAGAATAGAATTTTATATGATATGTTTAAGTAAAATATTATTTTTTAGATGTTATATTAGATATATCAGATCTGAAAGCATGCGTATGTAGATTAAATTTTGATACATGAGATATATGTAAAGCATGTATGGGTTAGATCATTAATTATATATGTGGTATATGATTTAGATCTAATTAATTTTATAGTAGAAGTTAAATTTTTGATTAAGGCATTCTCCTTGGTCATCCAGTCATAAGAATAAAGTAGAGTTTAAAGTCCCTCTCCTTCTATTTGATAGGGTGCTCTTATGGTGTTAGGGATACTGCACGTTTGTCCTTAATAAAAAATCAGAACTTATTTTTTTGTAAAATTTTAAATCCTAAAATCCTAAAATTTTAATACATATTTTTATTTATGAATCTAAACTTAATTAAAAATTAAGATTATAAAATCAATTAGATCTAAAAATTTTAAATTTTTAGATCTAAGACACCTTTATAAAATTGGATTTTGGCTTAGGTAGCTCAATTAGGTCTAGCGGTTGATCAAACCAAATCAAGAGTTGGTTAGGTGGATCAAAAGTGCTTAGAATTCACTAGTCTAATAGGATTAAGTTTGGGTCAAGATCGACTCATAGTAACATGTGGTTGACCAAGTCAAGACCTAATTTGGCTCTACGATTCGAGCCTGGATTGTAGGCTAACCCGATTATTTCTAGTTCGATAATTTGGTGTCTAAGATAAGTCTGGCAGATATGATTGACTGATTTTTAATTGGAAGCTACTCGACCTGAATGCATTTTTGTCGAGTTAATGGCATATCCCTTCCATCGGTCTCACTTATCTGGCCATTTGTGTCAACCTAGTTTTGATTTTAGGTGGCTAACAATTCGAGCTAACCCATGCCACTAGGTTAGTCATAATTGTTATGACTAAAGTCAAGTCAAGTTTAAAGAGACCTAAATTAAATCTTTCTAGGAAAATATTAAGTCGTATGTCTTCCACCATTTTAGATGTATGGGTCCTTTCCAGAGTTGATTATTCTCGACTGATTACAGTGGTTCAGTTATACTGAAAAGATGCAATCATGTCTATTAAGCATTGGATGCTATAGATTGGGCTCAATATTTTGGATACGGTGAGGGATCCAATCAGAAATCCAATTAGTATAAATAGTGGGTCTAACTTAACTAAGGAGTAGAGAAATATTCCTGGCATGGTGAGCTCTATGAATTAGAGAACAGGTTTGGGTGCACCATGATTAGAAAATCATTGGACAAGAGTTGTCCACTCATCGATTTGGGTGCACCATGATTAGGAAATCATTGGACAAGAGTTGTCCACTCATCGGTTCAAATCATTGGACAAGAGTTGTCCACTCATCGGTTCACCCATCATCAATAACTATTAGATGAGGTGGTGAGCCAGTAGGTAGGATCGCACCATCACTAGAAATCAATTGATCATGGAGATTTTTCCATCTCTGCCAACGAAGTGTAGGGATCTGAGAAAATAGTGGGAGCCTAATTTATTTAAAAATAAAATTTTTAAACAAATTGATCAAGTCTAATTATAAAATCTAACTAGAAACTTTGACTCTCTACAAAAAAATATCTACGTTCAACCCACTATTCCGTATCCTGGACACCCACAGACTGACTGGATCTAATTACAATGATTGGCTTCAGAACTACAAAATTGCTTTAGGTTCTGAAAAGCTGACTCATGTATTGGACCAGGACCCTCCCATCTTATTAGCCCATTCATTTGCTGAATAGAGAGCATCTCTAGAAAAGTGAATGGATGAAGACAATAAAGCTAGATACTATATATTGGGCTCGATGTCTGATAAGCTTCAGCGCCAATATGAGGATATCAAGACTGCTCGTCAAATGTTGGCTCATCTACAAGAGCTGTTTAGTGAGGAGAGTCATGCAGCTAAATATTAAGTCACAAGAAGACTATTTAAGGCTCAAATACGTGATGGATAGTCAGTCCAAGATCATTGTCTGATGATGATCAAGGACATAGAAGAGCTTGAGAAGCTTGATGTCAAGCTAGATAGGGACTTGCAAATTGATGTGATCTTACAGTTCTTGACTGATGCATGTAGGTAGTTCATCTTGAACTTTTATATGCATAAGCTGCAATGTACTCTAGTCGAATTGATGAACATGCTGGTTACTGCTGAGCTTTTTTTGAAAGGTTCAAAGAGCTCAGTGCTTGCTGTGGAGTGGACTTTCTCTAAAAGAAAATTTTTTAGAAAGAAGAAGAAGTCTGCAAAGAAGTAGAAGATTGAAAGTGGGAAGAAGAAGAAAGAGCCAAAGAAGAAGGCCATGGATAAAGAAAAATATTTTCATTGCAACACTGACAGCCATTAGAAGCAAAACTATCCTTATACCTAGCCAGCTTGAAGAACAAAAAGGAGGTAGGCCCTTCTGGAGGTATGCTTATTATAGAATCTAATCTTACGATTTTTTCTGCATCCAATTGGATGCTTGACTCTGATTTGAGTGCTCATTTGTACACTTTTATGCAGGATCTTAAGGAGAGCAGGAGGCTGAGGGATGGTGAGATGATCCTATGCATCGGGTATGAAGCAAGAGTTGCTGCTATGGTTGTGGGAACCTACCTTCTTTGACTACCATCAAGATTAGTTTTAGTACTTAGGGATTATTTTTATATGCCTACAGCAAGCAGGAATTTGATTTCTGCTTCATGTTTAGCACAGGAAGGCTATGTAATTAGTTTTCTTAAGAATCATTGTAATATTTTTTTTGAAAGAAATAAAATTGCAAGTGGTTTTCTTATAAATGGTCTCTATCAATTACATATTGATGTTTCTATTTTTAATATCGAGCAAAATGTGAATGCCATAGGATCAAAGTGACCTAGGAATAGTCTAAATGATAGGTATCTTTGGCACCTTAGGCTAGATTATATAGCTGAAGATAGGGTTAACAAACTAGAGAAATTCGGGCTATTGAGTCTATTAATTTTTGAGTCATATTTGATTTATGAATCATGCCTTCATGGTAAAATGACCAAGCTCACTTTTGTAGGACATGAAAAAAGGGACACAGATCTACTTGCCCTGATACACATAGATGTATGCGGCCTATTTGATATGCCGATCAGAGATAATTATATCTACTTCATCATCTTTATCGATGATTTATCTCAGTATGGATATTTGTATTTGATGCAATATAAGTTTGAGGCCTTTGAAAAGTTCAAAAAATTTAGACTAGAAGTAGAAAAATAAATAGAAAAATCTATTAAGGTTCTTCGATCAGATCAAGAAGATGAATATCTTAGTAAAAAATTCTTGGACTATCTCAAAAATAATGGCATAGTATCATAATGGACTCTACCTAAAATGCCTCAACTCAACAAAATTTCAGAATGAAAAAATTAGACCCTATTATATATGGTTCGATCCATGATGAGCTTCACGGACCTTTCTGAGTTTCTTTGGGGACATAGTCTTATGACCATAATATATTTACTGAATAGAGTTTCTACTAAAACTATTCTTACCACACCATATGAGATATGACATGGTAAGAAATCAAGTCCAAGTCACCTCAAAGTTTGGGGTTATCCAGCCCATGTTAAGAAATAACAGGTGGATAAGTTAGAGTCTAGGTTCTTTAGAGCTTGGTTCATTGGATATCCTAATGAGTCGTTAGAATATTATTTCTATCTTTTAGAAGACCACAATATGATTGTGAATCGACATGCTATTTTTCTTGAAAAATAGTTTATTCAAGATGGTGGCATCAGAAGATAGATAAAGCTCGAGGAGAAGGTCTCTAATAAGCAATGAGCTAAAGAACCTATGAAACCCAATCAAATTGAGCCAGTCTAAATACTACCTCCTCTACCTCAAAAATTAACTAGGATTTTTCATCCTCCTGAAAGGTACTTAGCTACTATTCTAGAGGATGTAGAAAAAATATTCCTTATGAAAAATAAGATTCATGGTGATGATCCTAAGATCTATGATGAGATGATATCAGATATTGACTTCGAAAAATGATTAGAAGCAATGAGATTAGAAATTGACTCAATGCGCTCAAACCAAGTTTGGATCTTGGTAGATCTACCTGAAGGCATAGTATCTATTAGGTATTAAATAGATTTATTAGAGAAAGAGGTACTTCTTCTCTTTTT